>JAGFMF010011686.1:4191-110053 GCA_019455555.1 Galemys pyrenaicus
CTCCAGTTCTCTCTGATTTGCTTCATTTGTTTTTCTTTCCCTTTCTTCCATTTCTTTTATTTTCTTTTGTTGAGACTCCATCTCATTCCTCATTTCCTTGATTATAATCTTATCCCTTTCTGCATTGTCTCTTAATGCTTTGATTGTTCTCATCATGGCCTTTAGAATTTCTTTGTCTGATAGATGTGCATATTCCTCTGTGTCTATAATATCAGGTTCTGGATGTTGACTTTCTTTCTGCRGTGTATTGTTTTTGGGTGAAMCTGYTTGGTCATTGGTATTTTTCTTTCTTCCCATTGTTAACCTTCGGGTTAGAGTCTGTTGTGTCCCAGTCCTGCTGGTGCTGGTGGGCATGATTTCTGACTTCTTTTTCTGGGGTTTTGGGTATTTCTGCCTGATATCTGTTCCTCTGTGACCAGGTATAGGTTCCAGTAGTATTTTGTTTAGGCAGATATTGAAGGAACAAGAACAGGAAAGAAGAAAGAAACAAACAGAGCCAGTAACAAGAAGAACAGAAAACCTGAACCAATGGACAAGCATAGAGGGAACAAAGCAGAAACTAAACAGGAAGAAAAAGAAAAGGGAAAGAGAGAAAATGAAGAAGAAACAGATAGACAAATAGGAATAAAGCAAGAACAACAGAAAAGACAATCAGACCAAGAAAAAAGCAAAAGGCTAGGACAAGACACAAAGGATAAAAAGGAGGGGAGAGGAAAAGTAAAAACACCAAAAGCTAAAAGCAACTGGAACAAAACAATCTAAAACCAAAACCGGGGCCTCCCTGGTGGTGCAGCGGGTTAAGCAACACACTATGAAGCAAAATGCAGCCACTACAGCATGAGTGTGATCCCTGCAGCCGGCCGGGAGGGGACCCACATGGCATAGCAGGAGGACCCGGGAGGGGACCCACATGGCATAGCAGACCTCTCCTGCCTCGCCCACTGCTCCCCTCAGCAGTGTATCTCAGTCAATCTGCCTGTTCTGCTCCCCACTCTGTCTGGTGAATCCTCTCACCTCCCGCGACTCTGGCCTCTACCCCAGCTCTTGTGTGCATAAATAAATAAATCTTTAAAAAAAAATTGGGGGCCTCCCTGGTGGCGCAGTGGGCTAAGCAACGCACTATGAAGCAAACCTCAGCCACTGCAGCATGAGTTCAATCTCTGCTGCCGGCCAGGGAGGGGACCCACATGGTGCAGCAGACCTCTCCTGCTGTGCCCACTGATCCCCTCAGCAGTGAACTTCTGTTGATCTGCCTGTTCTGCTCCCCACTCTCTGTGGTGAATCCTCTCACCCTCCCCCCACACCTCTGGCCTGTACCCCAGTGCTTTTATGCATAAATAAATAAATCTTTAAAAAAAAAATTTAAACCAAAACCGAACAGAACAAACAATCAAAAACTAACACACAACAACTACAGCAACAACCAAAAAAAAACCCTCCCCACTGGGGGGGGCTACGGGGGGGTAGTGGTGCTGATTGACTCGCAGCAGCAGATAAGGACCTGTGTGGTGATTGGGTGGGTGATGGGGTTCCGAGAACTCCTTTCACCTGAGGTCTAGAGTTCCCAAATGGCCCCCTATGTAGGGACTAGTTCTGTATGGCTCCCCTTAATATCAGTTTCTGCGTAGGGGGAGGAAGTAGCCACGTAGCAGTTGGCACACCAGCTGTGTCTGTCCTAAACTCTGTATGCCCATCTGACCTCTTCTGGATGTCCCTGGATTCTGGATCTAGATGTTGGAGAGGATTTTCTGCGCATGGAGCAAGGCTTCTCCTCAGTGTATGGTTGCAAGCACTTTCTCACAACCCTATGATGGCAGTGTGGCCGTCTGGAGCTTGCCTGGTGCGGTCACTTTCCTGTGTTTGCCCTTGTGGGCTGTTTGTCTCTGTGTGGGCTCTCAGGCATTTACATCCTGCTCTGGGGTATTCCCAACCTGCTTTAGTCCTGTGCCACCCTAAACCGAGAGGGGGGGGCTTTCAATGGTGACTCAAGCTATGCCAAGCTCGTTCTTTAGTTCAGTGTGGTTTCCTCTCAGTCTCTGTGCCAGTCCTAAGCACACAGCTTCTGGCCGTGGCTTTTTCTGACTGACTTTTAAAGCTCAGATCTCAGCCTGCAAGGGTTGTTTTGTGACCCGCAGTCCTCCGACACGAAAAATCCCAATATGAGGCTCCCAGGGAGCCAGGCATGATAAGATCCCCACTTGGGCTGTACTGACATTCCAGCCCAACTTTGTTCTGTCTGTCTGCGCCAGTCCCAGGCAAGCAACTCCTCGCTGTGGCATTTTCTGACTGACTTTTACAGTTCAAGTCTCAGCCTGCATGAGCTGCTGTGCATCTAGCAGCCCTGCTGCCACGCCCAGGATTGCCCTGTCCTTACTTCAAACAGAGTTCCTTTAGAGTTTCCTACCACTTTCAGTCGGGCAGATGCTTCTTGTATGTATGCTAACAGTCCGTTTTCTGGCTTTTTTTTTTTTTCATTTTTGGTATTCACTGTTATGTGTATCTGGACACAATGTGTCCAGCGTCTTCACTCTGCCGCCACCTTTTTCCCAATCTGGAATCTTTCAAATGGTGACATGGCTTGTTCTTGGGTCTGTGTTCAGAGATCTGATGACTTTATTCAATCAATTTTCTACCTCCAAAGAGAATGGTCTGGTGCAATTTTCTTCAAATAGTGTATAATTGTCCATTCCTCCTTTCTACTAACCCCAAAGCAGTGGAGTTTTGCTGCAGGTTAGAGGCTGCCCAGAAAATGAGAGCCTTGGTTGCTGTCAATATGTTTGGGAGTTCCTTACCATCAAGTGGGGAAAGAAGACCTTTCTCAGAAATCCTCCCATAATTCTTGACCTCATACACCCTTAGTGAGTGTTGTCCATTTTTTGTGGTACTGCTTTGGCATCCACATTGGTACACTTGGTACATTGTCCAGCTTTCTGTGGCAAAAGGTTTTCATCCATCTTTTCATAGATCATTGCTATCCACATTGTGCTTAGTTAGTCCACTCTCTGCTATGTCCTTGTCCCTCCTGTACCCAAATGATGTCTGAATCTAAGTGCATTGCAGTGGCCATCTGTGCCAGTGGCTGTCCTCTGCTACTGTCATCTGTGTACCAGATTTCATTCACTGAGGACCTACCCCCCACAAATATAGTCTGTATGTTAGTCATTAAGTCAAGCGGTCTAAGGAGTGTCCTCAGGATCTATTTTACCTAATAAGTTATGTTTCTTTGGAAAAACAACTTTTTTTTTAAATGTCTGTTACAAATAAGTCTGCCATTTTTCAGTGTGCTATTCTGGGCACAGGCACTCTGGGGTTTTATAAACATGCCTCTAGTCCATCTTCATATAGGGAGAAAGGCCTTTACCTTCTTGGGTAAAGCACCCATCAAATTTCATGTTTGTTGTATGGCAAGATATGCAACTAATGACTATGTCTCAATGGCGTTGTGTTTAGTTTCAATGCTCTTTCATAGTCATGACAAAATCTATCAGGGTGACCTGCTACATCCAATTCACATTCACTGCCAGCCTCTAGTGTGGCTAAGGCTTGTAACTGATGTACTGAAGTTTAACCTAGATGAAGTTCTCTTATTCTGGTCTCGCCAACTCAGGTTGCCCCCCTTTTTATCACTTGGTGTAAAGGATACAGGATCTGGAGTATATGGAGTAGGAAAGCTTACTAATATCCTAATAAACCAACACAAGGTTTGGTCATTTGGTGGGTGCAGGGAAAAACTGGTTCTTTTACGTCATAGTAGTTGGCTTCTTCACTTTAGTTTTATGCAATCAGACAACTCCCAAGTACATTACGATGGTCCTGGTCCCTATATCTTGTTGGTATTGACTGCCCATGCTTGTTGCACTAGGAACTCATATTAGTGGTAGCTCCTAGCAGAAGAAACAAACTACCACAAGTTAATCTATTATGTACATAATGAGAGTCTGTCACTGAGGAAGGTCCAATCCACCTGCTCAGATTCTAGTCACTGAATTATGACAAATAATAAAGCTGTGTAACTACCCTGTTGGAAGCATGTCGTTCATCCCAAGAAAAGGCAAATTGATCCTGTGCTGCGATGTCCAAAGAGATGCTAAAGAGAAAAAATTAGACATCAAAAGACTCCATGATATAATCCTAGAGCCACTGGAGTTCCATCTGGGCAGTCCGCTGTGTTGGGCTTGGGAGCAGGTGACAGCAGAGTGATCTTGACTCTTGGTGCTCCATAGCTGTCCTCAGGTTTCATTAGGCTTCCTCACCAGCCATACAGGGCTGTTGTGTGGGCTGAGTGCGGGGGCATATTATCCTTGCCTTTTCTGATTCTATAGTGGTGGTGGTAATTTCCTTCTGCACTCCCAGAAAGCAGTACTGCTTGATATTTACCGTTCTGCAAGGAGATAGCAATATTCCTGAAGTTCATTTGGCATATTCATGACTATGCATATGTGAAGTCAGAATTCACCAGTAGTTGTTATAATTTCCAATTGTAAAATAGTCACTCCAAACACATGTAGGTAACAGTGAGATAAAGACTCATTGTAATTTTGGTGGTATTGTATTAATTTGGAAATATTTGTTCAATCCAAATGGCTTTTCTTCTATATGTACCAATATCCCTGAATGGGATTTAATTTATGTGGATTTCCATATGTTAAAGCACCCTCAGCTTGTGTCAGCATGGCCAATACCTGCTGCTTGTTGGAGCAGGACCTATAAACAGTGAGTTCAACATGCAGCCTCCACTCACCTGCTAGCGCACACTAGTAAACAAATAGATGTTTCCTATTCTAGAGACAAGGGAAGCCATTCTTGTTGCCGCTTTCTGTCTGTTCATTAGAGATGTCAGCTTATAGTTCAAAATATTCTTTTTTTGTCCTGTCTTTGTCTGGTTTTGGAGTTGGGGTAATACTGGCATTATAAAGTGTTTTAGAGCATTCACTCCTCTGACTTTTTGCAAGAGTTTGAGACAAACATGTTTAGATCTATAAGAAGTTTTGTAGAATTTACTAATGAAGTCATCTGCTCCTGGGTCTTTGGAACTATCAATTAAAATTTCAATTTCTATACTTGTGATTGGTCTCTTCAGAGTATCTATTCCTGATTAAGTCTTGGAAGGTATTATGATTGTAAAAATTTTTTTTCATTGCTTCTAATGTTGTAGGGAAGAATCTGGTATAGTATAGACTGGAGGCACAGGGGCAAAAGAATTCACCAGCGATAAAGACAGAAAAGGTAGATTTATGGAAATACACTATGAAGAGAAGCAGCAGGCAAGACAGGAGAGGGCTGCACACAAAGAAGGATCTGGGAGTCCCTTTAACCTGTTTTCTCAGGATTTTCTTGACTGGGGAGTCAGTTTGGGCCAGTTAATGCTGGAATGTCTGGTCTTGAGTGTTGACCTTTGACACAGAATGTGTCCTGGCCCTGCTTCTGCATTCAGGATCTAGTGAGGAGTCTTAGCCCTGGCTCCCATAGCAACCTTATCAATTCCCTTTATTTAAGCCTCCCAAACCTTCCTTCTGGGAAAGAGCTAGGACAAAGATTTTACCCTTATTAAATGATACCTGACACTCTGTGTTGTCCAATTTGTTGGCATAGATGTTCATAGTTTTCTCTTACAATTCTCTGCATTTCTGTGGTACTGTTGTAACTTTTGCTTCTGTCATCCCTGCTTTTTTTAAAACTTAGTTTTCTCTCATTTTCTTAGGGAGTGCCGCTAAAAATCAATTTTGTTTATATTTTCAAAGAAACAGCTCTTAATTTTATTGACTTCTTGTATTTTATTTCTACTATTCCCACTCTATTTTCACCTTATACTAATTTTTGGTTTCATTCCTTTTCTGGGTCCTTTTTGGATATATGGTTAGAGTCTTTAAGAATTTTTTTAGGTAGGTTTTTATTTCTATGAACTTCCCACTTAACACAGCTTTTGATGCATCTCATAGGTTCAGATAGCTCACTTCTTTGTTTCCGGTCATTTGTTACTTTTCCTATGGCTTCCTCACTGACCCAGTAGTCATTGAGAAGCATGGTGTTCAGTTTCCACATATTTGACATTTTTTTCCAATTTTCTTTTTATGGCTGACTTCTAACTCCATAGCACTGTGACCAGAAAAAAAAATGCTTGATATGATTTCATTTTTCATATATTTGTATATTCACATATATGTATATACATATATGTATATACATATACATATTGTGTCCCAATATATGATTGATCCTTGAGAATATTTTATATACACTTATGTGTATATGTAGTTCTTTTAGGACGGGAAATTCTATGCCTGTCTATTAAGTACCTGGTCTATTATGTCAGTTAAGGCCATCATTTCTTTGTTAATTTTCTGTCTGATAATCTATCAATTTATCTAAGTGGATTGTTGATGTCCTACAGTTATTGTGTAGCCACCATATTTCTTTCTATGTCTGTTAATATATCTTATATATTTAGATGATGCTGTGTTGGGTACAGAAATATTAATGGTAGTTACAGCTTCCTTGACCTCTTGATCATTATGTAGTGTCCATCTTTGGCTTTTACTACGTTTTCTGCTGAAAGTCCTATTCATATGATGAGTACAGTTCTTATTTTCCTCACTGTATTTTTTAATATAACTTACTGCAATCTTTCCAATGAGTCAGTACTATATGGGTTTCTTGTAAGCATAACATAGATGGGATTTTTTTTTTAAATCAGGAGCACTGTGGCTTTATTAGAAGTGAGAGGAAGACAGAGCTCCAGGGAGTCTCATTTAGAGCCTGCCTTCTGCTTCCTTCCCTCCAAATGAGAGTTTTCCTGGCGCGTGCTGCTGTTACCTTCATTTTCTCTCCCTGCAGTTTCATGGAAGCTCTTCCCTCTGCCCCCAGTTTCACTTACTGTAGGGGCTGGTCATGGCAGCCAGTCACGTTCTTCCGTCTGACAAGCGTAATCCTGGATACTTTTTAGAATTTTTTTTTTTATTCAAGTGCTGTTGGTTTACAACACTGTATATCATAGACAGATACGGTTGTGAACCCCTCCCATATGTTACCAGACCACACCACCACCACGGCATCCAAAGTCCTCCACTGCTGCGTCCCTAACCTAATTCACTTCCCCTCTCTCCTCTAGTAGCTTCAATTCTTAAATATTGAGACGTCTAAGATTTGCTATTATATGGTTGTATCTGACCCCTTTTTTATTTCTCTATATTCCACATGTAAGTGAAACCAGCAGTATTTCTTTACACTACTATTCATTTCACTTGAGCATAACACCTTCCAGTTTCGTCCACGTTGTTACAAATAACAAGAGTTTATTGTGTGAGAAAACGTGTCATAGCTTTTTGGCATGATAGTTATTTTAAATTTACTGTCCGTCAGACATCCCAACTCTGTGTCTTCATGATTTCTGAATTCATTCATTTTGCTGTAATTTTTTGGCTTTATTTTTTAAAGGATAGGTTTATTAGGAAACGGAGAAAAAGAGAGACACCTGCATAGTCACAGGTGGACAGAGGAGCTGCCTGTTTCTTTTGGTTGTAATTTCATCATTTCCAAATTTCCCAAGTAGCTGCAGGCCCTTTTTTTGTTTTTCCAGTAGATGGCACTGTGGGTTTAATTTTGGAAATCTATTGTTTTATATGGGTTCATCAATGCAGATGTGTGGGTCAATTAGGAATTCTCAAGTGATAAACCATTGATTTCTAGTTGTTCCTTGAGGGAGGCTTGTTTGCTGCCATTGTCCATTGTGTTTATGACATCAGTCCTTCCATAATCTACAGTGAACACAGCCATCCTCATTTCCTTATCTTTGCTATTACAAATTTAAAAACTAAAACCAGAAAAATACCTTGCATCAAACTATTATAAATAATGTTGTAATAGATACAAAGGAACAGATATTTATTGGTGATTCTGACTCCTTGTCCACTGTACATGTATATATATGAAAATTATGTGTATACAAAGATATTCATGTGTAAGTATGTGTGTATGTCTATATATGTATACCCACAGAAGTGGAAGTGATGTGGTAGTTTAGTGTATATTTATATGCAGGGTCTATGTATGTTTACTCACAGAAGTGGAAGTGATGTGGTAGTTTAGTGTACATTTATATGCATATATGTTTATATATGTTTACTCACAGAAGTGGAAGTGTTGTAAGATTTTTTAGTGTTTTGAGGACTCTCCATACTGTGTTCCATAGTAACTGAACCAATGTCTATATCCCTTGCCCGTCATTTAATTAGGTTGTTTTGCTATTGCTCTGTTTGGGTTCTTTAAATATTTTTTAATAGATAAGTCCTATTTTATATATGTTTGGCAATTATTTCTTCCTATTTTGTAAGTAGTTTCTTTCCTATGTTGACTCTCTCATTTGCTATTCAGAAGCTTTTTAGTTTGATGCAAAGTATTTTTCTGTTTTTGCTTTTTAAAATATAAGACCCCTATGCTTCTGGGGTCATTTCCAAAGATACATTGCCTATATGAATGCCAACATTTTACAAGTTCAGGCCTTAAGTCTCAGCCTCTAGTCCAGCCTCTAGTTCATTGTCATTTTTTATGTGGAATGAAATAAGGGTCCAATTTCCCCCATGTGCATTTGTCTATACATTTTCTGCATCATTTACTGAAGAGATTTTCCTTTCCCCATTGTATATTCCTAGCACCACTATCAATTACTATCTCATTTCATCAGCATTTTGGGTTTTCAGTGTAAAAGTATTTCTAGTTCTTTGTTAATTTTTTTCCTAGTTAGTGTTTTCCATTCTAGTGCTATTTCATATGGGACTTTCTTCATTTTCTGATAGCTCATTATTATAGAGAATCACAACCAAGTTTTGTATGTTTATTTTGTATCTTGTGACTTACTGTTAAATTCTTTTAACAGCTTTTGCATAGTCTTTTCAGGATTTCCAAATATAAGAGCATGTTATTTGCAAACACAGATTTTGTTTTTTCCATTATGATTTAAGTTCCTTTTTTGGTTTATTTTCCAATGTGGTTTGGCTAGGATTTCAGTACTACGTTGAATAAGAGAGGCAAGAATAGGTAACCTTGTCTTGTTACTGATCTTAGAAGTATGTTCCTTCTGTACCTAATTTGTTGAAAATCTTTATCATGAAAGGAAATTGTATTTTGTCAAATGAATCTTTTGTATCTATTAATGCTTATAGGCTTTTTCCCTTCTATCCTACTAATAGGGTATAGTGCACTAATTGATTTGTATTATGTTGAGCCATTCCAGTAAACCCACTAGACCATGGTATGATACTGTGGTATGATTCAATGTGCTGATGAATTTGGTTTGTCGATATTTTGTTGTAGATATGTGTGTCCATGTTTTCAGGCATGATATAATTTTCTTATAGTATCCTCCTCTTGAAGTGTACCCTCTTTAAAGTTTTGGAAAAATCTAGGAAATAAAGGATTACCCCCTAAATGTTTGGTGCAATCCATCAGTAAAACCATCTAGTCTTTGAATCAGTATTCAAAAATGTTAATAAATTTTAAAAAATTCTCTCTCTTTGTTTTCAGCAAGCAGCTGCCTGGATTTTTGCTTCACTGCTGAGATCATTGGTTTGTGCTATTTTCCAGCTGTGGGGGGAGACCTTGACCTTCTTTTTGTCCATCTTGAGATGTTCTGTTCCATGGGTAAAAAATTCGGTGTCCCTAGCCTCCCTGGTGGCGCACCACAGTGGGTTGAGCACCACACTGTGAAGCATCCGCAGCACAGCAGGGCAAGTTTGATTCCCTGCCTGGGAGAGGACCCACATGGTGAGGCAGACCTCTCCTGTCTTGTCTGCTGCCCCCCTCATCAGTGTATTTCAGTTAATCTGCCTGTTCTGCTCCCAGCTCTGTCTCTGGTGAATCCTCTCACCTCTGGGGCTTCTGACCTGTGCCTCTGCTTTTATATGCATAAATAAAGAAAAAAAAACCTTAAAAAAAATTTGGTGTCCCCATATTTTCCTAGTTTTAAAAAGGTCACTGCCAGACTGTTTAAGAAAAAACTTCTAAATTGGACCAGTGGAAAGTTTAGTTTCTTATTAGAATTAATTTGGTAAATTAAACTATAGAGAGGGAATGCAGCTATTATGGGCTGAATCAAACCTTAGAGTTTTTTTAAATTTTTTTATTTTTATGTAATTTTCTTACAATGTTTGTGTGCTCTTCACATCCCTGCCTTGATCCCCATCCTTCCCTCTTCCCTGCAGAAGGTCTTTGATTTGTAGTTGTCAGATTATTTTTGTTTTATTTTGTTGTGGTTGTGATTGTAGTTATTTTTTTCCTTGATCCCCTATATTCTTCCTATAAGTGAGACCATCCAGTATTTTTCTTTTTCCATCTGACTTTATTTCACTGATCATAACAAACCTTAGATTTCTGGTAAGAGTCTAGGAACAGGCAAACTGCAAAATAAGAGCTTAATCTTTTCTCCTGTCCACCTCATGCTCCATGAATAAAATGTTTTGTTTTGTTTTATTGCCTTGGAAATATGCTTGCTTCAATAAGGTTAGAGAGAACAAGGACTTTGTCTACCAATCTGACTTTTCTCTGTTTGCCTTTAAAATAACTCTAGGTTTAGACCTTAGAGGCTTTGGTAATGTCTAAAATGAAACACTTATATCCATAGTTATTGAAGACTGCCTTGATATAAAAGCAAATTAGAGCAAAATTTAGCTAAATGGGTGTATCAAACAAAAATTAGGTAGTCTGTTTAAAAAAATGAGCATGATTTTGGTGAAATTGCCCAAAATTTCTTTAAAAATCTAATAGAGATGTGGTCATAGAAAACTAATGCAAATCTTCTGCCCTTGTTCAGTCAACGGTTCATTTCTTAGAAATACAAACTTAAATGTTTCCTTAGCTAACAGTGTAAGAAATTATTTAAACACTCAATATACTCACAAATGTTGGTAAAACAACTCTTTCCTAAAATCAGTACACATGACCAAAATTTTAAATGAAAATCTAGAGATCTGTGTCTGTGTTTGTCTTTTGCCTTAGCATGTTAATTATAAATGGGGCTTACATAAATTCTAATAGAAAAAAAAATTTGACAGCATGATCTAGAAAATTGATAAACAAGAAACCAGTTCAAAATTTAGTGGTTTAATTTGAAGCATACATATCTTAAAATTACAATGTTGGGTGTTAATGCTATTATTCCATGTTTAATGTGTTTAATTTAAAAGGGGAGTTCATGGTATTTAGCAAGAAAGAGTAATTGACTAGTACTATGTCAACAAAGATAAATTTGCTTTTTGATATTTCTACCTAAACATCTCTTCATAAAGTTCTTTTCCAGGAACACAAATCCACTTATCTCTTCTCCTTAGAAAAGTATTTTTGTTTTGCCCAGTAAACACCCTGACTTACTGCTTCTCCTTGTCCTAGTTAAGGTATTCAAGATGGCATCCAAAGCCATGTGGGCAGGTTCCCAGTCATATTAGGTCTCATATGTACACAAAGGAGATAAGTGGTATTAAGTCTATCTCTGATTTTCCCTGTTTTTATCATTCTGTCTAATGTTTGCTCAATTACTCGCCAACTGAGAAAAAACCTGATATGTGGGATTATGCCATTCATAACCCTCTAATTAATTTGTAATTCCAGTCTAGATGATGTCATTTTGGAGAGGTGTGGGGGTTCATTGAGGAGGGGGGCATCGTTGAGTTACCTCTAAGAAAACTTTAACCAGAGTTCCCCTTTCAGCAGGACACAATGAGCCCCTCCATGAGGCAGAGACTTTTAGTGATCTCCAAAAGGGCAGGTTTATTATATAAAAAAGCAAAGGAGAAGATATTTGCACAGATGAACATGGACATGAAGAGCTGCCTCTGAAAGGGACTGGTTTGTTAAGAAACACCTATATAGACACAGGTGGGCAGTCTTGGGACTAGAGCTGCCTCTTGCTAGTACAGAAATTGTCCTGATAATTCCGTTGTTCAGGGGTCCATTCCTTTGTGGAATTGTCATCCAATGTTAAATTAATTACTTCTAGGGTATGACTAGGTTGATTTGTAAGGACCCCTACAATGGCCATCAATCCCCATGTCCCCACCTCTAATCAGCACTCTGGAGTACTTTCTATAACAGTTGGCACCTAAGGATTTTTTTCATTTCTTTTTTTTTTTTTAAAGATTTATTCATTCATGCATACAGGAGCTGGGGTACAGGCCAGAGTCCAGGGAGGTGAGAGGATTCACCAGGGAGGTGGGGAGCAGAACAGGCAGACTGACTGAAACACACTGCTGAGGGGAGCAGTGGGCAAGGCAGGAGAGGTCTGCTCCCCATGTGCGTCCCCTCCCTGGCTGGAGAGCCAGCTCATGTGTCAGGTTTCAATTTAATAAGTTAACAACTAAGCCCCAAAGGTTTGGGAGACTTGGATAGAGAAGGGAATTGATAAGGTCACTGTGACCAGAAAAACCAACCCAGCTCCCAGAGTACAGAAGCAGAGGCCAGGACATGTTTCTGTGTCAAATACCAGTGTCTGGCACCAGCTATCTCTACAGATAACTGGTGCACACTGGCACCCCAAATCAGAATGCCCAAGAAAACAGTATGAGAGCCTCACCTCCTCCACCATGCGCAGACTTCTCCAGTTTTGGCCTCTGCTTTTCTTAGCAGTATATTTCAGTAAATCCACTTTTCTTGTTCTCCACTCTGTCTCTGGTGAAGTCTTTCACCTCTGGCCTCACCCCAGTATTTCTCCCCACTACATTTGGTGGCCCATTCCAGGAGAAATCGGGTATGGGTATCCCTTATTCCTTATTTCCATTTTTCATTCTCTGGTGAACTACAAGGTAACATCAGGACAACTGAAGATATCTGGTTGGGGGACACACCAGTGCTACTAAAAGGTTCTAGTGCCCTGAAAGACTACCATGACCCAACTGGTTGGAGAACAGCCTTTTTCCTTTCAAAACTGCTGTAGGCTGTTTGGCTCATGCAAGACAATTGACAGATACTGAGAGGTTGTAAGTGGGTGTTTTGGGCTGGGCAGCTATCCCAATTCAGTGTTCAGCTTACACAGAACCCAAGTTCCTGGAAGGGATGCCCCTGGCCTGCAGAGTTATCCATTCAGTGCTTCTGCCACTGGGAGACTTGGCAGTGGAGGCACTTTTGTTTCATCTTTGTGACATGTTCTTGCAGATACTTTCCTTTGTTGCTCCAGCAGTCACAGGATAGTCTTTCTCACCTTCACAGTATTCACCCGTGAGCTGCATTTCTAAAAACAAGCAAATTCGATCCCTAAACTCTAAAGAAAAACTCCTACTCTTTCCTTGAATACCCTGACCCTAGTACAAAAATCTGGTCTTTCCTCAACTACACCTTTCTCCAGCGAGACCTTGTTGCCATGGCTGAAGCAAAAGGTGAAATGCTGGGGACTAAAATGTAACTGGCTGGTGTGTGATGGGGGGGACTGCCTCTGGACTCAGCAAGCAGCTGTCTGGACCCTTGCTCCAGTGCTGATTCTTGGTATTGCTCTGCCGCCTTCCAGCTTTTGGGGGTAACAACTCTGCTTTTATGTACCTTCCAATACTGTTCTAGTCTGTTCCATAGTTAAAAAATTTTATTTCACCCATATTTTTATTAATCTTAAAGAGGTCACTTACAGATTCAATTTAAGAAAAAAAACTTCTAAATTGCTTATTCTACCTGTGAAATGTTTAGTTTTTTATTGAAATTAATCAATTTGTTAAGAAACCTATAGGAAAGGAATGTGACTTTCTGTGGCTAAATTTCTAGTCTTAGATTTCTGTTAAGCATCTAGGGATCAAGCACACCACAAAATAAGATCTTTGTCTCTCCTGTCCTCCTCATGGTCCATGAGCAAAGTGTTCCCTTGTCTTAAAGAATGTGCTTGGTTTCAGTGGGGTTCAGCACAAACAAGGACTTTGGGTAACAGTCTGATTTTTTCACTGCTTGCCTTTAAAATGGCCCAGCCTTGGACTTTAGAGGTTTTTAGTAATGGTTTAAATGATACATTTACTCTACCATGAAAGGATCTTAACTTATGTCTTACATTGAAAACCTCCTTGATACAAAAACAGATCAGAAGAACTTATCCAAATGGACATACCAAACCTAACTTAAAAACTTAAGTCATTTAAGGAATCAGGCTGTATTTGTTTTACTTCCTACCTAAAATCTCTAGAGGAAATTACTGATGAAAATGTGGTTTTAGGAAACTAAGGCAAAACACCTGTCCCAGCAGATTACAGTCAAATGATCACTTCTTAGAAATGAAATGTTTTTTTGTCTGAAGGTGTTAGTAAAACTTCTTAGAAACTAAATCAATAAAAGTTGTCACTGTCTTCATAAATATTATCAAAATATTTCTTAAATACATTATTGCAGTTTTAATGAAAATCAAGAGGTCATCCTGTCTTTTGCCTCCAGAGGGTTACTATATTAAAATTAATTATAAATAGTGCCTATGTAAATTTTAGATCACACCTAGAATGTTCACAACCAAGAACTAGTTCAAAATTTAATGGTTTAATTTGAAGCATGCATTCCTAAAAGTTACAATGTTGGTTATTAATACCTTTATTCTAGGTTAAGGGTATTTACTTAAAAAGGAAGAGCTTCCATATGATCCAGCAATCCCACTCCTAGGAATATACCCAAAAGACACAAATACACTGATTCAAAATATATGATTCACCCCTATGTTTATAGCAGCACTCTTTACAATAGGGAAGACCTGGAAACAACCAGGTCATTTTATCTAAAGCTACTAAATGTTAAAAGTTTGTGTTCCTAATTGTAAAGAGACTATCATTTTGATATGTCACCTAAAAGAGAAAATTAAAGCATGTGTTTATATGTAAGTCATCCAGTCCAAAAGATGATAATATAAAAGCTATGACAGTATGTTTATAAACTAGAAATTAAAAACTAGGATGTCATAACTCTAAATGCAAGTATAAAGTATGTGCTTAAAAAGGAAGGAATGTAGGCCTCCCTGGTGGCACAGTGGGTTAAGCAATGCATTATGAAGCAAACCTCAGCCACTAAAGCATGAGTTCGATCCCTGCTGCTGGTCAGGGAGGGGACCCACATGGTGCAGCAGACCTCTCTTGCTGTGCCCGCTGCTCCCCTCAGTAGTGTACTTCTGTTGATCTGCCTGTTCTGCTCCCCGCTCTGTCTATGGTGAATCCTCTCACCCCCCCCCACACCTCTGGCCTGTACCCCAGTGCTTTTATGCATAAATAAAGAAATCATAAAAAAAAAGGAAGGAATGTATATTTTGAAGATCTTGGGAAATATTTAAAAATGGGGAAGCAAAATAATGCGTTAAAGATTGGTCTGAGAGAGTAATCTTAGGAAAAGAAATTTTATGTGCTTTAATGACTTGCTATAAGAATATTAAAGTTTAATATCAGTAGTGTACCTATGTAAAACCAAATCTTAATTTTTCTCTACAAAAAGGACTAATGGGGAGCCTTGCCTGGTGGCACAGTGGGTTAAACAATGCACTATGAAGCAGACTGCAGCCACTGCAGCACAAGTTCAATCCCTGCCGCCGGCCAGGGAGGGGACCCACATGGCACAGCAGACCTCTCCTGCCTCACCCACTGCTCCCTTCAGCAGTGTGTTTCAATCAGTCTGCCTGTTCTGCTCCTGGTTCTGCCTCTGGTGAATCCTCTCACCTCCCTGGACTCTGGCCTGTGCCCCAGCTCTTGTGTGCATAAGTAAATAAATCTTTTTTAAAAAAAGGACTAAAGGACTCTTAAAATGCTTTTACTAGCTTCCCAAAACCAATTAAAGACTGGTTAGGTAATCTGAAAGTCTTGGTGTTCTTTTACATTGAGGCTTAGTTAACTGAGAGAAATCTTTTCCTGTCAGCATTCCTGAGCCTAGTTAAAGAAATAGATCTGCTCTTAAAAAAATCTTTGTCACTCTGGGTAGTTAGCATATTATTAAAAAATCTGTAAATTTGTTAAAGATATGACAACTTCCCTGCTATCAAATATTCATAGTAAAGTTTTTATCTTGGAAGGACTCCTAAGATACTTACTATTTTTATCTATTAGGTATTTGCCTAATTTGCTAAATTAGGTATCTATCAATTTGTTGACCACTGCCCTGCTCACTCCAAGCCCACATGTTTGCTCATTTATTTTTTTTAAAGATTTATTTATGCATACAAGAACTGGGGTACAGGCCAGAGGTATAGGAAGTGAGAGGAGTCAACAGAGACAGAGTGGGGAGCAGAACAAGCAGATCAACTGAAATACACTGCTGAGGGGAGCAATGGGCAAGGCAGGAGAGATCTGCTGCACCATGTGGGTCCCCTCTGTGGCTGGGGATTGAACTGGTGCTACAGTGGCTGTGGATTGCTTCATAATTCTGGGCTTTAACCCCTTGTGCACCAGGGAGGCCCTGCTTATTTATTTTGGTCTTGCTTTCCTGCCCCTTTCCTCTATTAGGACAGGATATCATTACCAAATCCTGCATTATATGAGGCTAGACTTATGAGGTGTATTAAGAGACATTGTTGTGGAAAGTGGTTACACATTTTCAGCATAAATGTAAATTAATGGGAATGTTCTAATGTGTATAAGACTTCTTAAAACATAATATATTCTTAAAACCTGATATATCCTAATATATTAAGACCCCCCAATGGAGTTCCCAACTCCAAGACCCTAGTCCTAGAAGTAGGGACCATGTGATCACCTGCTTCCTTCACAGCATGCTTGTTAAGCCTTTCAACTATGACAGACTGAGGGAGGATACTCAGGAGCCCAATGAAAATCCTGCATTATTGGAGGGTAGACCTGCTGTCATGAGAATATATACTAATCTAGGCCCAAAAACTGTAGAAGACATTCTAGCAGTTCATTTCATTAGCCAGTCTTGCCCTGATGTCAGATATAGGCTCCAGAGACTGGATCATGGGCCTCAGACCCCTTTGTCTACACTTTCAGACATATCCTTCAAGATCTACAGTAACAGGGAGGAGACCAGCCAGGCTGAAACAAAAGAGGGAGATAAACAAGAGAAGGACCAGTATATGGTGCTACAATTGCCAGCACCCTGCCCCCTCAGCTTCACTGAAAGCCCCTAGTCTTCCTCCACTGTCAGCAACTGGAACACCTCAGTCACAAATATCCCACAAGGCTGCCCTTCGGGCCACACCCCTGTGTCATGGCACAGGGTAGTGGAAGAAGGACAGCCCCACTCTCCAAAGGGGAGGAACCAGTCCAAACCACAGGCCAGAGTGGAGAACAAGCTGACCTTCAGCTTCCTTGACTATGAAGAGCCTGGGGTGGGAGAAGACCTTTTCTGAAGGACCCAGAGTGAGACAATGTGTGTGGATGAACCTCAGGTGAGCGTAGAAGTGGCAGATAATAACATCACTTTCTTGGTGGATACAAAAGCCACCTATGTTGCCTTGCTCCAATTATCTGGACCTACCTACTGTTTGACTATCCGCCTCACTGGTTTTGATGGGCAACCTGAGCCCAGACGCTGCACAATACTGCAGCGTCCAAGCCCATGTGTTTGCTCATTCATTTTTGGTCTTGCTTTCCTGCCCCATTCCTCTGTTAGGATGGGACATCATGACTAAACTAGTTTCCAATTAGTTGTCTCGACAGCCACTGTTGGCCTTCTTAGTTGCAAAGTAGATGATAGAAATAGTACAGTAACTCCAGAACTCACTCACTGGCTACAGCACTTGTAGGCATCTGGACACTATAACCTCAGGCTGAACCATCTTTGCCACCCCTATTAGGACCATTAAAGGTCCTTCTTCTCTTCCCTAGGAAGTCACACTATTTCCTCAAACCAGAGACTGGAAGGAGACTGACTTCTTACACAAATTGCCTCTAGTTGGGTCTTTTAAGATCCTGCATTCCTAACTTTTTGTTTAGTTTTATCTCATTTACTGAGCATCAGACCACAGCTTCCAAGTCACAGGATATTGGTCATGGAGTAGAGAGACCTAGTGGCCCAAATGCTGCAGAATACATGGACCTGGGAGTTTGGGCAGCCCATCAGCAGTCCCCAGAATAACACATAGCTGCTAAAATAGGCCCCAGCCTGAAAGGCCAAAGGGAAGCCATCTAATTCCCTCTCACACCCCTTTGCCACTGTCCAGAGATGACAATAAGCTAGACAGGGCCAGTGCTATGCCCCAAAATTCAGCCTGGAACAGCTACAGAGGAAGGTAGTTCTTTCTATATTTCCCAAGATTTGTCACTGTCCTCTTGGGAGATGGAGAAATGTCAATTTTTAAACTTATTAGTTATTTAAATTAAAACTTATTAAAATATTTTAATCCTAACTCTACCCAAAAGACAAGTTTGGGAGGCTTGACTATATAAAGGGAATCGATAAGGTTGCTATGGGGACCAAGATGTCAGACCCTTCACCTTGACCAGGAATGCAGAAGCAGGGCCTGGACACAGTCTGTGTGAAAAGTCCATGTCTAAGAACAGACATCTCAGCAGGTAACAGGTTCTGAAGGAAAGCCTTAAGCTTTCTTAGCAAGCAGATTTCTCCTGTCTTGTGCCCTGCTGCCTTGCAGGGTATTTCTATTAACCCATCTTCTTTGTTACCCACACTATCTCCAAATTCTTTCAACCTTGTGCCTCTGGCCTCACCCTGTTATTACATCGTACTACAGTGGCATCACTGCAATGTTTCTTCATGTAAGTAAATTATGAGTCTTCTCATTTTCTCTGATTTTAGCTAATAGTTTGAGATTTTTAAGAGATAAATAACAATGGACAATTTCATTGATCTTTTCTATTTTTATAGTCTATTCCTATTTTTATAATCTATTCCTTTCACTTCTGCTCTAATCCTTATTATTTACTTCTCTTTTGAGTCATTTTGTAACCATGTGACATCCATAAGAAGGGGAGGTTCCAGGTTTCCTGTTCCACTCGAGGAAGGGAGGAACTGAGGAAGGAGAAGCTGGAGACAGCAGAAGGGAGAGTGAGAAGACTGGAAAAGGCACATGGAGCAAAGAAAGGTGTGAAGAAGCTGCACTGGCCTCTCAGCCTTGGACTTGTACTAGGGACTTGGGGGGACATGAAGGAAACACTTGAAAGAGACAGAGATGTGGGTGAGAGACCCATGGGGACACTAATAGTGGCAGTCTTTATCTTGACTTAGGTTTTGATTTTGCTGTTTTTCTTTCAGACTTGCATGCCCCTTTCCTACAGGTCCCCACCAGAAGATGCTTTAGACTTGTGGCAAGTTTTGGGCCTCAGCTGCCCTGCTTTGGGTCAACCCTATTGTCTGGGCATTTATCCACAAGGGGATGAGTAACTTTGGGTGTTTAATTGGAAACTATTTTAAGTATATTCTTTTCTCTCACTTGCATATACTAATTGTATTAAAGTTCTTTTCCATTGAAGGTCTTATGCACTAAAATATGTTTTGTTTTTAATGTGGTAGATGGCAGAACCTACATAAAGCAGGTAGGCTTGGGGGTCCTGGGGTGTCCCTCACCTGTCCATTAACATTTTCAGTTGTAAAGCAATCATCTCTTTGGATTGAATTTTTTCAAGTCCAATAAAATCTTGAGAAACATTAATATCTCAAATTAACAGACATTTCTGGTATTAGGACAAATTGTATTATTGATTGCACTTTGAAGTTCTCTATTGAGAAAATTAATAAAATACAACTACAGAAGTAGTTATAATTTCCTCAACTACTGCTATTATTGTGGGTGCAGAATATTTTATTAACTCCTGCAATAAAGCTGGCAAGTCTGTGCATTATTCTATGGTAAGCACTCTAATGACTAAACATAACTAAAAGCAGAACATTTCTATTTTTCTGGAGTCAATTTGCTTAATTATTGAAGTGTGTATCCAGAAAACCTGTACACACAGTATGAGTATAGGGTGTAATAACTATACTAACAGTTGGGAAGTGAACATTTATTAAGGCAGAAGTTTTTACCAGGCCCTAAGTGATCTCATCAAAAGTAGAAATATAGGGAGAGTGATTTGAGATAGTGACCTGTGACATTCCTTGCAACTACTAGGAAAAAGCTGCCACTGAGTGAATCCTTACGGCATGAGTGAAGCACCCCCTATCCTCAGGACCCAAAAAGACTGTATTAGAAGGAATGCAGTGAAGATCCACGCATATGTGTGATGGTGGGATTGAGGACAAGAGTGGCAGTCAGTGTTTGGATCAAAATGGCACGACTTCCAGACCTACCAAAGTCTCTTGGAAGGGTGGAACAGAGATGGTCAGGAAGCCCACAGTACTTTGTGCCCAGGTGAGGGTCAAAGTGGAGCTGAGGTAGACCAGAACCTCAATGGGGACAATAGATAAAGCATTCTAGGTTACACTTCCATGCCTCCTTGGGATTTTTATGGCACCATGATGTAGCTCATGGCATAGATGGAATCCTGGCCTGGACATAGAGGGAGAAGCAGCCACATGTTACTAGGTGGCCTTGCCACCCTCAAGATTGTGACAGAAAATATCGCCCTTCCTGACTCACGCCCTATCCATGGCTCTTTAAACAGAATTCCTAAAATAAAGTTAGAGTGCCACCTACTGGGAAAAAAAGATACCACCTCCACTCCCCAAAAATTCAGAGTTTATAAGATTTAGGAGTAACCAAAAAGAAATGCAGGAGGATAGATCAAACTTAAAGACACAGACTTTAAGTACCAAACAGGCAAAAATTCAAAGTAAATATCAAGAGTATGTATGGATCATTCTCAGGGATATAACACATATTGAATAAATACAAAGATACAAATCATATTAAGCTTCTATTCCAATCACAGTGGTTTAAAGCTAAAAATCATCCACAAAAAAAGTAAAAATGTCTAATATGGAAAAAATGTCATGCTTGTTAACAACTCTGGATGAAACACAGGAAGGAAACTAAAGGTAAAATACCAAGTTATCTGGAGACAAAAAAAAAAGATATGAGAATCTACGGAATGTACCAGAAGCTCCATTAAGAGGGAAATTCATAGCAATAAAGGACTGCCTAAGAAATTATTTTTTTTCAATCAATGTAAACTTACATCTGAAAGAACGGTGGGTGTTTGGAAGGGTTGGAAACAGTAGTTCAAAGGAAAGAAATAATAAAATTAGAGTGGAAGTGGAAAATAGAAATAAAAATACAAAAAAAGAATGAAGCTAACAGCTTTTTCTTTGAAAATATAAAATGTTAGTTAGGCTCTCTAAGTAAAAGTGAATCCTAATAAGAATCATGAATAAGACTCAGGGTTACAACTTTACCACAGAAATGTGAAAGATCATAAGAGAAAACTATGAATATTTTTATGCCAGCCGATTGGATAATATAGCATAATGGACAAATACTTACAATCATAAACTTTCCAGAACTGAATTGGAATAAATGGACTGATGGAACAGATTAATCAATGAGTATAAAAAAATGAAAGTCACTCTAAGAACAAAATCCCATGATAAGATGACTTCTACCAAACTTTCAAAGGTGGACTACTTCTCAAACTGTTCAAAAGAGTCAAAGGAGGAGAAAGTATTTCCAAACACATTTTACAATGCCACTTTTACACTGACTACAAAATCAGACTTGGATAGCACCAAAAATAGCTCTAATGAATATAGGTGCTCAAGACCCTCAAAAAAAATCTCAACAAATCAAATACTACATTAAAAGACACCTAAATGACCAAGTGGGATTTACTGCAGGGTTGCAAGGAAGGTTAAACATATACAAATCAATTAATTACACAAACATTAATACATAAATGGCAATTCATATTCAACACGCATTTACTATTTAAAAAACTCAATAAAATGGGAATAAAGTGAAAATAACATAATAATCATAAGACAAATGCACAGCTGATAAACTAAAATTTCCCCCCTAATATTAGAAACAAGGTAAAGATATTCACTGTCACCACTGCTATTTAGCATAGAAATCCTATACACATATTCTATGTACATAGAAAATCCTGAAGACTGCACTGTCTCAGTGTTTCTAGTAGTTTTGGTAAAGAGACAAGCTATAATATCAATATACAAAAATTGTTGCATTTCTATTTATAAAAAATCTGGGAGAGTAAGAAAATAATTTCATTTACAATCAAAAAGAATAAAATACTTAGGACTAAACTTAGCAAAGTTGGTGAAAGACCTGTACAATGAAAACTGTAAGACATTGCTAACAAAATAGAAGAATTGGAGAAATAGTACCTGCTTATGGATTAAAAGAATTATTACTAAATTAGTCATCAAGTAGATTCAAATGACACTTCTGAAGGAAATAGAGGAAACTATCAAATTTCTAGAAACCATGAAAGACCCAGAATAGTCAAACTAACCTGAGGGAGAGTGAGAGGGGGAAGAACAGAGTGGGGAGGGAGCACAATGGACTGTGGTGGAAGACTATAGGTGTTTCAGTGGAGAAGAGCTACGGTCACCATGTGGAAGAAATATTGCTAGACAATGGACTGAGTTTAGCCCCCAGTCACAGAGTTTAGCCTAAGTGCAATTAACATACCAGTGCAGGCGCAGTTAACAAGTCAGATTCATGGCCCAGGTTCAGCACTCCTAAACAGAGCTGCAGATGACAGGTCAGAATGGCCTGTGTCCTTGGAAAATTACCTCCCTGCAAAACTCTCCCTTTCCTCTGGGAACTAGCCTTCAAACAAAAGGTTTGTATATTTTTTTAACCCATGTAGCAATGTAGAGATAGTAAAGTATAAAAGGAGCTCCCAGCCTTTGTTCGAGGGCCAGATTTTCAGACAAAATAGACCCAGGTCTGGGTCCATATGCATATGAATCTGGAATAAAGTGCCTGGTCTCCAGAAATCCTTGAGTACTCCCTGGTTTATCCCCCCCCCCCCCATAGTTTAGGTTACAAGCCAGAGTAATTCCATAACAACCACACCTAATGGGAGAAATCCTATATTGTCAAATATTAACAAGAATGTAAAATTGGTACTTCCTTGATTTGAAAAAATAAAGGACGCATATTGCAAGCACTGTCCTTGCAAGGTGTAAAAGGTTTGGGAGGACTGTACAAGGAGCAGAGGGCTCAGCTTTCCATTATCCTGAGGTCTGGAGGCAGTACTGTTCTTCTGCATATGAGCATGTTTCAATGCACACACAGTCCTGTGGTGGTTGTGTGTATCATAGGAACATGAGTGAGTGTATGAGCAGGTTAGGCTTGTTGGGCTGAAGGAAAGTTCGCCAAGTTTGGGATAAGCATGTGGATTTAGGTGGGTATAAGGGCATGTGTGTGTGTGTGTTTGAGTGTGTGTGTGTGTCTGTGAGTATATGTGATTGATTCTGTTAGTATGCTGCACATGAGTATTTGCTTCTGTCTGTGATGGATGTAAGTATGGTTTGTACATGATTACAATTAATTCTTAGCTTAGAAGTCCAGAATGATTAAGTGGTGAACCAGGAACAAATTTTGAAATTGTTGATTAAAATATCAAGGTTTGCTTTGTGTTCATGTTCATTTATTATGAACAATGAGTGTCTATTAAATAAAATTTAGTAAGAAAACAAATTCAGAGATCATTTAATGCTCTTCAGCTAAATAAAGAGAACTGAGCTGTGATATTTAAAAATGATTGAAACTTTAATTTTTAAATATTTTTTGGTACCATTTTGTTCATACTTCATATCATTATTGGGGTAAACATTACTCAATTTCACTTTCATACACAATTTCATATCATGTAACTTAAAAATTCATTGACACTGAGTTGTACAAAGGAGGCTAATGATTTTTATTTCACATTAGTGGCTTCATAATCTTCCTTTTACTTTTGTCACCATCAATAATGTTATCAAAAACTTTTGTATGAAGTACAAATTTCTGCTCAGGGATGGTACATTTGAGTGGTCTCCAAATTAGAAAAGAATCCCATTTTAGACAAAGAACAACTCAGGAAAGCAAGGGATCTATTAAGACAACGAGCTCCACTGTCAGTCTATCATAAGTCAGACTTCAGTATTTCCTGTGGCTTCTAAATGAGATCCTGTCTGCCTCCAGTGACCATGGGAAAGAAAGCACTTCTTCCAAACTTGGCAATGGTCTCTTTGGAGATGCTAAAAGCAAGAGGGTAAAATAGTTTTTAGAAGTTAGTAAGTAGGATTATTTTTTCTGTATTATGTTCCCAGGTGCCCAAGCCTGCACTGTCATTGCCATTCCTGGTGAAATAATTGCAGTTTAGAAGAGAGTTGATATGATAGAAATCACCACAAATCCACATCTTAAGGTCTGGCTGTATCTATTTCACACATGCAATGATTACTGCCACCTTCACACTGAGTCTACTGTCCTGGCTGCAACATGTAATTTCTGTTTCATTCTGAGCCATAGTCTGTAAGCGAAGAAGGCATATAGGAGGCTGGGTAAGTGATTATGTCAGTAAAAGGAATTCTGGGGTGGAAAGCATTCTAGTTCTAAAGCTAAAAGGCATGGAGAAGATTCCTGAGTCCTGAACTGGTAGCGAGAAATGGGACTTAATGATAATAGACTGTTCTGGTAGCACCTGGTGTTATTTAATGTTGTTCTTGCTGACAGTGTTCACTGGTGTTTAACCTGAATGATAGTGAAATATGATATTTAAGACACTTAATGATTACATTCTTAAACTAGTCTCCAGAACATTTTACAGAAATCACAGATTACATTTTAAAGATTACTGGAGAAGTGAGCGTTACATATACACGCTTACAATAAAGAGTTGGGAGGACCAACTGGAATCACAACACAGACTGGATGACAGTTGCAGGGACAGAAATGGCTTTCAATGAGGTATCATGCACATCAGGCAGGCATTAATTCTGTCACTGTTTGGAACATTCATTGTCTAATGATTGTGATGAAACTTTTCCCATTTGAATTAGAAAAGGAGCTCTGAAGGAAAGGTAACTGCCAATCTGTATTTCAGACAATGGTTGCCAGGTTCAAATGCATATTGTGATATTTTTCCTCATTAAAAATTATTTTAAAACCAATCCCAAGCACAACACATTCTCTCTATTTTATACCATGTACAAGGTTTCACAAATCTTACTAAATTGCTAATCATTTCACTTAATTCAAATATGAGTAGCTAAATATGTGAAAATAGTAACTTCATGTCTACAATGTCTTATCAAATTTTTTAAAGATTTATTTTATTTCTTCATACCAGAACTGGGGTGGAGGCCAGAGGGATCAGGGCTGAGAAGATTCACCGTAGAGTGGGGAGCATAACAGGTAGACCTACTGAAATACAGTACTGAGGGGAGCAGCAGGTGAGACAGGAGAGGTTTGTGACATATGGGTCACCTCCCTGGCTGGGGATCAAACTCATGTTGCAGTGACTGGTAATAGCTTGATAGTGCTAAGACTTTAACCCTGCACTACCAGAAAGGCCCTATTTTATCAAATATTAAATTTGTATCTCATAATTACCACTTAGATTATATTACTTAATCACTATGGTATGTGATACTGCACTTTTAATCTGGCATAAAAAGTTAACGAGTTTTTTTCTACTATTAAGTCAGACATGTATTCATTAAATTCAGGTTGGCTGGGGACAGGATCCTTTCATATTATGTTGCAAAGAGTCTACCTAATTTTATGAGAAGCCCTAAATCTTTATTCATAATTGATCTTGACCTATTGGATGGACTTGCACAACCAAAATTATAAATAGTATTAAATACCAGTTATAAGAAACAAAACTAAATATAAAACTGAATATAAAACTTGAAAATCTAGATGTCTTATTAGTGTAGCAAAATGGTTAAGCACACTATTTTTGGTATAAGTCCACTTTACTCCTAAGCAGTAAATACATTTTGAATCTGACTAATGAGCCTGTCTCATTTTTTCCCTTCACATAATAAAAAATCACACAAGTACCTATATCATAGAATTATGAACATTTAAAAATAAAAAATGTCCATGTTCATATCAGTGATTTATACAAACTAAGTGTTATTTGAAGGTGACTCCAGTCAACGTTTGCAACTCTCTTAGCAAAAGGGCAACTTGATTTTAGTAAATATTTTTAAATAGGAATAGACAATAAATGCAAAATATTGGAGTTGAGTTCATGGCATACATGTAACACTTGCTTTATTCCACACAGGCATTTCTGACTGTGAAGAAGAATATCAGTCATCTGGAAAGTAGGAGAATGGCATCCAGGCTTTTAGTGTTAGGAATAATACTTTCATTTTAGACATCAGTGGAAATTTGGAGGGTATTTCTGTCTTTTTTACCATCTTATCTCCCTTTCTTTCACTGGGCACAGGTTAAAGCCCATAGATTTGATTCTCAAACAACTGACTGTAGACATCTCCCTGGTTATTCTTTCTAAAGGAGTTACAGGCCTTGATAATTTTAGATACAAGCTTGTCTTCTACATGCAGAGTGGGCAGGGCTGTTTCAGTTGGCACCACCTGCCTCCCCAGTATCTTTGGAAGATCGTGAACTGGATCTCCATGTGGGCTGAGCTTAAAGAAAGAAATCCAGCAAGTCCTACATATTACTGAACTGATGTGACTGGAAAAGTGATCAGGGACAATAAAGCCCTAGGCCTTATGCCATCTTGACTAGCAGATGCTTAGACTTGTCTATGAAAGTCCTCTTTTACTTCCCATTTACCAGTTCTTTTCAACCTAGATTGCAAATGATAGGAACTAAACCTTTAAAACCACTTATAATTTTGAGTGTTTCCTTTTATTCCCAGTGATCTGGGAATGCCAAAGCTTGGCTCTATCTCTTTCCCTATGACTAAGTGACATTGCCTACAGTGGGAGCTTTTGGCACCATGCTTATTCTGACAGGATGCAGTCAGTTTCTCTTTGCCCCTGTAAATCATATCCTAAATTTATCAGCAGTCAGTAGTAGACATGACTAGAAGAAATAATTTTAGATATTGTGTTTGCTACTTTTTAAGGTGACATTGCAGTCTCAGTATTTGTAGCCTTGCTATTACTTCTTGGTGCTTTAGCTTTGGAAGTCACAATGTGGGCCTTTGGTTCCAGTGGTATCCCTATTCTACAGGTACCACAAGCAAGCCCAACATAGTCACAGACCTATGTCACCACCATATCCTCCCAAGACCAAAACTCCCTAAGCATTCTTGTCCTGCAGAGCCTCCTTCACTTTACACCCTCTTGTTCATCTTTCATATCTGTGTTGCTCTTTCAAATAATCCTAACCCTAGTAGATTAAAAGGAATCTAATTCCTTGAAAAGGAATCTGGCAAGATGATGGCAGAATGAAGACTCTGGACTCACCTCCTCCATACACTCATAAGTAAATTCCAATAAAACAACATCAGTAACCCCTAAGAGAGAAACAGTCCACTGTGGTACACAACAGAAGAATTATAGTATCCCATTTACAATTATGGACAGGCCAACAGGTCAGAATAAAGAGGGAAACAACCTTAAATGAGGAGCCAACCACAGAGAGTCTAACAGTCTTCTACATAGTGCGCCATCCAAAAATCTCTGTATACATTTTCATGTGCACAAGGAAAATTTTCAAAATTTGACCATATGTTGGGACACAAGTGAATTGTCAACAAAAATACAAGATCACAGTTATACCAAGTACTTTCTCTAAGAATAATGTCATAAAACTAGATTTAACTATAAAAAAAAATAGGAAAAACTAAATACCTGACCATGAAACAATATTCTGTTTAACAGTTATTGAAAAAAAGAGAATTAAAACAAATAAAAAATACCTTGAGACTAGTGAAAATGAGGATATAAACTATGAGACTCTATGGGATGCCACAAAAGCAGCTTTAAGTGGGAAGATAATTGCAACACAGGCCCACATTAAAAAGCAAGAAAAATCCAAATAAGCAACTTAGTACGCCTAGAGTAACTTGAAAAAGAGGAACAAACAAGACTCAAAGTTAGTAGGTATAGGGAAACAATAAAAGAAATAATGTAGAGATAAAGACTGAACAAAAACCAGTGAAACTCAACTGGATTTTCAAGAAGATAAATAAAAGAGACAAACCTCTAGCTAGGCTAATGAAAAAAGAGAAAATCCAAACAAAATCAGAAATGAAAGATGAGAAATTAGTACAGAAAATCTTATAAGAGATTACTATACACCATTTAATGATCACCTTGAAGAAAGGGAAAATTGCTAGACTGGCATAATTTACTCAAAGTAAACCAGGAAAAACCAAAAGAGTTAAACTGATTTCAAGCAGGGAATTAAAGCAACAATTAAAAAAAAAAATCAGTCCCCAAACCAAAGCCCAGAACTAGACAGCTTTACAAATGAATCATATAAAGCCTTCAGAGAAGAAATAATGCCCATCTTGCTCAAATTATTTCTAAAATTTATTTCTAAAAATTCTAATACATATGATGATGCCAAACTTACCCTAATTTCATAACCTGATAAAGATAGCACAGCTGCCGACTAATGTCCCTAATGAGCATCTGTGTAAAAATCTTCAACAAAATACTAGCAATTCACATTCAATAGTGTACCACAGGCAGTATACATCCTGGTCAAATGGGATTTATCCCAGGGATGCAAGTGTGATTTAATATGCATAAGTCAATGTAATAACATATCAACAAAAGTAAAATCATAGGATCATAACAATAGATACAGAGAAATTATTTGATAAGGGTCAACACCCACTAATCACAAAAAATTTAAACATGGGCATGGAAGGAACCTACCACAATATAATGAAGGGTATATATTGTATGCCAACACCTATATAATATGGAATGGTGAAAAACTGAAAAGCTTTTCCCATATCAGGAATAAGAACAAGGAATAAGACAAGGATGCCCATTTTCACCACTTCTGTTTAACTTAGTTTTAGCAGTTTTTAGCTAGAGCTATCAGACATAAAGCAGAAAAAAGAGGGAATTCAAGTTGGAAAAGAAGTGAAACTATCACTAAGTAAATGAATAAAAGGCCTCAAATAGCCAAACAATCTTGACAAAAAAAAAAGAAAAATGAAGGCATCACAGAAACAGTCGTCAAAACAGTATGGTACTGGGACAAAAGTAGAAATACATATCAGTGAAACATTATTGAAAGCTCAGAGATAAATCCATGTAAATATGGGTATCTAATTTTTGATAAAGGAACATGGTGATAGAGTGGAGAAAAGATAGACTTTGTAATAAATGGTGCTGGGAAACATGGAAAGCCATGTGCAAAAAAATAAAGCAAGACCCATATTTGACACCATACACAAAAACTAACTCAAAATGGATTAAAGATTCGGATATAAGAATCAAAACCATCAAAGAAAATTTGGGGCACACTATAGTACATCTACCACAAGAATGTATTTGGGAATACAACCCCAACAGTAAGGGAAACAAAAGCAAAAACAAACAACTGAGACTACAGCAAACTTAAAAGCTTCAGTACTCAAAAGAAGCCATCATCAAAACAAAAAAGACAACCTGTAGAATGGTAAAAAATATTTGCATAGATGCATCTGACAAAATTTACAAAGTATAATACACAATCCAGCAACAAAGAAACAAATGACTCAATTTTAAAAATGGACAGACACTTTCTAAAGAAGACATTCAGATGGCCCTTTAGGCATGAAAAAATGTTCAATATCACTTATTAGAAGAGAAATGAAAATTAAAACCACACAAGACGCCACCTCACCCCTGTGAGAATAACCCATATAAAAAAGAATGAAATTAACAAATGCTGGTAAGGTTGGGTGAAAAAGAACTCTCATCCACTGTTGGTGGGAATGCAAACTGGTACAAACCCTGTGGAAATGTATGGAGATTTCTCAATAAAATATAAATAGAAATTCCTTTGGACCCAGATAGTAGGTATTTTTCCAAAAAACATGAAAAACCAAATGCAAAAATATCTTTCTACATTTATGTACAAGCAATACTGTTTACAATTGTCAAATCATGGAACCAGGCTAAGTGCCTTAAATAGATGAATAGAGAAACTGAAGCAAATATTTGATAGAATATTATACAGTTGTGAAGAAAAATGACTGGACAGAGCTCTGAGGTGATAATGTTGAGTTAAATCAAATTAAAAAGTGAAATATTTCATCGAAACCACAGTGAGATGCCACCTTATACCAGTGAGAATAGCACATATCAAAAAAAAAAAAAAAACTAGCAACAGCAAATATTGGTGAGGATGTGGAGATAAAGGAACTCTCCTATGCTGTTGGTAGGAATGCAAAAGGGTCCAACCACCATGGAAAGTTGTGTGGAGACTACTAAAAATGGAGCTACCATATGACCCAGCAATTCCACTCCTAAGAATCTACCCAAAGAACACAAAAACATTGATTTAAAAGGATATCTGCACCCTGATATCTATCATAGCACTATTGACAATAGGAAAAATATGAAAATAATCCATATGCCCAAAAGTAGATTACTGGATCAAGAAGATGTGTCATTTATACACAATGGAATACTATTCAGCAATCAAAACAGATAAACTTATGTCATTCACAGAAAATTGAGTGGAGCTGAAAGGGATTATACTCAGTGAAATAAGCTAGAAGGAAAAAGAAAAATATCAGATGGTTTCACTTATAGGAGGAATATAGGGGAACCAAATAAAGAAGAAAAAAATTAAAAAAAAAAACAAAATTAACAGGCAACCATAAATCAGAGACATTCTGTAGGGGAAGGGAGAGGGATCAGAACAGGGGAGGGAAGAACACAAGGACTATGGTGATGGTGCACAAGTGAACTGGTGGTGGGAATTTTCTGGGGACTACGTCTGAGAGGAGAAAGCATTCATTGTACAAAAATGAACACTGATGTAAAATATATGTAAGTTAATTTAAAAAAAATTAAAAAGTGAAATATTTCAGATTGTTTCACTTATCTGTGGAATATAAATACCAAAAAATATTATGCACAAACAATAGAAGGAATAAAACTAGAACTTGGCAAAAAGAAGATAGTGACTACCAGAGGAAATAGGAGAAAAGGTGGAGGGGATTACAGTAAGGAAGTAGGAGGAGTATAGGAATGGTTGGCTTGATGAATTTAAAAAATAACACTAAATTTTAAAATACAATATATTTATTCATCAATACTTATAATTGAAATTGCATTAATATTTAGAGTGGAAAAGTTAAAACTTAAGCCTAAAACAATCTACATATTAAAAGGACATATCTGAGTAACTTTTGAAATAATAAATTAAAATTTTCCAGGCCTAGGGATTTATGACAGATTCCATTAAAAAGGGGGGGCATGAGTTGGTCATTCATGACATAATTTTTTAAAGATTATTTCTTTTTCTACACTTTATTTTAAATTTTTTAAAAAAGATTTATTTATTTATGCATGCAAGAACTGAGGTACAGACTAGAGTCTTGGGAGGTAAGAGGATTCACCAAAGACAGAGTGGGGAGCAGAACAGGCAGATCAAATCAAAATACACTGCTGAAGGGAGCAGTGAGCCAGACCAGAGAGGTCTGCTGTGCCTTGTGGGTCTCCTCCCTGGCCAGGGATCAAACTCACACTGCTGTACCACAGATGCTTCACAGTGTGGTCCTCAACCCACTGTGCCACCAGGCAGGCCCTCATTCATGATATTGAAGAAAAATGAACTACAGAATAATGAAATCAACAGGGGTCAGGCTGGATAGCAAGTTTAGTTTCATTTAGCAGAAGCTTTGCACATTACATCTTAAAGAGATAGCACTCATTTGCAATATGAAATTATGGAGGAACTTAGCATATTTAAATTATGTCCATGTTAAAATGGATGTATATGAATTTGAGTGTGGCAAAGGAGAGCATAAATTACTTAGCTTATTTTTTTAAAGCTATATGGGTGTCAAAAAGTTCAAAATACAATCTTGGATCAAATGAATTTTTGAATCTGTGGAGGACAATTTTTCTTTCGTGATTATACCTACTGACCTTATTGGCAAAATTAGTTTATTGAGGGTATGCTCAGGTCTTTAAAGTGAGGAAGAAAGTTTTGGTGAAGTTTGTCATTAAACTTGGAGGAGGTTATAAATAGCAATTTAAAGATATTAAAGTTTGATTATGGAGAGTTTGTGACTCAGATTTCTATCGGAGCAGAATGGATATTCCCTCAATTTGCCTGGTTTATATGTTAAGCATTCAAACTTTAAAACAATTCACTTCACTAACTGATATTGAGGTATGTCACTGTATATACATTGAATTGTGGGCCAAAAGAATAAACACAATAAGCTTGTAGCCTTGGGAGCTGATAATTATTTCTCTAAGTACAATTACCAAAACAATTACAGATTTCTATTGGGAGGTCAGACAACTCCAAGAGCATGGGACAGTGCTCAGGAGAAACTTCCATCTACTCTGAAGACAACAAGGCTGACAGGGAGGGGAGCAGAGGATGTGGACTCACAACTTAGGGATAGGCAGTTAAACACATGGGCTTCACTGCACTCGGTGCTCCCCTGAGAAATTCCTCTGCCTGAAATTGAGTTCTTATCTCCACATCTCTGAGCTTCAACAAAATTATGAGTTAAGAAAAGGAGTCAAATAAATCACCTGAGAAGGATTTTTACTGATATCACTATTAAAATGATAAAATGAAAACAGTAACTTACATTAGCAACTTAACTTAGTTTGGAAATGAAATATGAGCATTTGGTTGGAAAATATAATCTAACCTATTGACCCAAGGATTGATAAGAATTCTAGCTAAACAAGAGCTATAGGGGACAGAATGGTTTGCAAAAGGCCTCTCACCAAAAAAAGTGCCAGGAAAAGGTTTAACAAGCAAATGCTACCATTTAAAAAAAAAATCATATAAGACTATTTTTCTCAGTTCAAGAGTATCAAATGATTACCACAGACTTGTGGTGTTTGCAGCAATACTTGGCCTTCCTGGGCTCGCAGACACATCCCACTGTTAACTTACTTCTCTCATTGCCCACCATCATCTGTGGAACCAAATTTCCCTCTGTTCATAAGGACAGTCATTGCATTAGGTTGACTTAGATCCAGTGTGAACTCACTAGCTAATGTCAGGTAAGAGGCTTGAGTCTTTTATTTTAGGCACCCATTTCATCCCACAACATGGCTATAAGAGATAGCTAAATGATCACTGAGGGGCTGAAGTACAATATGGGCTTCCCAGTGCGCAGGGAACATCAGGATTTGAGACATCGCCTATGACAAGGAGTAGGAGAGTGAAGAAAATCATGGGAATGGAGTGCATCAAGGAGATGGGGAATGAATCAACAAAAGGAAGTTAAAGGGCAAGGTTGGTACATGGTATAGGAATCTTAGTACCTATGAAGGGTAAAAGACATTTGGAATGGAAAAGGATAGTGGGTGGTGAGTGGAGTCCCAGCGTATTGCAGTCAGAGGGGAAGGGTGGGATGGGAAGAAGGTTTCTGGGGAACTAATGGGCACAGGGAACAGAAGGGAGGTAGAGAGGGAAGGAAGAGAACTGAGTGTATAGCAGACATCAGGAACTAAAGGGCCAGGAGAAAGGGTCAGGGTTGCATGGTGAGGGAATTGATGCAGTATCACAGAGAAACAGAGGACACCTGGTAGTTGATGGCTTAGACTTTAGAGGGCAGTGGGATAAAGGGTCCACAGTGTATTGAAGTGGAGAGAAGATGAAGGGCAAGGAGAAGATGGAGGGTGGGAGTGCTGGGGATATAGAAGAAGGTCAATCTAAGGACTCTGGGATCGAGGACATAGGGGATTCGTAGAGATCTATGCGAATGTGGATGTAGGACTTTGATGCCTATCCAGTATCTGTGTGGATCTGAGACGTGTGAATGTTGCCCCATCAGGATTCTATGTCCATACCTTAGGGGAACAGTTGCTAAATTACCCTTGCAAATAAATAAAAACCTCAACATCCACAAACCGTTTCCACTGCTAAAGTTATTAAACGAGGCCATTATTAGGCACTATAATATCTTGGTAGCCAATATAAACCACAACTTAATCCAGAGACAATGTACCCCAAACCAAGAAGATAAAACTTGAGAACACTATCATAAACAGTCAAAAAAGACTGTCCAAAAATAAGACGACTGTTTAAGTTACAGGCAAGCAAATACTTTCTGCTCTGTCTTCTGTGTGGAAACCTCTCCCCTGGTGGCTGCAGGTGACGCCTCTACCACCTTTGCTTCAGGAAGCACTATTTGAATAGATGTGTGCTCAGATTAACTCCTGAAAATCAGAGTGTCTCTTTAAATGCACTGTGAGCATTTTTCTCATCTAGTGCCCAAATATCTCAGCCAGCTGCAGGGTGACCTGAGACTGTGTGGAGACTATCCCCAGCTCTCCCAAGTGTGCCCACTGGACATGCCTCTACCTCACTGAGCAGACCTCCCTTGGTAACTGCTCAGCACAGACCTGCAGACTGTCAGGCTCCCACCCAAAGCTGAACACAGAGGACTTCTGGCCCGCGGTGCTTCCGCCAGGGATAAGACCTGCAGTCACTTGCTTCTGGATTCACCAGCCAGATCTCCCCACATCAGGCTTAAATTACACCTCAACCATGCCCACATGGCTGGGTTCAGACCAGCTGGGGCTAGACCCAAGTCATAGCCCAGTCCTCCCACCTACCAGTATTGTTACCCACAAGGGTTTCTGATGCCTTCTCCCATTCAGCCTTTTCCTTTTCCAAGTTTTCATACACGTGAACACAGGGAGTACAGGTGACCTGCAACACCTGAATCCAGCACTTCCAACGATGCTGATGACCCAAGAATGCATTGGGGGTTGGGGCCTGACCATCAGCAACCACCAGTATGATACAAATGCATGAAATACGTAAGCTACCCATCAGTCTCATCTCTAGAATGCACACTTTGATACCCCCAGATTTCTATTTCATATTTAAGGCCTAACACTGGGCACAGAACTCAAATGCTTCAGAATTTGCATCCAGAATGACCCTCTGCCTAAATGGGATGTGTAGAATCTAATAGAGCATTTTCTAATTCAGTATCTGTCTGAATGACCTCTTACAATAATAAATTATCCTGTCAAGCTGTGCTCCCAACATTCCCTCCAAACAGCTCAGAGAACAGTTGATTGCATTCCACCTTCTTTGGCCCTCAATTTCTTGATGCTCTGACTCAGATAAAGGACAGCAAAGGACTTAAATTTTGAAGACCAGCTTTATCTTTCTAGTTAAAATGTTGCCTGAAAGTAACATGTAGCCTCATGTCTCCCATTCCTGAGGGGGGGGTGTCAATTGGTAGTCATGAATACAAATGAATAACCCACCAAAAGTCCATCAGAACCACCAATCTGCCTTTATTCTGTCTCCACCCTTTCATCTGTTTTTGTGTTATCACATCTGCACTCTTTTTATGGCCAGTGATGATGAAAAAGAGAATCTCTACTCCCAGTAAGGCAAGCCCAGTGTCTGAGCCTCCTGGGAAAGATGAACATAAAAATTTCAGCTCCAGAGGACTACAAGGGTTAACTCACATAACGCACAGGACACTCCCAGCACGATGTCCAGGACACCATGCATCCTAACACACCTGTGAGCACATAACAGATGCTCAATAAACATAGCTTTCGTGACTGAAGACATGGTTTGCCCAGAGCAGCCTTACTCAAACACCACAGCTTTGTCTAGTACTATTTCAGCCTACACGTGCCGAGCACAGACTGTCATCAATGGAGATGCTGTTGGTGACCTCTGCATGTGATTTCACAGTACACATTCCCATGTTCTAGAAGGATTTCTGGGTAACCCAAAGATAAATGCACACACAGGCCTTCACACAGCAATTCCATACCTGCACAGAAGAGCAGTCTGACCATACACACCCACCCCTGTCACGGGAGGCCTCTGGCTTTCACTGATGCCTTGGAGGATGACTGGCTCAGAAGGAGAATCCTGAGAGATCTAGAGGAAGAAGAGCGGGAAAAGATGTCCTCTGTGACAGCAAGAGAATAAACCTAGGCTTCCCAAAATCATTTCCTTTGAAGCAAAGCTTCCCAAACCACATTTTCAAGGGACTCTCCTTGACCTTTGGAAATATTTTTTAAGGATTTTTTTATTTATTCATGCATACAAGAACTGGGGTACAGGCCAGAGATACAGGGGACAGAGACAGAGTGGGGAGTAGAATAGGCAGATAGACTGAAATACACTGCTGAGGGGAGCAGTGGAAAGGTCTCCTGCGCCATGTGTACCTCTATGGTGAGGGATCAAACCTGTGCTGCAGTGACTGCGGAAACCCCTCAGAGCAGTGCTCAATCCCTTGCGCCACCAGGGAGGCCCAACTTTTGGAATTCTTACCTGTCATCGGCATTACCCATTTCCACTTTCCAGCATGTACCAGCGTGCCTCCTTTTCGTGTGTATCTTAGGACTCTCTCCATTGCTCTCTGAGGTGACCAGATTTCAGTAAACAACAGCAAGACCTGTTTATGATAAACGGAACATCAAAGTTACTGCAGTTTCTACAATCCAGTGCTGTACTTAATAGAGAAGAAAGGATACAGAATGTGATAGAAAATTATATTTCCAAACACTGTTCTCTGACAACCCCTTTAGAATACATAGAAAGCATTTTCAATTTGCAGATCCCTAATCACTTCCAAGTACTATATAAGCAAAAATGAGGATTGGAAATGTGATTTTAAGATGTGGACAACTGTATGGAAGCGGGCTGCTGGAAGGGCAGAAAGTTCAAGACGAAACATCCTGAAGACTTTTTCTTTATACCACCAATACCTAGTGATTTTCTTAAAATAACTCCATTTATCACTTGTGCTGAGTTATATTACAGAACTTTAAGATACTTAAAAACATATTTTCATAAACTTAAACTTGTATTCTTTTCTGAAAATGCTCAAAGTAATGAAGACATTTCTGATATTCTCAGTGAATGTGGACTAAAGGGAAACAAGAGGACTGACAAACACCATTTTTGCTGGTACACTAATACCTCCCTGAACAAAGGTGAGAAGCTATATTTTCCAAAGAGAACTGCGTGCAAAGAAAAATAGAGACAAGAGAGCTTGCAGACGACATGTGATGGTTTGAACACACCACTCAGTAAGTTTCTTCAAGATCCTTATTAAAATAGGGAAAAAATGTGATGCAGGAAAGTAGCCCTAGACCCCAAGTGAATGAAATGAATGTCAGCTGTAATGGGACAAATCGATATCGTCTGCCTGAAACCATGACTACAGCCAGACTCAACCGTGCCTACAGCCGGGAAAGGAAAAAAACAAATCATAAATCTAATCATGGGAACACAGCAGTTTTATGCAAACTTTAAGTCATAGACAGCCCCCGTGGTCTGAGTAAAACACTCTAATATATTTTAAATAACACATTTTTATTTGGCTTTCTAGAGAGCAAAGCTCTATTCCTTTTCAGAACTGAGTTGTGCTGGGTTGTATACCAATCAGGTTATTTTGCACATTTTCTCAATTCTGGTCTACACATCACAGACACTGCACCTAGGCAGGACTTATATGTTAAATATGCTCCATCTTCACTGACACCCCAGAACTTGACCCCAGGGCCCATATGAGAATCTTGGGTATCAAACTATTCCCATTGGTCTGACACAAAGGTCATTTTTAATAGCGTCACCATTAAAGCACAGTAAGAATTATTCATGCTGCACAGGGAGCCTGGATGGAGAGAAGGCTCCTGGATACAAAACAGAAATCTCTTAAAGAGGTAAACTTGACTATCGGTAGTCGAAAAAAAATTTGATAGGCAGGACCACTGGAGGTGGAGAAGTAATGTCTGCAAGTTTGAAAATCCATGGCACTTCAGTGAGAAAAGCAGACACAGCTCCTGGCCTGGGTCCAGACTTACCTGTGAAGCGGCTGTTTCCTCCTCTGCTACCTCCTTCTCTGGAGCGCACGCTTGTGTGGTAGGATATAGAGAAATCACACCTGCATGTGTTTAGTCATCAGCACAGCACCACCAGCTGCCATCAGGCTCAGAGGCAGAAGGACCTAGAAATGTAGGAAAGGACATTCTGTCCTGTCTCTTGCCGCAGGAGAGATTCATAAAATAAGAGCTCTATCGGGAAACAAAAAATATGACTTTTTTCTTTTGCTGACTCAAGAGATTTTGCCTTCCACAAACATCCACAAATTCTTCTACACTCAAGGAATGAGGCTGAACTGACCTGCCCCACAAACTCAAACAGAGCAGACCTTGTTTTCTCCCCTCGGATCTGAGTCTGCACTCAACCGTCATGAATTACCCAGGAGCCTCGTCCTTAATCCTGTATTTACCGTAGAATCACCTGAGCACATAATTAAAGCAGTGTTTGTGCCTCACTCACACCAATAAACAGAATCCCAGAGGGAAGGCTCAGGTGATGACACTTCTTAAAAACCTCCATATGATCTTTATCGCACACTGAGGCTGAAAGCACCTGCGAAGCTGGCGTCTCAAACTTCAATGTGCATGTAACTCATTTAATGTTCTAGGCCCTATTGAAGAAACATTATGTAGAATTGGACTGGGGTCCAGGAGTTAGCATCTCTCACCAGTCCCCTGTCTGTGCTCATGTTGCTCCCCCAGGCCTATTTTTAGTAACACTATAGTAGAGGGAGTGGGTAAAGCACAACTGAGCCTCTTCCACCCACCATCTTCCCTCAACACAACTACTGTTGGTCCCTAGAAAAGGCTACCATCACCATCCTGAATGGCCACCTATTCTGTTGGCATTTCAAGTTTATAGAAGGTAGTGAAGGTAGTAGTGTTTGATCAAGTCTTTATTTGGAAAACCAAGTATATTCACTAGTTTATGTTAATTGAGCATCTACTATGTGTTCATAGGTAAGTCATGGTGCCCTGTGTTGGGAACCTCACATAGATTATGTGAGCTTATTCCCAAAATGCTTTGGTACATGGACACTAGCTATTTCATACTAACCGTGTGCCCCTGGATGTCCTCTTCTGTTCCTCTGTGCTTGATTAAAAAGCAAAATGCTTACATATAATAGGGGTTAAGTATAGCTGGATGAATATAGAAAGGAAGGGTAGATTAGATGTTTAGATAGTTTTCCATGTTGTGTTAACATTTACCTTTTTGTGATAAGTGTCCAAGTTTATAAGTAAAAACCAGTTTTCCTAACTGAATGTACTCTTTACATTCCCACCAGCAATATATGCATAATTTAATTCCTACATGATCACTAAAGTTTGGTGTTAATTTAACCATTTAATGAATTTTTTAACCATTCTGAAAAATATGAAGTGGTATCTCATTCTTGTTTTTCTTCTCTCTAGGAAGAGTGAAATAGATGATATGTGATAGAGTTATAGAGATGGAGGTGATTATTCAGACTTAAAAAAAGGACATTTTTACATTTGGGACAGCATGGATGAAACTGGAGAATATTATGCTAAGAAGAATAAGCCAGGAGAATAAGGCAAATGCTGTAGCATCTTAATTATATATGAAATCTAATAAAGTCAACCTCATAGAATTAGAGAGGTGATTCCCAAGAGGTGACTGTCAGGGAAGTGGGAGATGGTGATTAAATGGTACAGAGACTCAGCTGTGCAGCATGAATCACTGTGGAGAGCTAAAGGTCAGCACAGCAGTTGTAGTTATAGTGCATATTTATGCTTGGAAAGCATGTTGTAAATGCTCTCACCAAAAAAATTAAAAATTATAAAGATGTGAGGTAACAAAATTAGCCTGTTATAATCATTTCGTAATAGATGTATTTATTTTTTGTAACTTAAGCATCTATAGATCTGCAGGAATGAAAATCAGATGTGGCTGGGGTGGGAAGCTTTTTTTTTTTTTAGATTTTTTTTTAAGATTTATTTATTTATGAATACAAGAACTGGGGTACAGGCCAGAGGCGCGGGAGGTGAGAGGATTCACCAGAGACAGCATGGGGAACAGAACAGGCAGATCGACAGAAGTACACCGCTGAGAGGAGCAGTGGGCGAGGCAGGAGAGGTCTGCTGTGCCATGTGGGTCCCCTCCCTGGTCCGGGATCTAACTCCCGCTGGCAGATGTTTCACAGTGCAGTGGGTACTCAACCTGCTGTGCCATAAGGGAGGCCTCCAGGGGGTGGGAAGCTCTTGATATCACCTTCAATGAGGAAGAGAAACTAAAATTCTACAATATATAATCCTTTTCTCCCATTTATCTGCTTTTGGGTTTTTTTTTTTAAGATTTATTTATGCATACAAGCACTGGGATACAGGTCAGAGGTGTGTGGGGTGAGAGGATTCACCACAGACAGAGCGGGGAGCGGAACAGGCAGACTGACTGAAACACACTGCTGAGGGGAGCAGTGGGCAAGGCGGGAGAGGTCTGCCTCACCATGTGGGTCCCCTCTTTGGCCTGCAGCAGGGATCAAACTCGTGCTACAGTGGCTGCGGTTTGCTTCATAGTGTATTGCTTAACCCACTGCGCCACCAGGGAGGCCCCTGCTTTTGGTTTTGAAGAATTGTGAGCACCAACCTGGAGAGACAAGAGGAGCAGAAGCCCCTCCCAACCTTACCTTCTCTACCCTGGTCACTGAGTGTGCATGGTGCCGGCTAGGCACAGAGCAGGTTTTCAATGATCCCAGCAGACCGGTCAAGGCATTGTCCTGGAGCCCTTGGTGGCTTTTTTAAGCTTTTATTACTCTTCACATCAAAGGTAACCAGGTATATGGCAGTGCACTTCCGGGAGCTAGAAGACTCCCAGACGAATCTTCTCTCTGGCCTGCTACTGCTTATTCTTCATCTGCCTCTCTCCTCTTCCTATTCTCTCCTCTATCCTCTCTCTCCTGGCATCCTTGTGACGCTGTCCTTATATGCCCCGTGTCTCACCCAGGTGTGCCCACTTACGCATGTGCACATCCTCTTGAGGGGCCCACCATTAGGCTGCGTGCAGGACCACAGGTGTCCGTCATCTACACTAATGGTGGGAGGGTAGAAAAGCCTGACCACTTTCCATTTACTCTACAGTGTGGGCCCTGGAGGGGGGATCTGGGTGGGGTGGGGAGAGAACTGAATTAAGGATACTCAATTTCCCTGCCTTTGGGGTTCTTTCAGCTCTCTTTCCTAAAGCTGCCTAAACAGAAATTCACCTCTTAGAATTAACATTATTTTAATATGTTTAGTGGCTTCTCTGTTCATTTTTTAAGGCAATTTAACATGAACACATACAATTTCTGAAACCAGTATATTAGAAATTTTGTTACTTTTAACAAGGCAGAACTCCGACTACAGAGGAACGGAACTGGCCCAAATTAAGTCAGACTCTCATGCACACTACTGGTTCCTTGCATTGAGCCCACAATTTGGTATTCAACTATTTCACCATTTCTTCTAGACTGTAACTTCCCAGATAGTGAGTCCAGTGGCCACACACAATGGAAACTATCCACTCACCTATCACACTGCGTCCTCTAAATCTCTTCAGTATTCTTGATGACAGAACCAGGCACTTGTGTGACGGCCATTTGGGTATCAGGAAGGCGATTCCTTCCATGGGGATGAGCCAAACCTTTATGATGCACTCCTCTTCCTCTGAAATGGAAGCAGGATCAGATTTTGATATCAGTCTTACCCCAGTCTGCCAACAGGGCATCCCCAAGTTACTGCTGGAGGCCCAGGGCCTGGGGTTCAGGGTATTCCCAGATTTCTCCTGGTACAAGTGAGTGTTTGGGGTAAGAGAAAACTTTTAGGAGCACACCACACAAATTCCTGAGGAAGGTGAGGTCAAGACAGCCATGTGTAAATGAGTGGAAAATATAATGTTAAATGTGAATAATGAATATTTTAGAAAAAGACAAGAGCATTTAGTATAAGAAAATATTTCTTAAATAGGATAAACAATAGCCATATCTTCTTTATCTTCTCATCGATTATTGGGCACTTGGCTATTGTAAATAGTGCTGCAATAGACATAGGTGTACATATACCCTTTGAATTCTTTGGATGGATATCAAGGAGCGAAATTGCTGGATCATGTGGTAGATCTATTTTTAATATATAATGACTTGTTTTCCACATGGACTGAGCCAATCTATATACTTACCAACAATGTACATATTTTCTCTACACTCTGGCCAAAACTTGTTTCTGGTCTATTTGATACAGGCCATTCTCATAGATATAAGATGAGCTCTCAGTGTGGTTTTGACTTGAATTTCCCTGATGATAAGTGATTTTCAGCATTTTCTCATGTGCTTGTTGGGGACCTGTATGTCTTCTTTAGATAAGTGTCTATTTAGCTCCACTGCCCATTTTTCCATTGAGTTAGTAGTTTATTTTTGTTGAGATGTATGAGTTCTCTCTTGAGTGTGGATATTAACCCCGTGTCAGATGTATGATAGGCAGATATTTTCCTCCACCCAGTAGCATGTCTTTTAGTTTTAAATCTTGCTGTTGGTGACAATATGGATGGAACGGGAGAAGATTATGCTAAGTGAAATAAATCAGAAGAAAGACAAATATGATATGATTTCACTCATATTTAAAATATGAATAAACAAAGGAACAGACAATACTAATCAAAGAAATGTGACTGCAGAATTGAGGGGGAGATTGAGGGTCAGGAGTTAAGGGCGGGAAGGAGCTCATGATTTATGGTGGTGACTTATAGATGGTGGGAATGGTGTGGTAACACACATTTAAAGTACAGTTATAAACCAATGTTACTTCAATTAAAAAGAAAGTCACAAAAATAAATATTTATGGTGAAAATAAATAAAATGTTAAAAAAAGACAACAATGGAGGGTGAAATGACAAATTAAAGTAGAATTAAGATCTCATCAAAAGTTCAAGTGGTAGAGATAGAGGGAGAGGAAAGACAAAGGACTTGTTCCTAGCATAAAGAACTAAAATTATTAAGAATTACTAAGAAAAAGATATACTTTATAGTAGAAAAATAGGCAAAATAACTAATAGACACTTCAAATGAAAAAGGATATGCAATGCCTAATGTCTAATTCCATAGTGACAGGAAGTAACAGAAAAAAACAAATAAAACCACAACATGGTAACATCACTTACCAACCACAAAGCTAAGAGAAATATGACCGTAGTTGCTGAGTTTCAGAAAGTATGTGGATAATTTGGGAATCCTCTGCATTGCTGATGGGTATGAAAATTAGCACAAAGATTTCTGGAAAACTGGTAATGCCAACTAAAGCTGAACAGATGTAAATATAACTACCAACAATGTTGGTCCTACATAGACATATATGCAGCAGAAATGGGTGCATGCTTCACCCAGAGTCCAGTTCTAGACCTTACATAATACTACTATTCATAATAGCCCAGTATGCAAACCACTCAGGAGCCACATAACAGTACAATGATAAAAACCAGTTGCTTGATATTGTCACAAGGGATTTTATGCAGCAATTCTAACAACTGACACTCAATGGTGTGCACTAACATAGGTAAATTCACAAATAATATATGGGAAAGACTGAAGAGAAATATGAAGCGATCCTTGTTGCAAGATAACTGCTATAGAATTACTACGTACACAGTGAAAAGTCTATTGCCTTCAAAGTTAACACAGTGCTGAGATTTGGAGACAGTGAGGAGGAGACTGGACAGCAGATATTTCTGATTTCAACCTCTAGGTAAGTGACCACTCTATGGCCCAAATGGACAGGGAAGTTTGTTGGAAGCCCTGCCCAGCTACTGCACATACCACCAGCCCCATGCCTTTTGGGGACCTGGAGAGAAAACCTGGGCAGCCACGGAGCCCATCCTGCAGCCCCTCAGGGCAAAGAGCCAAGCCAAAAGCACTGACCTTGAGGACAGCCTGTGGGACCCCACACCAGCCCGCAGACCTACCCTGTTGTTGAATCTAATCTTGGGCTTGAGTGTTCAGGGAGTCCAGCTGAATCACTGAACACAGACAGTGGCCCCACCAGGGATGGTGATGACTTTGGAGATATTTAAGAGACCAGTGTTACCAAAGGACACAGCTCTGGCCACTATGAGCATAGGAATGAGTATGCACCCAAAATGATGGAGAAAATATTCCAAGTAAAAAACTGTCTTGACTTCTTGGTTTCCATTACAAAGAGTAACCAGGGCTTCCCTGGTGGCGCAAAGGGTTAAGCACTGCACTGTGGGACTTCCCCAGCCACTGTAGTGCCAGTTTGATCCCCGGCCAGGGAGAGGACCCACATGGCACAGCAGATCTCTCTTGCCTTGCCTGCTGCTCCCCGCAGTAGTGAACTTCTGTCGATCTGCCTGTTCTGCTCTCCACTGTCTCTCACCCCCCATGACTCTGGCCTCTACCCCAGCTCTTGTATGCATAAATAAATAAAAATTTGTAAAAAGAAAGAGTAACCAACGTTGGCTATGTACCCGTAACTGAGAATGAGACTTGAACATCTTATGCTGGTTCCACTTAACTAAATGACAGAGAATGAGATAAGAATGAGAAATTCTGCAGGATTTCACTGAAAACCTGGACCAATTTTCAAGTCCACAGAGGCCACTGTGACTTTTTCCAGGACTCAATGTTCACATTCAGAGGATTAAACACGGCGTTAGGAGTTATGGGCTAACTTTTCCATGAAAAATGAAATCCAACATTTTCCCTAAAGTGTCCTGTGTTCTCTATATTGTGTTCACAATGTTTCTTTCTAATGCTTTATCTATTTTAATAACTCTAATGTCACAATTCTGTGCACTGAGACTACAAGTGTTCTCATTTTCTGAACAAGGGGGCTTTCAGCTAAAATGAGGTTACTGATTTCTCTAAATATTGTCAAAGGTTTGTTCCTGGCTACCCCACATCAACAAGAGGAGCTCAAGTCAAATGTCCTGCCACAAGGAGACCTGGTCTTGGGTTCTTTCACTGTGAACACTCAAGACTCCATGGCCTGAGACTTGAGAGTTTAAGTTCTAGCCCAGGCTGTGCGGGAATGCCCCAAGTGGATATCTAGTGCTGCCTTTTCTGGTGAACCCACCGGAGCAGCTCAGTCCACAGATGATGCCCCTTTGACAGCCCTATAGCCGAGACCGGAGTTCACTGACCTATGCTCACTGATAAGCTCACCAGCACCTCCAGCGGCGCCACTCTGTTGACACCCTCACTGGTGGCAATTACAAACGTGCCCCTAGTCCTTGGCTCTCGAAGCCGGTTACCTGGGAAGGCATCCATAGTAAGTGTGGAAAATTTGTGAGGAAGGAAAATTGTTCTGGCTGCAGCCCAGAACCACTATTTCATAGCATGGAGGAAGGGCCTAGCAATCACTGATTTTTACCATTTTCCAAGTGATTTTTGACCTTGTGCAAAATTTGACCACCTATGTTGTAACTAAGTCACAGTCCACTCCAGAATTATCACCAGAAAAGTCACTCTTGGAAACCCTCAATGCATCTGTTGATATCCGGGTTGTGATTAAAAAGCACATTAGGTAAATAGAAGATAGAGAGACAGACAGAAAGATAGACAGAAAGATAGATAGATAGATAGATAGATAGATAGATAGATAGATAGATAGATAGATAGATAGATAGATAGATAGATAGATAGATAGATAGAAATAAAAATAGACCTGACTCTAAATGTAGTCTTTCTTGGCTTTCTCTCTTCATCTCACATCCCTCACTAGCCTCCATGTGCTTCCTGGGATCACTCCCCAAATATACCACTTCCCCTCACATTTTTGCATCAGCATATTTAAATTTAAAACAAAATGGAATTTATTTAAATATTTTATCAAGGAAGTTATGAAACACATGGCAAAAAATTAACAGATGCTATATTTGATAATGGAGTAGAATATGCCATTCTCATTATATTGTGCTTGACCATTTTTTCCATAAATTCATAAGTGAATAATTGCAATGTAAACAGCACCATATTCTCACCTTGAAAGACAAAGAAGTCTATTTGCATATGGTACGAAATTCGTGTGAATTGTGAACACTAGCACCAACTTGAGGGTTATTTCACAGCAGCCATCGGAGCACAGGGATGACCTCTGCATCAGATTTGGTGGAACAGTTTAGGTACTGGCAGCCATAATCAATGTCTTCTTCAGTGTCCCTCTGTGTGACACAAATATTTTCACTTTCGGTCACCATATGCCAGACTCTCAGTCAATGAAAGCTAGAAATACGTGCTTGAGGAGATGGTGTTGCCTAAATTAAAAAGATCTGTCTTCACAGAACGTCTGTCCTATCAGCTGCATGCTGCCTTCTAGCACGGCACATGGTTTGATGCCTGGCGGAGCGGCAGTCCTCTTAAAGTCGTGAGAGTAAAGACATGGCTTTGCTACCTGCCTTAGACACTACTAGAGAGGGGAAATGAAAAATAAAGGATTCCTCATAAAGTGGCAGGGCCACTTTTGTCAGCCACGTGCTTCTGCCTGGGTACTTGGTACACAACACAAAAAAGACATCTTTTCTAACTAAGAGTAAATATTTTGATCATGGGTCGTACAGTCTTTGTTGTAACTACTCAAACTCTGAAGTTGTAGTTTGAAAGCAATCAGAAACAATATGCAAGTGAATGAATATGGTTGTGGATCAATATAATTTTATGAACAACAACAAAGACATCTTTTCTGTAATAAGGTATCAGTCCTTCGTGGTATAGCTAAATACAAACTGACATCTGCTGAGAGTCTCATTATGATGTCTCAATTATAGCTATGTGAATAGAGCATAACCTTCTTCCCTGATTCATTATATCAGTTTCCATAGCAGGGAAAATATTCTTACTGCTTGTGATAGGAAAGGGGAAAGGACAGCAGGGCTGTAAAAGAGCTGGTGGACTTCCAACCTAAAAACTGGGTATATTGCCTCTGACTGGCCAACTGCTCCAACAATCTTCTCAGAGCTTTGCACAGGCCAAGAATATGTGACTAGACTCATTGTGAGGCTGAATGGAAATGAGGGAGGGCCCTCATTTCACAGTCCTCTTCCTTGAAGATCACCCATCCACAGAACTATATGGAGTTGTATACCTGGTACTAGGCTTGTGTGTAACAGTGCACAGAATGTGCTGATTGTGCCTCTTACAGTGTCAGTGTCTTTACACCCAATATCTACTTTACCATATGACATTTAAAACTTTGTCCACAAAATATACTTCAGCCAACAACCCCCTCATCGCTGCATCGCCTGATCTAGGACTGAAAGGTGCATCAATCTCAACCTAAAAACAGCACCTGCTCCTCCATATTGCCCGGTGATTTATTTCAAATCAGTTTTATGTAAATTTCAATGCATATATTTTCCCCATGTCTGGAATCTCCATCTGTAATCTCTAATAGCATACTTAAATAGTAAGCCTTTCTTGTTAATATAGCAGGCAGCTCTGTTCTAATTGCTCTCTTTTTTAGAACATTAAGTTATTCTGGGAGATTAATGCCTTCTGCTTAAATGTGTGTATTCTTTATCCTGTTGCACAGAACTGATGTTGCATCCATAAGAAATGTAAAAGCTCCATTTTCTCCTTCTTCACTCTTACCTGCACATTTACCCAGTCCTGGCAGGGACCTTGGATATCAATACCTTCTCATGTTGATCTGTCACAAAGGGAACTTTTTCAATAGTTGAAGGTAGTTAACGCATGGTGAGAATTTTTTACGCCATGTAGAAATTCTGGAATCAGAAAATGGAGAATTAGCTGTGAGATACATGGGAAACATAAAGAGATCTTGGGTGTTGTAAGAAGAAAAAGGAAGCAGCAGTCTTTCTGCCCACCTGTGCCTGTGCAGTTTCTCTTTTTCACCAACTTTCTCCTCTGCAGAGCAGCAACCTCCTGCCTGCCTGTGACCTGCACCCTGCCAGGGCTTCTCTTCACTGACCTCCCTCATTAGAGGCAGCTCTCCTCAAGGCCACTGCCTGCAACCATGCAGGCCTCTCTCTTACCAAACCTGACCCTTTCAGGGCAGCTCTTTCTGCCCATTTGTGTCCTGTGCAAGTGTCCTTTATTCTTCTCTCATTTTTAATAAAAAACGTGCCCTTTTAGATTAAAAAAAAAAGGAGGAAAAGAAACAGTTGACCATACTAGGAACATCAGAAGTAGAGGTCAAGTTTGCAAGTTGTAACTCTGATGTTTCAGGAGCAAGAGCTGACACGAACTTACCCTGGACAGGACATTTACCTGAGAGCAAGTCATGTCCTCCTCTTGCTCCTTCTGCTGTGCATTTGTTTCTCAGGAAATACTATCTAGAGGAATCATCTGCATCTTGAGGATATCCCTTCAAAGGTGTCAGCACAGCCACTTTACCTGCTCCCAAGCCCACCTGTAGACAGAAGGACCTTGAGACGCACATGTGTCCATCTTTCCCTGTCCTTTGTCTAGGAGACATTCATGAGGAAGTTCCTACAGGGGATTCAAACTGTCCATTTCTCCTTCCCTTTCTTCAGGTGATCTTTGTTCTCACGGAGGATCACAAATTCTTCTGTAGGTAGGGAGTGAGGGCTGCCTCTACCAACTCAGAGAGCAGACCATTAGCTCCCCTCCAACCCACACTTGCACTGTGCTCTCACAAGTAATCCCAGAGCCCTCTGCTCATCCCTGGTTTGTTAGAATCACCTGAGGCACTTCAAGTGTTTGTGTTCCCACCAAGACCAGTAGACAGTCTGTGAGGGAGGGCTCAGGTGTAGGTAGTTCTTAAAACTCACCCTGTGGGTCTTTATTGTAAGCCTGGATGAAATCACGTAAGAAGTTGATGTGTTGGGATGTAATGTGCACAAAAATCTTTTGATGTTTCAGGCCCCACTGAAGAAATTGTGATTCTGCAGACTGTGGCCCATGAATTGTCACATTTCGAAGTTTCCTGTTTGTGTGGATGTTGCACCCCAAACCCATTTTAGTAGTATTATAGTAGAGCAGGCAGGCATAGCACATGGAGCCCTAACACCCACCATCTTAGTACAACTACTGTTGGTTCCCAGTAAAGGTCACCATCACAGTCCTGAAGAATCGTTTGCTTTTCTGGCTCTTTAAAGTTTATAGAAGACCAATGAGGACGGCAATATCTGAAGTCTTTATTTGTAAAACCTCATATACATGTTCATTGCAGCAATGTCTCCTGAGCATCTACTGTGTGCTCACAAGTCTGTTAAGATACCCTGTGCTGGGAGCTTCACAAACACCATGGGAGTTAATTCTCATAACACACTGGTTCTAGATATCCTATCTTACCATAGGCTATGCATCCTGCCTTTCTAGTCTTTTGCTAACATCGATTAAAAAAAAGTTGCACAAAATAGGTGCTAAATATAAATGGATAGCAGAATAAAGAAGTTAGACTAAACAAAGAGTTTTCACTTCTGTTTACATTTACCTTTATTGTAATAAGGAAGTTCAATGCCCAAATTTATAAGTAAAAGATGAGCAGTTTTCTGAACTTTTTATATTTCCATCATCAATAGATTATTCCTCTACATTCTCATTAAAATTTGATATTACCAGTTTTATTTAGCCACTCTATAAATCCATAAAGTTCTTCTCATTATTGCTTCTCTGGTAGTCAGGAAAAAAATTGATAAATGAACACATAAAGTATAAATTTATATTTATGTAAATTTAAATAATTAAATGTTTGTGTATGTATGTATATATCATGAATGCAAAACCAAAAATTGAGAGTTGTTTTATTCAAAAATTCCTCTGATAAATGGACAAAAGATTAAATGAAGGCACAGGAAGGAGGCCAGAGTCTCTGCTGTGATGTTTTCTCTAAGACCTATGCAGTGGGAACAAGTTGTTTATTTACTGTTGCCAAGGTACTAGCTCTAAGGATTCACTCCAACAATTGACAATTTTTAGTGATTTATAAAAATCTAAAGGAAAAGGTGAGGCGTTCACCTTCTGTTCATTTAGCTGAAAACACCAGGCCCAAAGCACCCACACTTCTGTAGCTGACTGACTAGCGGCACAGGTGCAAGCTCATGTGAAGACAGAGACTGGGGTGATGTCCCCACACACCAAGGGGTGTTAACAACCAGCAGAAGCTGAATGAGGCAAGAAACAGATTTTCCCCTCAGTTTCTGGAGAGGCCCCTGCTGGTACCTCACTTTAACCTGGAAATATTTTGCTTGTTTAACCTCCAGAACTGGAAGTGAAAACATTTCTGTGGTCTTAAGCCAAGTTCTTTTGTCGTCATTTGTTTCAGTGGACATAGAAAATGAGAACAAGTAGGTATTTATTAAACATCAATGAAATAAGGGAACTAGATGCAGGTTTTATGTCCATGTAACTGATATATAAACTGAAGCCATCATGTATCTGCCGTAGACCTTGGCTTTCTTTCCAGTAGTTCCATGTGGTTTTCATCCCAAATTTGCATTTGAACCATTAAACTGGGGGCTGTGGAGCTGATGCATCGTCATTTTTGAAGATCCTCAGGTGATACCAATGTGCACTTAGGGTTAAAAACTGCCCAGTCCAGGTTCTTCATGATACTGGCAGATCCTCATGATGAACCCTAGGAGTTTAAATGTGTGAGTGGCTTCAGAGTTTGCAAAGTCCAGCTGATCCTTGAATAACATCTATCTCCCCTGTCCCTCCACAGACACCCAAATGCTGGGAAGCTGCAATGCTTTAGAATCACTCCTCTCTGCAGGTTCAGCATTCATGGGTTCAATTTAATTTGTAGTCTATTGAATTTATATTAAATCTGTTAATTAAACCAAAATATGTGTTAATCAATTGTTTATTCAATCAGTAAGTCTCCCTATCAACAACAGGCTATTACATGCGTAATCTGGAAGGAATTAAAATTCAATAGTGCAGAGGTCGACATCCCCAAACCCCAAAGCTGTGCAGGGCTAACTTTACCTGTTAATCTTACTGGTTTCCTTTTATATTGTATCTTCTAGTCTTTAATACATCTGGTTAATTGTGGTATAACTGTAATTTGAGTTATGCTTTCTCACACATTAGTCTCCCTCACTTTTAATGACTGCACAATACACATTTGAGTTTCTTCCATTTGTTACCACTAGTAGGCACTGGTTGTTTTCAAGTTTTTGCTGTTCTAGTAACATAGTATTTTTAAGGTAATTCTTCCAACATGAGATTGGTTAAAAGGTAAGAAACTTCTGAAAATTCTTGACACACATGCAGCAAAATTATTTTCTAGTTTGTTCACAGTTCACAATGACCCCCAAAATATAGTTGATTCTGGTTTGACTGTTTCAATCTTAATGAGGAAAAACAAGTTCTTATTCCATAGCTGTGGGCTACACCATGTGTAAAGCCTGCTGTCAGGGAGTCAAGTCAATCATTTACAGACCCTTCATACATCAATGTACTTAGATGCTTTATAACTGGATGTGGCAGTAAGTTCAAGCCAGACTACTTATGTTCAAAGTCCGCTTTACCAGATATTAGCTGTGTAAACCTTTTGAGAAATTATTTAACCACTTAGTGTTCCAGTTCCCTCATTAAGGTGAGCAACTACTCTTGAGAGTAGATTTCACAGGACTTTTGAGTCTTGAATGCGATGCTTACATCTTGAAATTATTTTCTTTACTATATCCTAAGTTGTGACAAAACTTAGGACACATACAATGTAGGTGACAGCCAAAAGTTCGGTAAGCAAGATAATTTAAGTAGGACATGTCTTATCTATAAAAAAAATTTAGCATTTTAAAAATATTGGCAAAAGGCATAGAAAGAAAATTCCTATTGAGTCCATGTCATTGATCCAGTCACCTGTTGTGCATCGATGCCAATTTATTGCTATTGTTTGTCCTTAGTTCGCCTGTTAAACTTACACTTTTTTCTCTTTAAATATTTTTTGAATTCAGTAGCTAAGAAAACAACTAGAATATTTTATTAGCCCTGAGTTTCAGGGAAATTATTTGTATGTACAGTTATTTCTCTATTACTCTCCTAAAGAAACAGCTATATAACGTTCAAACTTCCATGTTTGAGATTTCTCCTATTGTAATGTCAGAATTGTGCCCTGAAGGCCAAATCAACCCCATCCCCCCCTCAACTTATTCATTTGCATTCATTTCTTTGACTCATTTATTTACTTTTATAATTTATTCATTGAGCCAGCAACTTTTATTGACTGCTTCTATTTTACAAGGGACCAGAAGAAAAAAAAAACTTGGCGGGGGGGGTTCCCAACTTTTGAAATTTCACATGAGTTGTATTTTCCCTCCCATTTCTATGATTTGACTATTCATTTGGGATCCCTGTTCAGTCTTTGGAGTTTGCTAGTTCAGTCACACACTGCCACATAGGATGGGTTAAAGTTCTGCTCTGTGCATATGGGCTCACCATTCTGACAGGGACCTGTGTTACGGATCTGTGGGTCTTGTCTGGGACATGCTCACATGCATTGCTTTGGCCTGAGCGGAACAACTGCTGTTGTGGCCTGATGTCCAGCTCAAGTTGAGGAGAGCCCAGTGATCCAAAACATTAAGTATAACCTCTCTGAGCAATTCTGCAGATTTCTTCCAATACCCTTTCTTACTTTGGGCCTTTCCTGTGGTCATTTCTGTAAAGTCGTGCTTTCCTCTGGTCCTTAATGGGTCCCATTTCCATGTCTCAGACAGTTCTCAAACACTGGTCACAACACTTTTGGTTTCTCAACACTATTAGATTTAATTTTCTTTATTGTCATTTAGAGGAAGGCAAGGCAAAGGGATTTGCTCAGTTTGACCAGCTTTAGATAATCATTTATTTCAGTTCTGATCAGTGTTCAGCTTGTGTCTCAGAGTTTAAATGAGAATTTATGTGTTTAATTTATTTATCACTTGTGTCATAAAGTACAAGGAAAGTGCTATAGAGTTCTAGCTAAGAGATGATATCATATTTGGATCTTAAAGAACAGAAAGAACTGTCCCCATGGAGACAGAGGTAGAATGAAAGAATGATGGTTACTTTGATTTAAAGTGCTGAACTAATGATAGAACCTCCTTAAAGTGATAAGAAAAAAATCTGTCAGATTTTTTTGGGGAGGGGTGGGGGAGGTAAACTATAAAGAAGGTGCAATAGGAAAAATTTGTCCAGAGATTTTTAAAAATCAACAGTAATTAACAGAGACCACATCACTTTAGGGTCAAATGATAGAACCCATGGATTTCACTAGTATATGCAGGTCTATGCAGAGGGACCATGTAATACTCAGTGTGTACGCACATACATCACAGATACGGATTCTGCACCAGCTAATGCCAATTGCCATCTGATATATATGTTGAGAACTACATATGTAAACTCTTCATTTATACTACCCAGACACAACTTAACAAGTACTTTTTATTTTAATGAAGCTTAACCTAACACTTTAAAACTATCATAAGGAGCTTTTGAAGAGCTCCATTTTTTAAATGATGCTTCTTGCAGAACTATTTAACAGATAAGATGTTCAATTAGCTTAATTGTAGGGGGAAAGGGTGCTCTTCAAGGCAATTATTTCTGAATAAGTTTTTATAAAATGCTCAGTACTAAATAATTCATTTATATTTGAAAATTCTATCTGGGAAAGCAGTTGAAATGGTAAAGTCTCTTTAACCAAGAGGAATCTCAATGCGGAAGCAGTGAAGAATTTTATCTTTATCTTATAGGGGCATGGCTTTTTAAAGAGTTGGAAAAAAACAACACTTTAAAGAAAAATTTGAAGATTCAAAAATCTCCTTAAGTACAGTGTTTAGCACAAAAATGACCCAAAAAAGTATTCTGAAAGCTAAAGCTTATGTCTTGTGTCATGAAACATTATGTAAGCAAAACTCTTCTTTATGCTGTATAGTATGATTACTTCTCTGATCTGTTTTTGACATGGGCCTAAAATTAAAAAAAAAAAAAAAAGTTATGAATTTAGCTTTTATTCAAAATTAAATAAGCAAAAGCAAAAATTTTAAGAAACCTTTACAAATTACTTACATAAAAGAAAGTTAATAGGGACTGTCACAAATTTGCAACAAATAATTACAAAAGTATCTAGGGCAGCATGAATATAAACCATGTCACAGCATGGCGATCTAATTGTGATATGAATAAGGCATAACTAACATTTGCACCAAGACCAGAATTTAAAAATAAAACATACTTTAAAAGCTTAGTTCTATATTAAGCTTCTTCCTCCATCTCCTTAATGGGTTTATACTATGTAATTTTTTAAACAAATACATCATGTTAAACTCTAAATTACATAGATGGGCAGTTAATGTGAAAAGCCCCCTAAAATATACAAACTAACTGGTACTGAATTGAGTTTTCATTTATCTTTATGTACAATTAAATGTAAACCATATTTTCACAGTTTTAAGTGTTTTATGAATAGATGCACAGTACCATGTCAGGTTTGCAATTGTTCCTGAAAACTGGCTCTAGATTCTGCATCCAATGCCTGTTGGCCACTAGGATGCAAATATTTACATAAATAGGAAACTGTGTCATAGTCAATGGTCAAGACAGTTCAGCAAGAGCAGTGTTCCCAACAAAGACTGATACTCAATACCATAGTTTACATACTTGTGCAAATATAAGCATTATGACAGATAAATCTGAGGCAAATTCAATTTGCAAAAACTTGTATCGCTACTGTTGTAAACTTGGGCAATGACCCTCAGCAAGTTCTGCTCTCTATGGCTTTTTCTTTTAAAATTTTAAAGCCAGAGAAAATGTACACACACACACACACACACACACACACACACACACACACACACCCCTCACACATACCCTTCATACATACACAGAGTTATCATTTCATTTTAGAATATGGTACATAGTGCAACTTCATCACAATGTAGAGGTTTAACACACATTCAGTGCGTGTTTTTCTGTGCAAGTTCTTAGTGGTCTAAATCCTAGTTGAAGGTATTCATTTGCAGAACCACATGATTCAGGAGGTTGAAGAAAAAAAAGTTTTGTTACATTTCTCAAACCAGCACTGGATGTGCAAAGGCAGCGGACAATCTGGCTGTCAACATAGCCAGATTTGGGTAACTTTAGAGGAAGATCCAAGCAATTAGTTACTTTGATTGGTCTCTAGAAAAATAGGTCAGTATATGCTGTATCTTTGTCAACCGTTCCTTCAAAGACTTCATTGACAAAACTGATAGCTGATACCGGGGATCTACAGGAAGAACCGCTAGAAGCCACCAACACCATGCAGGTCCATTAGGGGTTGCCTAAAAAACAAAACACACACACACACAAAACACAAACATTTCTTATAGTATTAATAAAACAAACATTTATATGTAACAACAATAAAAAAATCACCAAAACAAGCTATTCTTTAATGTATCAGGACTATTTCAAATTCTTTTAACTATCATGTCAAGAAAGCTATTATGATGCTTTATTATAAAGGGGAGAAATGAAACCCGGAAGTGTAATGCAAACTGTCCCAGAACTCTCAGTCATATGTGGCAGAAAATGATTCAAATCCAGAGTTGGCCCTACAGTCAACACTCTTTCCACTGAATACCACCATTAAAGCAGGGTTTCTTAATCTCAAGCTGACACTCGGGATCCTATCACTGTTTGTTACAGGGACTGTTCTGTGCTTCATAGCAGGGTTAGCGACATCACTGACCTCTAGCCACTAACTGCCAATGACACCTACCCAGGTCTAACAATCAGAAAAGTATCTCCAAACACAGCTAGTATCCCACGGGGCAAGATCGTCCCTAGTTATGAACTGCCTTCTTATAATATATATTTAAAAACATTAGAAGTTAATTGATAGTAAAAATTTTCTTCAAAGAATTGTGGAATCTCAGGAGAGCTATAAGTAAAGGCACTTGGCTTCTATTTTCATTTGAAAAATCTATCTCTAGCAAAGAAACTCTCTCATTTAAAGAACTACTAGTATATAATAATATATTTTAAAAGCCACTTTTACTACACATTGAATTGCTACTGAATCTGTATCATATATTCCAGAGGGACAAAAGGAGCTACCACATCAGTGGTGATCTCAATAGGATCCTTCTGGAATCAATCTAGATTTCATTTATGTACTGTTTGTTCTCAGCGCAGCATTACTACCACAGGGAACAGCAGTAGAAGACTATAGAACAGAGGCAAGGGTGGTGATAAAGGACATGGGGAAGGCACACTGAACTTTTCTATGAGGTGGCTTATTAATATCTACAATTTACTTATTCAATTTTGTGCATAATGATAGCCAAGTCTATCAAGTTTAATCAGATTCATATAGCCAGGATACAACAAACATAGCAACTGATAATATGAAAGTGAGTACTCAATTTGGAGATGGCCCAATGCTGAAATTTCAAGTTCAGGTGAAAGATTTAACTGAGGCTCAGAGTTAGGCCAAGCTTTGAAATCTGGAATGAGAGGCAGTGTCCATCACAATGGGATCTATTATCCCTCAATCTTTCTGTGTTTATTTACAACCACTACTTTCTGACTACAAACATTTTATTCAATTCAAAATTCTATTAATACCCAAAACTTAATACTTAGATGAGTAAAATCACATTTTCCAGAACAGAACCCTCCTTTATAGCTCCCACAGCACGTGCTTGCACTGAGGGTGCCTGTTACACATTGCTTACATTTAACTTAAATGTAAACTCTAAATACCTGAGTGAGACCATAAGAATAATAGTTTCATGAAGAGTGAAGTTTTAAACATGGAGAGACAAAAATTAACTAAAACAGAAGTGTAGAATTTGGAGATAAAAGGAAAGATGAAAAGATTTTTAAAAACACAGAGAACGATACAGCTGTCAAAGAATCATAGCAACAGGTAAATAACCCAAAGGCACAGCTATCTCATAGTCATAATTTCCTAGATGGCACTATATTTCATTTTTAATTTCAAATCCCTCCTTGTAGAATATCCTCGGTTAAGGACTTATTCCTTCTCTGGCATTCGCTCCTATCAGCTTTTCCATCCCCTATATAAAATGCAGTGGATACCATTGCTCTAGAGAAAATGGTCATGATTTTAAAGACAGAGTCAAAGAAAAGGCTGCAAAAAGGAAAACCAAAAGAAAAATGTCAACGTCTACTAATTTGAGTTTACCCCTCCCCCCCAAAAAAAACTTTTGGAAATATTATCAAATTCATCATACCTGAAGGTTTTCCTCCCTCCCAGGCATTGATCCAAAGTGCTGAAGAATTTGGCTTCGAAATCTGTCTCGTAAATTCTGAAACCAGCTACAGGCTTGAGAGTATACCAAATCGTGAAGCTGTCTGAGATTCTTTATCTCATCTTCATTCTCAACCTAGAAATATATGATTGAGTCTAATTTTCCTGTGTCTAATTTTCCTGTCCACGTCACCAATCCTACAGAAATGATATATTAAAAACTCATAAAAAGACAGGGACTACCCTATTTCAGGGCTGGATCAGAGAGTTCTTCTTATGCTACATATTTCATTATGTTTCTACCTCACACAGTGCCATGAGCCAGACTGAAGGAAGACAGCAAGAGCTGACTTCCACCCAGCTTTGCTGATTTAGCCATGCAATACTGCAGAACATCCAGCTGAGAGAGAAGATAGTGAATTCTTAGGGAGAGGTCTACATGAAATTGGAATTCCTTTTGTCTGTATGGATTGACGGCTTCTGAATGTAGTGGAACAAAAGAACAAAAGAAAGAATACAATTGCTACAATAAAGATGACAGAGGTGTTTAAGATACCAATGACATGGAACTATAAAAATAGAGACTCGATATTTTAGGACTGCATAATTACATCTTTTATCTGGGAACTCAGTTTTTAAAAAAAAATGCAACAAGTGACTTAGTATATACCAGTATGTCAAAATACTGGCTTAGTATAAGGCAGTATGTCAAAAGATAGAGAATAAATTATGTAATGATGAACTTCAGCTATGAAGGTCCAAGGCTTATGGTTACTTTCACCAGTCCTCCATATACCCTTTAGACTACTGATTCACCAAAATTCAAGTATAAAATTAATTCATCAGCCTTCCAGCCTAAGATCCAGAGGCATCTCATTGAACACAGGTAGGAACGTAGAAAGTTAACCCATCCATCTTATTTATTTAACACACATTTATGTCCGCTTGTTATGTGCCAGGGAGTGCTTTGTTTTATATGCTTTAGTTCATCTGAACAAACTGCAGGTCTGACTCAGCCTTTTATACTTCAAGGCTGAATAAATATAAAAACAACAAAGGAATTCTAAAAACATTTTGAATTAATAAAAGGTTAAGACTATAGCATGCAAGAGGAAAGAGAATATACTTTTCATTTAGGAAGATTTGAAATAAAAAAACTAAAGTTTAAAAAAGTATCTGCTTTTTGCACAAGATAAATTTACTTAATGCCATTGAATTATATGCTTTAAAAGTGATTAAAATAGTAAATTTCATGTTACATGAAGTTACCATAATAAAAATAAATTTATAAAAACATAGAATGTGGGTCTGCTAATCCTAAGTGTTTGGACACTGTTTTTTGTTATCTGCGGTTCTACATTCCTATATAAGGTCAGAATTGCCCAGTCAATCGGTTATAGGAGCCCAACCCTTCAAGGTGCTTTTCAAATCAATCAAGAGCAGAAAGCTTGAGCACCCTGGGAAGGCTATGCATCACCAGGTATGGCTGGGAATGCCCTGGGGTCCGCTGACTGATAAATGACAAGAGACCCCAGAAGCTGATCAGTGGCACACCTTGATCAGACTGAGACCATGGCTGGGATCTAGGACTTCATTTCCATCTGAATACTGAGTCATCAAGCAGATGAGAAGTGCCTGGGGGGCAGACTCATGACCCTTGATATTATAGATGACAGAGTATATTTTCTAGTTTCACCCCTCCCTTTTCTCTTTGTCCTCCTACCCCACACAACTGATGCTGTATGATTATTCTAAAAATAAAAAGGCCACAATCTTGCTCTTTCAGCAGCATCCTGCATCCTACAGCTTGCTCCACAACTCCCACTTGTCAGTATGATTTGTCAACTCAACAACAGAGGGCACATATGTCTTGGAATATTTAGCCCTTTGATAACACACAATGAGCTGGATCTAGGCAAGAAATAACTTAAGATTTGTTAAGATCATCTTTTTAAAAAAAGCATTTCCTGTGCTCCCTTATTAATTCAAGGAGATAAACCTGGGGTTCAAGAAATGATAAAAATTCTAAGGGTCTGATATAGAAAAAGTTGCTAATTAAGAAACAGGCAGAAATTCTTTTGAAAGGAAGCTCTCAATGTCAAGGAACTTTACTGTGATATAACAGAGCTTAAACCTTCATTAGAAATCAGAGAATACACAATTTTTACATTAAGAAAAAAAAAGACTTTGATATGAAAAACAAATTTGACAAGATTTTCCAGATTGCTATGAATTTTCCGAAGTTCATAATATAGATGAGGACACTAAGAGGAGGAAAAAATTACTAGAAATTCTTAAGACCACAAAGACATGAAGAACTCAGTTTCCTAAACATCAAATCTATAATGCTTTTAATAAGCTATTCAACTGCCATGTGTATATGTATATAGTCATATGTTTAGCCATGTACTCAAGGGACTTTCACTAAATTTGAAAAATGGATCTGATATATACACTAAAATAGGGCTAGTTTTACAAAGATTATGCCTTTAGCAAATGATTCATCAGGCATGTCTAAGCACAGACTGTATCAATCAAATCAAACTTTCAATCAAAATTATCAGCAGAGGGGCCTCCCTAGTGGCACAGTGGGTTAAGCAACGCCCTATGGGGCAAACCACAGCCACTGCAGCACAAGTTCGATCCCTGCTGCCGGCCAGGGAGGGGACCCACATGGCACAGCGGACCTCTCCTGCCTCACCCGCTGCACCCTTCAGTACTGTGTTTCGGTCAGTCTGCCTGTTCTGCTTCCCGCTCTGTCTCTGGTGGATCCTCTCATCGCCCACACCTCTGGCCAATTATCAGCAGAGACAGGACATGATGACATAATGATAAAGTACAGTGGCTGGAATCAGAGTCAGCTTTAAATCATTTTTATAACATTACCTATAGGATCTTAAGCAAAATAACACTTATAAATTTTACTTTCCACATCTGCTATTTCCTAAGAATTGTGAGGTCATTGAGCTAATGTTTGTAAAAATGCCTAATTCCAACATTCAATAAAAACTGACTAAAATGAATGGCCCAATGAGACAAAAAAGTGATAGATTTAGATATGTTTTTATAGTGCCTTCCCAAAAGTAAATTGCCTTTAATTTGACATTTATAGCATCACAAATCATTTTTCTAGCACATAAGTCAACTGCAGTGGTAAATCAGGTACTGAAAACATCAAAAAGGCCCCATTAGTCCTATTCAAGGAAGCAACAATAACCCACCCCAGGTAAAAACATCACTCAAAGTATAATGACAATGTTTTCTCTGTGATGCCCAAGAGTTTGAACACAGAACTCAACCGTGTATGCTTTACTATGATGGTTATCTCTGGAATATCTTGATATAAAGAACAATTCTTAAAGGGTTTTTACATGTTCACCTTTACATCAGTTCTCAACCTGCAGATTACATCAACTTGGACTGCTACAAAATTTGAAAGTGCAAGGATTAGTGCTTTCATAACTTAGATGAGTTGGAACTTCCATTCAGTCAACTGCTACTGTTAAGTACCAGTCATGCACGTACACACATGTACATGTATACATGTGCACACATATATTCTAGGCATTGTGCTGGTTGATAAGCCTATAGGAATGAAGACCTAGGTTCTGGTCTCGTCTCCCAACTTCTCTTGTAACTCACAAGTATTAACAGCAAAATTTTAAAAAAGCAACCCAGAGTTAATTCTAATATGTATCATTATAGGTCTCTAATAGAAATAAATGGTTTGTTTGCCTAGAAAAATATAATCCTGTGAGCCTATTAATGGCCTGGGACAGAACATACCAAAGTGGGTTAGATAAGAGTAAATTTTAATACCTTAACATCTTCCAGATATTCAATGTCTGCAGTACAATATCCATCTTTCATTCCTCTTTTCAAAACCCTAAACCGCTTTCCTCCAACTGTATCAACCACAGACCTTCCATCAGGTAAGAAATGTACATTTCTAATTTGTAACATACAACCATAATCTGCAAAACTAAAAGAAAAACTGATTAGTGTCAAAATTCAAACAAAAAGAACAGAAGTTCTCAATAATAGTCAAAGTGAGCTCTTCTATAAATAAAACTATTCAGGTACATAGAAAGCATAAAAAACAAAATAGGTACCTATTTTGGGTATCACTGACACACATTCCAAACTGTTTAGTTCCAGTTTGTATACTTCTTCGAATCATCAGTCTGTATCTTGGCTCAAACACATGAAGAGGGCAAGGCACAGTGGGGTAGGCCATAGTGCAAACAAATATTGGAACATTCTTGGTCAAGCTGAGGAAAAAAAAACATTTCATTAACATGTCAGAACATAGAATAAAAATGAAGCTTATAACATTACTGCATTAATATGAAACAAAAAGGAATTAACTCTAAAGAAGGTGATTTTAGTCTTGACAAGAACAAGAATCAGCTTCCCCTGTGTTAAGCTCACACTGATAGAATATTACTAAAAATCCTCTTGTTTATTAAAGTAATTCTAAATTTGAGGCACTACATTATCACACAAAGCTAAGTAACTATCAATCAAAAAGCAACTGATTTCAGCTAGTATTTTATACTAAAAACCTATTTAAGACATTTATAATATGACAGTTTACACCTTTCATTCATTATACACTCTTATTTATCACTCTTAGATAAGAAAAAAATTAAGTGAACTTCCATAAAAGACTAAAAGTGAATTATTAAAAATTCTCAGACATTAAAAATTTTTTAAAAACAGGTAATAACATTTTCTTCCAGATTATTAGAATGATACAACAATTTCTTCAATGACAGGCCGGCAGGAAGTAAGAAAGGTTAAAGGCAATCCCCAGTTTTCACAAGCGTATGGGAAGAACTGGCAGTGCAGACAATTTAAAACAAAAACCAAAAATAAAAAGACAAAGACAAATTGGGGACACTTGGTGGGAGGGGGAGGGCTGAGGGCAGACGGGAGCACAGGGGACTTAGGTGATGGGGCACTGGTGATATGGTGATGGGGAATATATGGGGATTACAACTGATGTCAAATATATATAAATTAAAGGGAAAAATAGAATAAAAAAATTCATAAAACTAAAAAAATAAATAAAACAATACAACCATCCTGAAGGAAAATTTGGCAATTAGCATCAAAACTTAAAAAAAAAAAATCTTCATATACTTTGAACCAACAGGCTCACCTTTAGAAATAATTCCACAAGGACTGTGAGAATGAGCACTGCAATAAAGTAGCTAAAACTCATAAGCAAAAAGATGGGACTAGTAGAACTATGGATAAAACAGGATACTATATTTTAAAAAATGCTACGTACATATCATCTTGACTTCAGGAATGAAGTCATTTCTAATGAGAAATAGAGATTAGAGGATAATATACGTAAAATGATCCTTCCTTTAAAATATTATCTCTAGATATTAAAATTTGGAAGGACATATGACAAAATATCAATGATGATTCCTTGAGTCATAGAACATGCCTTTTTATCCCCTACTCATATTTTCTAGTTTTTCTTGGGGGGAAAAAAAAAGTCTAAAAATTACTTGAGTAAAACATTTAATAAAAATGTTTAAAATACAAGTGCTAGTTCTTCAACTTTACTTATAAGCACTTTACTTATGAAGAACTGAACAGGAAAACCACCTCACTACAGCTATGAAGTAGCAAAACTTTTAAGTGACAGGGAATTAACTATACCTTAAAAAGTCCCATCCGAAGGCAGCAAGATTCCCTCACACTTCTGTCCATCTCACTCAGGTTCCCTCACATTACTTTCCATCTGACACATGAGCTTTCCACTCTTGTGTGGTGGCCTGCTGTGTCACTCACTACATGTAAGATTTCAAAGGTATATCTGTGACTTTATCATAGCCAGCTTTTGTCAGTGTCGACCAAATAGGTTCATAATTCTCATGTCACAGTATTTACTATCATAACCTTACACAATAAAAATTTCAATTCTATGAGAACACACATCTATTCTGTAAAGAAAAGGTTGGATTGTAATGTCTTCTTCTAGTGAAGGCCTAATGTTCTAATAAAGACATTTGTAGGACATATATGGAAAAAGTAGTTTTATAAGCACAATTAGTTTTTTTCTTGGAAAGTGAAAAATATAAAATGTTTATTTTGAAAATTAGTGTAAAAACAGCATTAAAAATTACAGTTTTGTTCTTTAGTGTATTTAGTTCATAGAAAGTGAACAGAGTTAAAAAGCTAAAAACCTCTGGAAAAAAAGTTAAGAGACGCAAATGACTAGGGAAGGAGAAAAAGGGGAGAAGAAAGGAAGAAAACTACAAGAAAGGTAGATATATAGAACAAAAACAGGCCCAACATACTACCCAGCCCCAATCAGCCAACATGTGCTCTTAATAGTGGTCTGTACCACTGAATCCCAAAATTACCTCCAAGTTCCTCACCTTCCTGAATGGAACCCAATTCTGCCACCAGTTCATATTTTTACTGATTAAGAATTTGGACTCTATATCATCCCTTCCAATTTCAGTCTAGGTCTCAAGGTCCCAGCCTCCTCCAAATCTCTAATTAGTTAAAACCTCCTGCCCATTTTGGCTCTTCATTCTCAACCCTCCTCCTGCTTGGCCATAAGACCTGAGGGGTGCTATTTCCCATAAACCAGTTACCAGCTCTACCTCTCCTTCCCCAATTTCACCACCAGTGTCTCTGTAGGCAATCCCTTGTTCCTAAAATACAAATAGCTTCAATGTGAGGAGCTGATCAATAATTTCCAGAAGATCTATCTAGAACTTATCAAATGAAATAAAAGGAAAATTCTGTCTGCTGAGGACAGGGGAAGCTGATCAATATTTGTTTATAATATGCCTTTCACTAGACTGGGCTGAACTAAAGACAGGATTCAGCTTGCTTTGCCATGAGGTTTCTCCCTACTGTTTTAAAGGGTCATAGTTCATAATTTGATCATGTTAATTTTTATGAGAAGAAACTTACTGTGAGAGTTCAGCAGTTTCTTCATCATATATTTTTTTTCTCTCAGACAGCTCATCAGGCAGATACTTCACTATTAATTCTTCCAACAGCTGTGTGACACAGTACCTCCTATCTGCTAGATACTAAAAGACAATATTATTTTACATCCAGTTTGTTTTCCTAAATATAAAACAGGCAAAACAGTTTAACTGATATATTAAAGCCTTTATTACATATTTATACAATCAATTCTGAATTAATTTAGTGAGGGAGAGTATTACAATGGACAATGCTTAACAGGTAAACCTGTCTGAGGCTCTGCTCAGCAGTGTTAAAAGAACATGGTCGCAAACTGAACCGCACTGATGACCCAGGCATTGCTACATCACAAATTCTTTCAGCACCAGTCAGCCCTGCCCTACCATCTCTCATACCAAAGGCCAATTTCCATCTAATAGCACATAGGTCTTTAAAACTATCATTTTAATCAAGAAATAAAATTAGGGTAAGAAATAAAAAGACAATTATGCATTGGCCTTATTCAAAATTATACCTTATTTGTTTCCAACTTCAGTGGCAATCTCCAAATTACTTTTCTTTCAGATTTTCCTTTCAATGTTAGCCCACAATCACTCAACCCCTTATCAAGACCTTACTTTTCCTAAGGGTTCACTGCTTGACTCTTATTTAAAATGGTACATCTGTACCATTCCCTGATACTATAGAAAACTACTACCCTTCTATATTTTTGTGTCATTCTCTATCCCAGCTGCCAGAAATCATTTCTCTCATTCCTGCCTATAGAAATCCATCTACCCTTCAAGGTCTGGTGCCAATTCTACCATCCTCATAAACCCTCCCTTAATTATTTTTCTGTCTCCCATGAGCCTCACGTTTTCTGTTTTTACATATTACGTTGACAGGGATACATTCTATCTCTGTAAAAACTTCACAGGGCTCGGGATCAGATCAAAGTTTCTACAGAAATTTGGACAAATAAAATGTCCAATATGTATTTATGTAATAAAAACAGTGAGGAAAAAACTATTGGGCAACAATGACAAGATAAAGAGAAGCCATCCTTTAATCTGTAGGTGCAGCAAAAACAAGTACTCTAGTGAAGGCTAGATTAGAAAACTTCCCAGTAGGATTAGAAATGCATTATAGTACTGGTTTTCAAAGCTTAGCACATATTTTTAAAGTTCAGATTGCTGAGCCCAAACTGAGTTTCTCATTTAGTTGGTCCAGAGAGGGGTCAGAGAATTTGTATTTCTAGCAAGTAACCAGGCAAAATAATTTTGCCAGGCAGTTTGGAAGCACATTTTGAGTCACCAGGTTCTAGACCTGAGAGAGGTACCCTTGAACAGTTTATATACAAATAACTGAAAAGTTTACTATAAAACTAATCAAAATACAGACATTATAAAAGCAATTTTATTACTATTTTCTATTAAATTTTCTATTAAGAGTATTCCTATTAAATTTGGAAAAATACTGTCTTTCTTACATTGCTGATAGGAATCTGAATTTGTGCAGTACTGCTGGAATCCCAGACAATTAGTTTTAAGAGCCATCTAAATATATAGCCTGTGAACCAGTATTTCATTTCCCAGGAATTTATCCTAAGTCAAAGCATGGTACATTTAAAAAAAAAAAAAAAACTTACATACTCAACAAAAGGGAAATGTTAAACTACTGGACAACTATGTTGCTATGAAAATCGTCTTTAAAATATATTTACATGGAAAAAATGAACAAAATAAAATGACAAGTAGGAAAAGTATTAATCAACCTTGTTTTTCTAAATACATATAGATTTCACCAAGTATTTTCTACAGTGTTTTCAAAATCAAAAAACAGAATAATGTTCTTTTTAAACTGTGTGTCCATTATATTTTTAAGTCTTGCTCGTTTTGCTTTTCTTAAAACCATACATTTTTAAGGTATTACAGCTCTAAATTTAGTGCAATGTTATCTGTTAATCTAAAAATTATGAAAACATAATAAAATAGAGGATCCATAAATTCTGGAAACACAAGGAAATTAGCAAGTTTAGAGTATACCAAAAAACAATGAACATATCAGATGTAAAATTAACTCTTTTAAGAATGAGTTTCTCTATTTCCTGACTTTATAAACATTCTATATATGGCTTTGTGTTTCCATATTAGTTTGTAGTTGAGATATTAAATGCTAACAGTACACATCTACAATTATGATATCTATAACAGAACTGTGTTTTCTATGTATTTTGAAGATGTTTTTCTTTAAACAACTTTGTCAGAGAGAATCACTCTTCCTGATCAGTACTACTACCAGTATTGGAGCTCGGAAAGATAAGGATTTAGCCTCACTTTTAGGCTCTCCTGCCACTCACATGTGATAGAGAGGGTACTAACCTCCATCAGTTACATAAGATAGCCACCTGAGATCTAGGTTTGTTCCTAACACAGGTTTTATCTGTGCTCATTGTGTGAGGAGTATGGTAAACCATGCCTCTCTTTCTTCTTTCTAGTCTATCATTTTCTATAAGTTTTGCTGTTCAATGTGGTTGCCACTAGTCACAATAGTTAAATTTAAAGTAATTAATATTTGCAAAATGAATAATGCAGTTCCTCAAATCACACCAGCCACATTTCAAATGCTTACTTGCCACACGTGGCTAGTGGCTACTTGCTGGACAGCAGAGACATAGAGCACTTCCATAGAAGAAAGTTCTATTGGACAGAGTTGTTCTAGATGCTAACCAGACTTAACAGACCTGAGATATGGCCTACTATTGGGGGTGGGAAGCAGGCCAGTTGGGTTTCTCCAATCCTGTCATCATTAAAATCAAACCTATTCTGGATCAGGTACCTGACCATACCCATTTGTTTAAAAAATTACATATAAGGGACTTGGCCTTTAGGACTGTTTTGCCAGGCCTCTCTCATATCACTTAATTGAAGGTAATAAAACATCTATTTGGTTGTTAAGCACATATAATTCATTCTGAATATGATATTCACTGTCTCTGTTACTGAAATCAAGTCATGATATCAAACTTAAGACCAATAAATATATAAATATACAAACGTTTACCTCTTTTAAGCTTTCTTTGCAAAGGGGACAATACGGTGTATGATCTAAACAACGCTCAAGACAATTCTTACAGAATGAATGTCCACAAGGGGTTGTTACTGGCTCAAAAAACAACCTGAAATCAACCAAAATACAAGTTAGTTTCTAGATAATCATGGAATCATAATACCAATCTCTATTTTGAGAAAGGAAGCTGGTGAATAGGACAGGTAGTGAGAAATGCAATCATACCCTCCTGAATCTGAAATGTTCTCCATCATGTTGATGGTCTTGCCAAGGACCCAGAGCTGTACTGACACAGAGCCACTTACCAGAGGTTGCCACTAAACCCCTGAAATATGGGTAGTCCAAACTGAGATGTGCAGTAAATATAAAATACACACCAGATTTTAGACTTAGTGACGAGTAAACAAAGTAAAATACATAATAAATACTAACTAGCTGTTGTGTCAATTTTTATTTTGTCCTCCTTTTAAAGTTGATTTTCTTAGTAAGTTTATAAAAGTCTACCTATATAAGTTAAAAAGAATAATCCAACAAATACTGTGTTGAATCCTAAAGAAATACAAGGCTTAATACTAGATATAAAAAAAACAATATAGAAAAATTATTTTTACTTGTATTAAAATAATTTCCTAAAAACATGAGACTTCTGATTGCCCTAGAAAATCAACTGCATGGGTATGCAGAAATCATTTGGTTTAATACTCCTACCTAACTCAATGATACTTTAACAGGATTTTGTGGGTAAGATATATAAATAAGACAAACACATAATGAACATAATTATGTATATGATTTTATCTTGGATACTGGCTGAATTTACTGTGACAATTATTTCACAATATGCATAAACCAACCCTGAAAAAAAGGAATTCCTATACAAATCTAAAGCTGTCTTTAGCTAAGTTTTAATAATAATACATTTAATTTTTGTAGTTTATAATTTCCAAATACTTTTTAAAATTAAGTCACCAGATTCTTACAAAACTGCAATACAGACTATGCAAATACTGACCACACTTTCTTAAGCAAGGAAAACAAAGGGTTCAAAATTATTTGTCTAAGGTGTATAAAGTAAAAACCTAGGATAATCTTTTGATTTTTAATCCAGCATTCTGTTACATTATATTACTTATTATTACTTTTATCTGGTCTATAGTTAAATTACATTAATATAAAATATTCACCTCTTACAAAGTTTTATACACTTACCTCATGCAGAGAGAACACTCAAAATCTGAGACATCTATTAATTCTTCTGGGATATCGCCATAAGTTAATGTAAATGTACAAGTAGTTTCTATTAAAACAGAGATAGGGCTTTCTTTAGGAAAAAGTTTAAAGGCCATTCTAAATAAATAAACATATTTTATCCATATGCAGTGAAGTTACCTCCTTGTTTTTTAAGTTTATTTCTTCCATCTTCACTTACAATCACATCCTGCTCTACAAGTGACAACTTTCTTTTCAGCAGAGCACCTTTTTCTTGAACAGAGAGCAAAGGTTCTGAGGACACTCTTTTTAAACAATCCTCTCTGCCAGGCATTTCTGTTGAGTTTATAGCCTGTGCTGACAGAGCACGGTTTAAGTTTCCTTTGACAGGCTCTGAAGTGACCTCTGGTATTTCTTCATTCTACAAAAGTACAATAAAAAAGTGTAACTATATTTCTTTACTACTCTTTATTGTTCTCAGTAAGAATAAAATGGAAACAAAGTTTTGATGCCTCATAATGTTATTTCATAGTTCATTTAATATCATTAACTTTTAATTCTAAACCCAGGCAATTAAATAATTTGTGTCATACTTATATAAACCCAGACATCAAGCTGAGTTATGTTATAATAATGTTAGAGTTATGCTTACAGTTGTTCCTACTCTAAAATATTCTACATTTTCTTAGAAACTAAAAGTTTTCTGACATTCAAATGACTGAATTATGATTAAAGAAATAAACACTTTAAAGATTTTAGTGTGAAATAAAAGGTTACAGACCAAATCCTATTGAAATAGGATTCTAGTACTTGAAACTAGGAAAAGTGAAGATGTTAACTTGTCAAGAAACATATACTTGAACCAGTGATAATCTTTTCTCATCCCTTACCTGCTGTGGGTTAAGCTCACTGGGAGAGTGAGACTCTTCCATTACTAAAGGAAAACCAAAAGGTTTGTTTTTAATACATGATAATGAACTCCAAGAAGAGTCCTTCAGGCCTTCTTTTAAGTTTTCAGGTGATAATAAATCACATAAAATCTGTAAGAGAAATAAACAATTAAGGAAAATTAAAATATCTGATTAAGAATAATTTACCTAATGTTTAAGAATCTTTACAAAGTCTATACCAGACATTGTTTTTGAAGCAAGCAATCAATTATTAATATAAAATGCCCATCTAATCAAAAAATTTTCCATAACCAAGGTGTGCCTCCATGGTATGATTCATTTAAAAAAAATTATTCTAAAGGCAGGCATGAAATGGTTAGACTAGTATCCTCAGAAGGTATCCACGATAAAGGTTGCCTTTTTAATATAAGATTATAAAAAGGAGAGATCTTAAAAGAAATAAAAAATATTTGTCTTTGAACAACATCATTGGTGTCTTATCCTCTTAAAATACTTCATGGTTCATTCCAATGTATATTTTAAGAGTGGACTAGAGTGTTTATGTGAGTAATTTGGACTTCTCACTACAAACTCTAAAATTCCATGTATTTACACTGATTTAGCTTCAGTGGAACTGTCAACCTGCTCTGGCCATCACCACGGCCTAGCATTTGGCTGGAAGCACCAAATGGCAGCTACTCCAAAAAGGTATCATTTAAACACGAAGGTAGCTACTGTTTCAAAATTTCAGGAATATATATATTTTAGGAATCTAAAACTTAAGGAAAAGGCAAGGTTAAGAATATGGTTAGAATGAAATGAAAGGTATTCATACTTTTTGGTTGTTAAACAAGCTGTTAAACTAGTACATACAGCAAAGCATTTCTTAAAATCTAAATTTGGGCCCTCCCTGGTGGCGCAGAGGGTTGAGTGCTGCACTGTGAAGTAGCTGCAGCAGCACTAGCTTGATGCCCGGCCAGGGAGGTGATGGTGCACATGGTGTAGCAGACCTCTCCTTCCTCTCCCACTGTTCCCCTCAGCAGTGTACTTCAGTCAGCCTGCCTGTTCTACTCCCCGCTCTGTCTCTGGTGAATCCTCTCACTCCCCGTGTTTCTGGCCTGTACCCCAGTTCTTGCATAAATAAATAAAATCTTTTTAAAAAAATCTAAATTTGGAGGTTTGGTTTTTCAAACATACTATATCCAATACAAAAAAATCGGAATTATTCATGAATCATTACAATGTAAAGCAACAGGAAATAAATATACAACATAATTGAAAGTGTGTATCACTGGCAGGCATTCTAGTAATACCTCTTTTAATGAAAAAGCGCTCACAAATCTGTAGGTTTTTACATCTTTGCCAATTGAAAAAAACGTATTAAACATACACATCTACTCTAGATCTTAGCAACACCACTACTAGGTTATTTATCAAAGAGATACAAAGCACATGTCCACAAAATGATGTGTGAAAGAATATGCATAAAGGCAACTAGAAACAATCCAAATGAAAATTACACAATCACTACAAATTGTGGTTAGTTCACACTATGGAATACTAAGTGAACGATAAAAAAGAAAAATTACTGGATGCATCTCAAAAGTATGGCCAGACACAAAAGTGTTCACTAGTTGCCTGAAAAGGAGATGAAGGAACATTCTTAAGTTATTGGAAATAGTCTGTATCTCTGGTTATATGAAAGTATAACTAATAAAAACTCAATGAACTATAAAATCCATGCATTTTATTAGATGTAAATTATGTAACAATTCACAAAAATATGTATATGGAAAAAACAAATATTTCAAAGCATGAATTGTTTTGCATTTGCCTGGCCTTGTTAACCAACAAATATTTAGGGAAATATAAAAAATATCCTGCAGCATGAAAACTGCAAAATTACATAGTAATTTAGTAAATCTGCCCACTTTCTAGGGTCACAATACTAACAAATACAGAACATTCATTTTTTTTTCAACTTATTTTTTCTTACAATGTTTGCTTTCTTTTTCTAGGTGTAGTTCCCATAGAATTCCTACCACCAATTCACCTGTGCACCATCACCATAGTCCCTTGTGCTCTTTCCTTCCCTGCCTTAATCCCAATCCCTCCCTCTTCCCTGCAGACTGTCTCTGATTTTTAGTTGTCTGTTTATTTTTGTTTTGTATGGTTTTCTGTTGTTGATGTTATTATTTTTTTTCCTTGATACCCTATATTCCTCCTATAAGTGAGACCATCTGGTATTTTTCATTTTCCTTCTGACTTATTTCACTGAGCATAATCCCTTCAAGCTCCATTCATGCTTCTGCAAATGGCATTAGTTTATCTTTTTTTGAATGCTGATAGTATTCCATTGTGTATATATACCACATCTCTTGATCCAGTCGTCTACTTTTGGGCATTTGGGTTGATTCAAGTCCTACCTGTTACAAATAGTGGGGCAATAAACATTGGAGTGCATGTATTCTTTTGAATTAATGTTTTTGTGTCTTTTAGGTAAATCCCTGGAGTGGGACTGTTGGGTCATATGGTAGCTCCATTTTCAGTCGACTGAAAAACCTCCATACAGCTTTTCATAAAGGTTGGACAAGTTTGCATTCCCACCAGCAGTGTAGAAGGGTTCCTTTTTCACCACATCCTTGCCAACATTTGTTGTTGCTAGTTTAATATGTGCCATTCTTATTGGTGTAAGATGGTATCTCACTGTAGTTTTAATTTGCATTTTCCTGATTTTGAGGGATGTTGAATATTTTTTCATATGCCTCTTGGACATTTGCATTTCCTCTGGAGAAGTGTCTTTTAAGTTCTGCCCATTTTTGACTGGATTGTTTACTTTGTTTTTGTTGAGTCACATGAGTTATTTGTAGATCTTTGTGATCAGTTCCTTATCAGTTGTTTGGAGTACAAAAATTTTCTCCCAATTAGTGGGGGAGGGAGTGTCTCTTTATTTTGGGTAATGTCTCTTCTGCTGTACAGAAGCTCTTTAATTTGATATAGTCCCAGATGTTTATCTTTTCCTTCACTTTCTTTGCTTTAAATGATGTGTCTTTAAAGATGTTGCTGAGATGTATGTCATGTAGTGTTTTGCCTATATTTTCTGGTTTCAGGTCTTATGTCTAATTCTTTGATCCATTTTGAGTTGTTTTTTTTGTGCATGGTGAGAGGTAGTAGTCTAGCTTCACTCTTTTTCATGTCCAGTTTTCCCAACACCATTTATTGAACAATAAGTCTTTGTTCCATTGCCTATTTTTGGCTCCTTTGTCAAATATTAGTTATCTATAAATCTGTGAGTTTATTTCTGGGTTTTCTATTTGATTCCATTGGTCTGTGTCTTTGTACCAGTACCACGCCGTTTTAATTATTTTTTGTAGTATCGTTTCAAATCCAGACTTTTGAACCTCCATTCCCCTTTTCTCTTTATCCAGGAGAGCTTTGGCTATTCAAGGTTTTTTTGTGTCTCCATATGAATTTCGTTAACATTTGTTCTGTTTCTTTGAAGAACGACATTGCAATTTTTATTGGGACAGCATTGAATCCATAAATTGTTTTTGGTAGAATGGCCATTTTGATCATATTAATTCTTCCAATCCATGTGCAGGGGATTTTTTTTTTTTTTCATTTCTTTGTGTCTTCTTCTATGTTTTTTAGCAATGTTATTGGTCCTTCACCTCTTTTATTAGGTTTATTCCCAGGTATTTGATATTTTTTTGTTTTAATTATTAAAGGGATGGATTTTTTTTTTTTACTTCTTTTCAGGTTAATTACATACAAGAAGGCTAGTGATTTTTGTGTGTTGATTTTCTATTCTGCTACTTTACTAAACTGGTTGATTATTTTGATTAGTTTTTCTGTAGAGTTTTTGTGGTTCTCTATGTATATTATCATGTCATCTGCAAATGATAGTTTTACTTCTTCTTTCCCTATTTGGATTCCTTGCAAATACAGAACACTCATAAAACACACAACAATAAACAATTTGGTTAAATCAGTGGGCTAGAATGGTAAACAAACCTCATAGAGGACAGTCCAACATCAGCTTGATTCATAAGGTATTTGGGGATCTGAGAAAAATTTCAAAGTTCTCATACTTCAGAATCTCTTTCAGTGCTTGCTAAATTATGCCTCGGTGCCAGAGATTCTCATTTCAAAGGCCTGTGGTAGGGGCCTAGGAATCTTTTCATTTACTGTGTATAAGAAGTGATTCTGACAAAACTTCATTGTCTAAGAAACCAAAAATGTAGTAAAGTGTGACATATTTTGAAGATGCTAAGTAGAGAACCATGACGGGGCACTGAAATTGTGTCAGGGTAGTTTCTCCAAAATAAATTCTGAAAACTCTGTTAGAGGGAAAGGTAGTCCTGAATGGATTATGGGTGTGTGGACTCCAACCCCCACTCCAGACCATCAGTGTTCCAGAACCACAAATCCGATAAGATGATTATCGAAGAGTGGATTACTGGGAGGGTGGAGTTAAGCAGCCAGACTGGCTATAAAACCAGAGGTGAGCCTTGGGGGCTCTCTCTCTCTCTGACTGAGGAGCCAGACCCCTTCCTTCGAAGCCATCTCATTCGACTGGGAGCCAGCCCTCAACGCGCCATTGCTTAGATCTGATAGAGTATTTGTGGATTTGTATCCCTCTCTTTTTCTCTTGGTATTATTACTATTTTATTCCCCTTCTTTCATAAAATAAAACGTGTTAATAAATTTTGCCACGTGTACCTGGAGTTGGGACTTTAAAAGTCTTCTGAGCGCGCGGGTGGAGGACCCAGTGTGGGGAGGAACCCATTTTATATTAGGGTTGCCCTGTAACAACTCTAGTCCTTCCAGATGTTTTATGAATACTAGTCTCACAAAGGGTGAATGCTATAGTCACATAAGCATAGCAAACACCTTTGAGAAGTTCTGAAGAAACCTATTTAAACACACTGTTCCCAAAGCCATTTGATCAGAAAAGCCCCTTCCTTTTTTTTAAATTAACACCTAGTAACACACTACAAAATAAACTTAAGAAAGTGATTAATGTAATACTGAGAAAAATGAGGCAAAACTGGTTTACTATCAGTAGCCATAGAGAGTAAGCAAAGTTTAGACCTCAACTTAAAGGCAAAAGTCAGGCTAATAAAAATTCCTTACTAGGCATATCATGACAACAATGTTTAATTAAGGATGATTAGTTTGGCTAGTAACAAACAAACTATTAGGGAACATCTAAATATACCTAACTAAAATAACACATTCAAATATCTGTGAAGGAACGTTTTGATTTTGGTAAGAACTCAATACACTAAATACATGATCCTGAAAATCACTTGTGAAAAACTGTGACTAAATTTGACTTATGAACTCCTTATGCTCTTCTTTTTACTTTTTTCTTTTTTTTTTTTTTTTGTATTGTGTTTCTTTTATTGCAAGCTATTGCAAGGTCAAAGAGTCAAACAATACCTCATTTAATGAACAAACATTTATAAACCTATAAGGTTTTTACATTTCTGCTAAAACTACAAACTGGGCAAATTTCCTCTACCCTCTCAAAAAGACATTAAAGACAAAGGACTAGAATTTCCCATTATAGAAATATACTCTGTAGTCATTATACTGAAAATAGTCTTCGCATTTTGGAGAGGATAAGAGCCCTCCATTAGACATGCACCTATATATTTCTGCTACCCTAAGCAAAACAAACAAAAAAAAGTCTATTATTGCCCCCAAAAAAGTCATTTAATTAGTATTAAAAAAACCACCTGTGATATAGCTCTGTCTTAACTGTTATAGTTAGTAAACTGATTACCTTTTCTACTTCTAGCTTTGCAGGTGCAAAATCTTCATCAAGGGCTAAGCACTGAAGAAACAGTTGTAAGGCATCACCTAAAAAACCAGCATCATGGAGTACTTTTCCTTTCCTGAAGTAGACCTTGAATAAAAGAACATATGCACAACTGTTAGAGATAAGATTGTTTTTTTAAAAATCAATACAAGGGTTAACAAAATAAAAATCAATACAAGGGTTAAAAAAAAAAAGTCTGAAGAGTTTGGACTTCTGAGGACCCTAATACATTTTAAAGTTATAATTTACACATTACCCTATAGAAGATACCTAGGGGAGAAAAAAGGCCCAGAAACTGACTTCAAAACCACACTTCCAACTGTATCACCACAATGATAAAGAGGGTTCTTTCTTTTTCAAACAGGTTTAACTCTATCTATACAGATCAGCTACTCTCAATATATATTTGCTTTATACTACCGGTCATACCATCAAGGGACTGATTCATTTTCCCCATTAATAATTTTTACAGCATCCTTACTACACTGTTCTCAAAGGCACAATCTTGAATGGAGGAATAACTGACATAGAAGATTAACTTCCTTTTAAAGAACATGTTACAGGAGATGGGATGATTTGCTTTGGCAAATTTTTGATAATTTTTTTAATAAAAATAATTCATAAAAGAATTTTACGTTAGACACATGCCTCAAATCTTTCTTAAAATCATACTAGCAAGACAACTTTCTTTGTCCCCATCTCCTATATTAAATCACTGGGAATCACCCAATTCCCATTACAATGCCTCCAACACCCTTAGGAGCTTCAAGGAGCTCTTCTTCTCTTTTCACTAAGAAACCTCCTCCACTGATGACCAATTCAGATCCATCTTCACAATAGGACAGAGTCTGAGGCAATTCTGTATAACATTTTTTTCTGTGCCTTGAATTCAGGTTCTTCTTTAGTTATTAAAGGAAATTTCTCATAATTTAAAATATTGCCACATGATGTTCATCCACTCAAAATATTGACCCCAGATTTCTAGAGCTTTCTGTATTTTATCTAAAGAGTTAACCAACCATTCTGTTAAAACTTAGTCATAATTGAATGCATGTCCCCTGCAGTTGAAATTTTTAAATTTATGCAAATATGAAACAGTGAATTTACCTCAGGCCAATTTGGCAGTTGAAAGAGAACTGCATTTAAATCTTCTATGGCTGCTTTAAACTCTTGGAGACCAGCATATGATTCAGCTCTGTAAACTTTCAGAGTCAAGTCACTGGGCTCTGAAATATTTCATAAAGATCTGATTATAAGACTATTTTCCACAAAATATATCACACTAGATTAAGAATTAATGAAGGTTGTGAACCAAGCACATTATGTAAGTATAACCCAAGTACATGCTAAATCTTATCTAGAAGTTATATCAAGCCATTGAAAATATATTATTTTAGTGGAGGAAACTGTGTTTTTAAGAATTTTAATCCACTGATCTACTTGTAATGGAAATATTTCTATAACATGATTATAACCTCTAAGAAAAAGTTTTCTTAAAACAGAACACTATAAAGATTTAAAAGACAAAGTCTTAGGTATTTTAGATTTACCTTTGTACTATAAATTTTAACTTTTTTATATCCTAATTTCTAAATCCACAGTAAGTGTGACTATTGGTTATGGAAGTCCCGTTGCAACAAAGACTGACCACGATTGATTTTACAACGCTATATAGCAGTCTGGAGGAAATGGCTTGGTAAGAATCAGCATTTTTAAGATCTCAAAATTTTAATTACTGCTAGTAGTAGGAATAGTATTGGATAGTCCCAGACTTAATTTCAAGCATTTCTGAGGAGAAAACTTTGATAATCTTACTAACTTTTACATCTCTACTTGACAAACCATTTAGTATCCAATGACAGAATTGCAAAAACTAGCTGGCTCACTAATGATACTATAACCAATTACTACAAATATGTAGATTCTAATACTGTAGTCTAAGCCAGAAACTAATGACATCTACGACATTAGCTTGACTCTTCTTTTAAAGCTTTAATCTTTGAAGTCTTCAACAATATATATTACTTGTGAAATGGGCATAAAGACCTCGTTTAAAAAATTATACACACATATGTGTGTGTGTCCTCACTAACCCTAGTTTACTCTACTTTGCATTTAAATGATTGCTTTTCTAAAGATAACTCTCAATTTAACAATTAGAGAGCATTCTTTCAACTGCTGGCGCTTAAGAATTGGAATTATATCATTCTCTCAAATTTATACTAATTAAAATTTATAAAGAATGAAACTAACATTTCATGAAAATATTTCTTACTTTTGAAGTAAAAAAGACATGTCAAGAGTATTCTGTCTTTTAATTTTTGGGTCTTTATTCTAAAGCAATATAATTGGAAATCATTATTCCTGAACAAAAAAAAGCACAGAAATTGATGTTCAATATGATGAATCAATCAAGAATTAAGAGGGGATACTTGGTGGGGAGGGGCAGGGGAAGGGTTGAGGGAGGGAGCACTGGGGACTGAGGTGATGGTGCACTGGTGTTATGGTGATGGGGAATATATGGGGATTACAACTGATGTCAAATATATGTAAATTAAAAAATTAAATAAAAAATAAAATTAAAAAATTCTTTACCAACCTAAAAAAAAAATCAAGAATTAAGAGTCCTACGACAAAGCTAGTGTTCTAAGTGTTCAAGCGCTCACTCTTAACAGTATTTAAGAAACTCACAATCTAAAGATTTTTACTTTATTGTGAATCAGGCATCATGTAATCCTGACTTGACAAGCATAATTGCAGTTCACACAATGGATTCTATATGTGCCAAGAATGAACATGAAACACATCAGCATCAAAACTCCTGAGCTGTGAGAGTCTGTGGCTCAGGACACGCAGCTCTCCACCCAAACTAGGGTGTTTCAGAGAGCATCCCTGCGACACCTCATCCTCCCCAGGTCTTCCAGAGAGAGGAAAGTGCCTCAAAAGGCAAACTATACCACTTCTGGATCACTTACTGGCTTGACTTTTTTTTATTTCAAAGTTTTTCTTTTGCAGCAAGCCCTCACAGCATTACACTTCAGAACTACTGACTATCAGAGCCTTTTTATCAATTCTCAGTAGTCACTTATGTCACACTTCCTTTAGGGCAGTTCTGAAGGAAGTAAATGAGAAGAACTCTCTTTGAAAAACCCAGTCAATATATCACATTTCTCCACTCTAACCAAAGCAAGAGTACATCCCCTCTCTCCAGTCTCCACACAAAAAACACACAGGATACTGAGACTCCTTAAAGGGGATCCTAAAAATCTAGTGTGCACCGGGAAGTATACCCTAAGTAGAGATAAGAATCAGATGTTATAGTACTCTTGTTCCCCAATTCCTTGCAGGTAATGGCTTTATTGAGAGCTTCAAATGTTAACACAGTATTTATTCTGAATGACTCTCTTGGAGTGGGGGGAAGCCTCATCAGGTAAGTTCAAACTCTGGACACTGTTTTCAAAAGATGAGAGCCACCCCACTGTTACTTCGAACCTTCCTAATTCTAAAAAAGAGCCAAATACACTAATTGAGGCCCTTCTGAATAGTCAGAAGCATAGAGAATTCCTACCCTTCATGTAAACAATGCAAAAGGCATTTGCAGAAAAAAGCAATCAGCCCTGGTTAAGCTATCCAAGTTTGAAAAGTCAATGAATATTTACTGCATGCTCTTTACATGGGCTTGAAGACACTGGAGTGAACAGATCACTTCCCCTTTATACTATCAGGGAGAGGGACTATCTCTCAGCCAGGTTTTATCAGTGCCTGGATATTGCAAACTAAATTTGTTGAAAAAGAAAAACTAAGACATGGTTGGGACTAAGTGAATGGGGCATGATTTAACTCCCTAATCTTAATCCTTATTTTTCTCGCCTTACCTTCATATCCATCAAATTTCCAACTGCCTACAGTATTTTCCTTCAAACACAGCAGTGTCCTGCCCCAAAATACATCTTCTCACTGCGTCACTAGTGACAACAATGACTATCCAAATCAAATCCTTAACTTTGTCAATTCCACCTTCCAGTTTCTCTTGAATCTGACCCTCATCTTTTTCAACCCTACTGTTAATAGCCCCAGTTTAGGCTCCCAAAATTTTAATACTATTGCAATACCTTCCTATTTTCTACTACCTATATCTTCATCACATAGAGAAAAAAGGAGCTATTTGGTGTAACATACAAGTTCCTCTATGCCTGCCAACCTGTCCAACTTTCCTTTTTATCAGTATCAATCCCCACTTTGTCTCAAAAATACCTAACCACTGATCCTTCCCTCATATACCATCCCAGTTCACACCTCCTCTCTTTGCTCAGAGCTCCCTCCTGCCATGCTACTCCACTTCCCTTTCATCAGAATAGATTTTTTCTCATCCTGTGATACTCAGTTCACCAATCTTCTACCAAAATTTTTCATGTGAGTCTTCCTCCTGAGCACATTGTAAAGATCAAGAGCATGAGCTGTGAAGTCAGACTGCCTGAGTTCAATTTCTGGCTCCTCTACTTTCCCTGTGACCAAATTACTAAAGACCTCAGGTTTTATAAAAAGCAAGATGGATTTTAAAATCTACTTTTATTTAAGAAACATCACTTACTGTGTACTATCTAAATAATTTACAAGCTTTGGAACAAACCTGTGTCGGCATAGTATTTTCAGCATTTTTATAGACAAGGAACCTGAACACTGAGTTTCAAGTAACTTGCACCCCCCAAAAAAATCAAACAGCTAGTTAAGTGATAGACTCAAGATTGTATCTTAAACAATCTGGCTCCAAACTTCTTGCTATTTACCTCCATAACAATAGCATCACCCTCCTCACAGGATTACTCAAGAGCAAAGTAGCCTACTATACACAAAATCTATTTAAAAATTCCATACTCTCAATTGTTGCTTCCAATTTTTTTTTGCTTATATAACAATGTCATTTTCAATATTCTAAGTCTTTTATAAAAACCTTATTTACACTACCACAGCTGTGAATTTTTACTAGTAAAATACAAAGAAAATAGCATTTTAATGTACATGTCTTCAGTAAGTCGGACCTTTAAAACTACTACACATTAATTGGTTATTTGGATTATTAGCATAAGTGTAAATTTTCCTATTCACAACCTTTTTCTTGTTTTTTTCTGTCCTTTTCTTAAAATTCATGCGTGGAGGGACCTGCCCTGCTGGCACAGTGGGTTAAGCAACACACTATGAAGCAGACCACAGCCACTGCAGCACGAGTTCGATCCCTGCCACAGGCCAGGGAGAGGACCCACATGGCACAGCAGACCTCTCCTGCCTTGCCCGCTACTCCCCTCAGCAGTGTGTTTCTGTCAATCTGCCTGTTCTGCATCCTGCTCTGTCTGGTGGATTCTCTCACCACCCCCACACTTCTGGCCTGTACCCCAGTGCTTGTATGCATAAATAAAAATAATAATAATAAAGTTTAAAAAAATTCATGCATGGAGCTGTTTCAAAAATTTTAATGGCTAACTACTTCTTTGCTTCCATTACTTGATATCAAATTCAGTATGGTAGGAATTGGTTATCACAGCTAAAATAAAAGCTACCGGGCCTCCCTGGTGGCTGGTTAAGGGCTGCACTGTGAAGCATCAGCAGCACAGCAGTTGCCAGTTGGATCCCTGCTGCCGGCCAGGGAGGGGACCCACATGGCACAGCAGACCTCTCCTGCCTCCCCCTCTGCTCCCCTCAGCAGTGTGTTTCAGTACATCTGCCTGTTCTGCTCCCCACTCTGTCTCTAGTGAATCCTCTTACCTCCCACACCTCTGGCCTGTATCCCTGCTCTTGTGTGCATAAATAAATCTTTTTAAAAAATAATAAAATAAAAGCTACCAATCCACATAGTGATTGGTTAACAAAGTCCAAGAATAGTAATCTGGCATAGTAATTAAAATCATGGACCACTGGACTCAGAAGACCTGAGCTCAGACTCACTTTGGGCTGTTTTCCTAACTCTTAGAACTTCAGTCTTCTCACCTATAAAATGCTGATACCTACATCTTAACACTGTTGAGGACTAAAGGTAATACGCACTTAACAGTTAATAGACAGCCTGGCATACAAACAATTGTTGTTGTTAATATTACAAAACACTTCAAAATAAACTGATAAATGAATAAGATTAGTTCTTGGCAATTTGGTAAAGTATTTTCTACATCTTTAAACAAAAAAACCTTTAGATCAGATGAAACCTAATTTTAGTGATCAGTAGTGCAGATATCACAACACTAAGTCAAAAACAAAATACCCTGATGCTACCAAAAAAAAAAAAAAAGAAAATATCCTAAGGAAAAGCATGTCTTCTATAGTAAAGCTTCTATAGTAAAACATAATTCTGAAAAAGACTTGGAATAAAGGCAAAACACTAAACAGATTCATTTACAATTTTACTTGACTCTATCTAAACCTCTTAGAAATATTCCAGGAAACAGAAAAAATGATTCTGAATAAACAAAAGGTATTAACCAGAAAAAACTAGAAATCTAAAATTAACTGAGCTTTGGTAAATTTTGCATTATCTGATGAATTAAAAAAAGGGAAAGGCAAGGAATATGTTAAAACAGGTCACTCAGTCATGTAAAGAACCCTTTTTAATCTTTATATCAATAACAATACTCCATTATAACAATGTTAGAGGAACTTTGAGGTGCTGAAAATGTCCTTTAATTACCTTCGGAATTGAGAAGAGATAAATAGCATATAAGCTTTTAATTAAATGTCAACAAAGTAAAAAGTTCCATTCTCTAGTGATTTTCAATAAATACAAATTTGCTACAATTTTAAAAGGAAAAATACACTCCTTAAGCACAGGGACTTACTTTTGTTCACTTCTGCATCTCTAGCACCTAAAACAATGCACCTCAATAAAATGAATAGTAAGAATACCTAAGATTTATGTTATGCTTTTTTGTTAAAATCAACTTTATATTTCGAAGCAATATACTTTCAAGTTAAACTTGGTCATTTATTTACCTTTAAAAAGTCACATAAAATTATTGGAATTCTTTTCTTCAATCTGTGAAATAGAGATCCTAAAACTTGCCTTCCCATCTCACATGATCTTTTGTGAGCATCAGCTATAACGCAAGTAAATATACATTTTGTGAATGTAAAACATCAGATAAATGTCAATGCTTATAATTTCAAGTCCTTTACAGAATGTTAGGACATAAATTTATTAATTAGATTTAAGTCTCTTCACACTAACATTGAGTCACTTAAGATATTAAAAATCCTTTTCATGTCCTTAAATATATCCAGTATTTACTTTTAATATGATTATTCTTTTTATAACTGAAGCTTTGAAGCATATTTTATTGATGAAATCTGACATATTACTACTAATTAATACGGATAGGCTAGAATCAGAATTTAACCTTCACTATGATGATATTAATGTGGTAGAAAAAAAGAATAAAACTTAAAATCACAAGGCTTAGGTTTCACCTTTAGCAAAATCATCTTGCTGTAACACAACTTTTGCACTTTAATATTTACTGGGCATTTACTTAGTGGTACCATTCAAAACACTTCTCATGATTTAACACAATTCTCACAACACTCTTTGGCGGTGGTTATTTGTATGTATCTGTGAGGTAGATATTATTCTCACTATTCAGACAAGGAACCAAAACAGGGTATACAGACATCAGGCCCAGGAACCAAGAGTAAGTGGAGGGATGCAATGGGATTCAAACCTAAGTAGTCAGCTTCCAGCATAACAGTTCAAACCACTAGGCCACAAAGCATCTCTCTCCAAGTCGCTCCCTTTTGCTCTGAGAATAGTAGTATCCCCAGTACCCCGTCACGATTCATTGTGGAAGTTAGATTTTAAAAGATGTAAAAATAGTGGGAAAGGTCAAGAATTATATATAATAATAATAAAGCAAAAATTTCCTCCACCAAGTATATTATTTTTTAAAAATTTATATATTTATGCATATAAGAGCTGGGGACAGGCCAGAGGTGTAGGGAGTGAAAAGATTCACCAGAGACAAGAGTGGAGACAAGAGTGGAGAGCAGAACAGACAGATGGACTGAAATACACTGCTGAGGGGAACAGTGGCAAGGCAGGAGAGATCTGCCAAGCCATGTGGGTCCCCTTCCTGGCCAGGGATTGAAGCCTCAAAGTGCTGCACTAAACACCTTGTGCCACAAGGGAGCCCCACCAAGTACTGCATTTAAAATATTCTGCCCTTGTGAACTTTTTAAAAAATCATTTCAAACTGTAAATTATATTGTTGCATTATCTTTTTTCTAGGGGGAGAGAGCTGTACCTAGGGAGGAGGCAAGTCTAGAAAAATTCATTAAAATAAAAGACAGCATAGCAAAGCAGGATCATTTCAACAGACTCTTAAAGACTAAATGCAGTAAAGACTTTTTACATAATATCTGTGAATACTAAAAAGACAAAGTTATGAAACATCTGAAAGTTAATACCAAAAGATCAATGGATTAAATGTTATCTAAATATATTTCAATTCAACAGAAACTTATGTAATCTCAATGGGAAACTTCTGATTTTGGCAAAGGTTTCCAAGCTTTTTCTTGTTGACAAGGATAAATTTGGATGTGTGTGGGCTAACTGTAGACCAGATTCTCCTTTTCTAGTTAATAGTATTTACTTGTTTCATTTTAAGTATCATATAAAGACATTACCATGAAGGCCTTTTTTCACTGTCAGCAATGTTGAGAACATCATTAGTAAGTACAACTGGACAACTATACAAAAATACTTCAACTGCCCATCTAGCTAACCAACTGCCTCTCAGAAGCTTAAGGACTAACTGTACAGATTCAACAGTCTAGTTGACTTCTATGCCCATAAATTACACATAACTGCATTTACCAACTGTAATGTTACTAGTTCTATGATACTATCCTCCTGCTTCACACTAAAAAATCGAAGGATGAAAAATGTCGCCTCAATGGTTCCATTCAGACAAATTTTCAAGTGTTATTTTCAAGAATTAATAATTCTTGAAAGACCTAACAATTAGGGGAAAACAGGCATGTCCTGCAGAAGTAGAAGGAGCTGAATGGGCAAACTGAAGTGACTCTTTAGTGTCTTTCCATTAAAAATAAAGTACTTAAATCCAGGATTAGATTCTGCCTTAATTGAAAGATTACTGGTCATAAAACATTAAGTTAGACTTAATTAGTAAATATATTTACTGTTCTCCCATGGATTAGGACATGGGCTCATAAATCTTAAAAAAAAAAAAAATTTAAAAAAAAAAAAAAAAGGTCAAATCACCAAGTCAGTAGTAGTTAATACTGAAGAGTGAGTGCTTTGGATAAATTTTATGTGCTTAAGCTAGTGATTTAAAACAAAACAAAACAAAACTTCCTGGAAGCTTGTTAACTATTTCAGGGGATGACCAATAAAAACAGGATGAACCCTGGTCCAACATTTAAAACTGGAGAGGGCAGAGTGTTGCCTCTACACCAGCTAGCTTGTGACTGTGCACAAGTCATTTCACTGCTCTAGCAGTTCTTGTTTCTTTATTTTTAAAACGAGGACCAGTTATTTATTACTACGTTATCTGTATAATCAAGTCCAGCTTCCCTACTCTCAGTCTATTCGCCACAGAGGTAGTTGTTTGTAGAGTTGTATTCCAGATAATTTTCTTTTGTTCTGGATCCGTGTAACTGTCTATTCCCCACAAAGATAAAGAACATGAAAGTTTGTAAGGTTTGGTCCTTTAAACACTAAAGGTATTAAATAACATATCCTCACTAGCTGGAAATGATTCACTTAAAGTAAGATACTTTTAATTGCATAGTTTATAAATTTACTTCACATTGGTTTTTATTTTAGATATCTAATTTTTTCAGGAACTACTGCCAAATATTTCATGCCAATATAGACACTAAGCTCAAAATATTCCTATTTAACACAAGATTTAACAGCGACACTACTGATATTTTGAGCTTAATAAAAGTGTAGACTGTTCTTTTCACTGTTGGATGTTTTAACAGCATCCCTGGTCTCTACCTACCTAGAGGTATCAGCACTATCTCCACAGGGCTGAGAACCAAAAATGACTCCAATCATTGCTCCAGGTAACCGGGTGGGATGGGCGCGGGGATCCAGTTAAAAGCGCCCCCCCCCCCATTCCCGGCGCCCCATGGAGAAACAGCAATTTGAAGAGCTTTTCATTTTCCATAGATAAGTTTGGCAACGTTCCCTTCCATAGCCTAAAACCATCTTAAGAAAAGTGCTAACCTAGATTAGGAGGTCCGAAATGCTTGTTGAAAGCAAAGAAATAGACAAAAGACTTCCAGGGCCTCTCCCTAGAGCTGGGATGAAGAATGGAAAGGCAAACAGAAGCTTGACCAACAACTCCATCAGACGCAACTTCTCTTTACAGGAACTAAATTTAGCATTTGACAGTAAGCACAAATGTGTTTATAAAATGAGTCTGACTTTTTAAACCGACAGGTTGGAACCCGCAAAAGGAACCAATTTCGCACATTCTCAGATAAGAACTGAACACCGGGGCAGCTCGGCCACTGGCCCAAGCCCACTGGCCCTCGGGTGCAGGGTGCCGGCGCCGAGCTCCCGCCACGCCCACCCGACGTCACCCGTTACACAACGCACCCCCCACCCCCCACGCTTATGCAATTCTGCCCTCCCGCGGCTTCCAATTGCCCCGGTGACTTTTGTGGGAGACGAAGGTAAACGTAGCACGCTCAGCCTCCGCTGGGGATCCTCTCTCCGCCCAGGCTGTGGTTTCCCGCAGCGACCCGGCCCGAGCGGCCAATTACCGGAAAGAGCGCGGCAGGAAGCGAGCGGCCGCTCGAGCCACCCAACTCCCAACCCATCCTGAGCTAGGGCGGCCTCGCCCCGACCACACTACTCGGGGTGCGCCCGCCAGACTGGCCAGGCCTGGGCAGAGGGAACCCCGCGCCTGAGTGCCCCTCCCCGCGCCGCGTCACAGTCGGCTCCGAGGGCGATCCCCATTGTGACCGAAGCACCCCGGGGCGCCGCCCCTTCCCACACCCTGGAGGACCCCGAGACCCGCCAAGCGGGAGTCAGGAAGCCTCTGAGAAACAGAAATCTCCCCGAGACGCGGGGGGTTCTGGGGGCCAGCCAGTCGGGGAGAGGAGGGTGGGGTCGGCCGGGCCCGAGCCGCATCCCGCGCGATCACCTGCTCGCAGCGCCTCGCAGGCGGCGGCCAGGGCCTCCCGGTAGCGCCCCTGGTGCAGCAGCTCCCCGAGCCGGCCGGCCGCACGGGCTCGCTCCCGCTGGCCCGGGAACCACTTCTCGGCCAGGTGGTTGAGGACAACGCTGGTTCTGAAGCCCGAGGAGGCGATGGCGGCGGCCAGAGGCGGCGGCCGCGGGGTGGTCCCCTCAGCATCAGCGGCGGCGGCAGGCGGTAGCCGGTCCCGGCAGAGGCGGCAGCGGGCGCGGAGCTCTCTCCGCAGGCAGCGGCGGCAATAGCTGTGGCCACAGGGCACGGTCACCGGTTCGTTCAGGAATCCCCGGCAGCCCAGGCAGCTGAGCAGCCCGCCCGCGCCGGCGTCCGCGCCGGATACCGGGGCCGCGCTCCAGCCCAGCCCGTGGCGGAGCCGGTAGTTGAGCACCAGGCAGTCCACCAGGGTGCCCAGGCACTCGGGCCCGACCGGGGCCCCGCGGCGCAGCGCCGCCGCGTACGCCTCCAGTTCTCCCTTCAGGTGGCCGCCCAGCGCCAGCAGCTCGCCGCGGTGGAGCAGCAGCTCCCAGCGCTCCGACTCCGCGGCCGCGCGCTCCAGCCGCTCGCCGCTGCCGCCGCCCACTTCCCAAAACCGGCTTTGGCTCCGCGACCCGGGGGCCATCTCCTGGCTCCCTCCCGGGGAGCCCCTCGCCACGGCCGGAGAAGACATGGCCCGCGGAGGGCTGCTCCTCCTCCGCCGCCGCCGCCGCCTGCCGCCACGGTCCCGGAGCCTCCGGGGCGCGCGGCTCCGCACGCGGCCCGCGAGCAGGGGGGCGTGGCGCGCGGACACGGCGGGGCGGCGCGCGCCCGGGAAGCCCCGGGGCGGGGCCTGACGGACGCGGGGCGGGGTCGGGCTCAGCTTAAGGAACCCGGGACTCCCTCGCACCGCCCGCGCGACGGCCGGGGAGAAGCCGACCGTCTGGCCCCGCCCCTCCGAAGCCCCTCCTGGCTGGGAACGGGCGGTCAGATGATCCCCCAGCAGGGATCCAATTGGCTTCTTCCGAAAGATGGGCCCGGCCGGTGGGTGAACAAAGCCGAAGCAACCCAGACTTCAGACCCCTCGCCTTGCGGTCGGAGGCGCCCCATCTTTTAGGCCTTTCCGTTAATGCCCGCTCGTGGGCTTTTTTCTGCTTGGTGACTGGCCTTGCGGATATAAGGTCTAAATCACCAACTCTCTCACTACTTATTGGTCCACCTGAATGGGCACTCGCCCCTCTTCCTGGCCCATAGGAGCCTCCTGGTGTAGTCTGTCAGGTGTCAGGTGCATCTGCATTTTCGTGAACTGAGGACCCAAGTTACAGATGAGCCCATCACAGAGGGCCTACGACACCCAAGTCAGTCTGATGACATGTGCCTCAAGTGGTCAACTTTAGAAACGAAAAACCCCTCACTTTCCTGAGATGGATCCCTACGAGGGGAAAGAGTTTTCCCTGGTGCCAAATTACTGCTGCCTTTCCAGATTAAAAAAACTCCCCGTGCCTCACCCTTGCAGCTCTCTCCTCTCAATCCGCAGGGAGGAGGCCCACATGTATCTGAGGTATCAGCTGTATTCTCCACAGCTCAATCACTTCCCACAGTTGGCTAAGTCCTAAATTTGGCATTTTAAAAGAGAAAACAGCAGGATTAATGCTTTTCACTTATTTGTCACCATTATCACTAGAACTCAAGTAGGGTCTGCAATTTTGTCAAGAGAAGAAAATTACCTTTTTTTTTTTTTTGTATAATGGGTTACATTTCCTTTAAACCTAGAGAAGGTGGATTAAAAGTTCTCGGTTGAAAATATTTATAGATTTGATTACAGGGTACCGGATCATTAATGCTGGATGTAAGTTCGAACTTTTGGTCCTTTTACAAAGGACTATAGAAATAATAGTTCAGAGAGGGTAAGATATTTGCCTCACACTACACAGCTAACATTGTGCAGAGACTTTAATATGACCTAATTTTCATCCCATTATTATAAAGTATTTTATATGGGATTTCCAAAACAAAGGAAAGTAGCTTAATAGAATATTAACGTGAGCATGTCGTGTCTGAAATTGGCTTTTAATTAATATCCCTTGTAATACAGAATAGGCAGTTAGGCTCGAAAACTGCTTTTAGTTACTGTGTTTCTACTACATATTGAGCAAATTATGTAACTTCCAAAAGGTGGTAGCTATATTGCCCCAAAGGGCGTGAGGAAAAAGGTAACAGGAAAATCTGAGGTCCCTGTTTCAGTAGGATGCAGAGGCAAACAAATTTATATTTCGTTCATATTAAACCTGAAGCAAGTTGCAGTGAAGACCCACGGAGCAACTCCTAGTCATTTGGAGTAGGGACTATTGATAATTTACCAGCATGAACTTTAATCTAATCCTGACCCTTTAAATTTCTAACTTCCCTGACAAAGTAGGATGACTTTAATTAGATGCCCATAAACTTGAGACTTGAAAGCATAAATTGTACAAAAATATCCCCCTGTACCTGGACAGCAACTTTTGGGATACACTATTGTTGACATCAACTTTTAAAGGACATCCTTTCGCCCTAACAAAGGTACAGCAGAATTATAAAGGTACACAAGAATTATAATTGATAATTGATATATTTTATATAATTGATAATTCTTAAAACATATATTTCTTATCAAATAGTTTAATTCAGGTTTTATTAAGGAATTAATCCCAAAAGTAAAAGGTATGGTTCAGAAAATAATGTGAAGTATCATTTGTCCTTCAGAGTTGGTTTTTTTTTTCCTCCTAACAAATGTGACAACCACATGGGATTCTGGTGTGAAATAAAATGGTACAATTATGATAATGTGAGGGGGAAAATGGGACTGTGGGAGGAATCTTGCCGTGTTCTCCTTGGCATTTGTGAATGGTTATAATTCATGTTTGCTGCTTTATACATTTACATAACTGGTTTCATTTATGTAACTTATTTATGTAAGAGGCTGTACTGCTTCTGTGGCCTTTGTGTGCTGCACAGTTTCCCTCTGAATCAGGAAGTCTGGGGCAAAACAATCACCGGCTCTAGGACAGGTCACTCTTTCCTCATTCTGTGCCACCAAAAGAGGATTTGTACTTTGAGGCAACTGCTTTTTAAATTCCGAGGCGAGAAAATTTAGTATCTTCATTCATTTTCGAAAATTTGGACTTTGGTCTCTGAGTCACCCAGCAGACCGAGATGAAGTAAAGGGAATCCTGCAAAACAGCTCCTCTCCCCCAACCCCCACCCCCTCCTTCTCCCTCCTCTCATCCTCCCCAAGAGTAGTATGATGGGGTGAAGCAGCTCCCCTCTTGCTTCCAGCATTACTTTGCTAACAAGTAGTAAAATCATGAGATTTGTATTTCATTTCAGCTTTTCAGTGCCTTCTAAAATAGATCAGTTATGTAAGCCAGTAAGAAGAAAAGCATATCTGTTTCCTAATTTGGAAAATGCTTATCACCATCATTCCCCGCATATCCCTGCCCTCCACCCCCACCCCCACCCCCCTACACACACACACACACACACACACACACACACACCAGGAGACTTTCCCTGATATAGTTAAGTAAACTAAGAATAATGTAACAGTGCTTTTCTTGTACATAAAGTAAAGACGTGTATTTGAGCCTCCTTTTAGCCACTGGGTAAATTTGCCATTTGTTTCTTCACGTTCTTACTTACCATTAAAAAATGAGAGAGTGAATTTAAGCTTTAAAGAGCCAAGCATAACTATATACTCTTACTGATTCATTTCAGCTGGGAACATTCTAGTCTATACACTGAAAAATTTTATATAATCAGTATCTACCCAATAACTCAGCTATACATAATGCAGAGAAGGGACTTTAGAGACCACCTTCTCATAATCCTTATTTTATAAATATGAGAAAGCTGAGATCCAAGCATCTGCTGGTATTAATAGAAGTTACTGAAGAGGGAATACAGAGACCTGGTGTTGACTGCATTTCTGTGTCTATACCTGAGAGGAAGTCACCTGGCTTCCAAGTCTCACTTGCCATCTGTGTAATAAGGGAACTAGAATTCTCAGGTGACTTCTGCCTCAGGGGCCAAGCCCTTAGGGTTTGTTTGAACACAAAGAGAGGAGGCAGAGAGTCTCCCAGACACAGAAACACAGCAATGTGACACTTGATGAAAATGTAACAACAGAATGTGAGAGTTGAAACTAGTAAAGGAGGGATGGGGCAGGGGAGAGCATGCTGGCTTTGTGGGTACACACCCAGCCCAAACCACAGATGGAGAAGCAGTCTCTGGGACAAGAACTTTTCAGTCTCCAGACAGGGATCCCCTACCACACACAGCTCTCTGAACCACTATACATCTGTGAGAGGCTGGAGGAAAGCCTGGGGGGAGTTATATAACGGGCATTTGTGGGGAAGTTTATATAAGATGCTAAAAATACAATATATGATTGCTATAATGGTGTTCGAAGTGAAAAACCCTAATGAGGACGACCTGAGTAGGTTAAATAAAGGTGATACTAAGTAAATGTCTAAACCCAGTTGACTGAAATCACTATAGGCTAACCAAGTACAGTTTACATGACTACAAGCTTTCATTATCCCCATGGAGAACACTGTCAAAGTGCTCAAGAGGCAGTATCCTTACCAAGGGCACCACTCTTAATTCTTCTTTTCTAGTACACTGAAGAGTCTATAATCACAACATAACCCACATATATCCTATTTTCTTGGTAGTCAAATTGTTTAAAATGAATGCATTTCCCAGTACGAAGCTGTTTTAAAAAAGAAATTGATGTAGGAAAATATCTTAAAGTTTATTTAACAAGTTCTAAGAAATAAGTACTTATGAGTTCCCCTGGTAATCTTTATATTCTGCCTTTGACCCTCACCTCCACGCTGGCCAGCACTGAGTCATTTGACATGTTATATATTTGTTCCTGCTCCCTAGAAGGTTAAGCTCCTCTTTTAGAGCTGAATATCTACCCAACTTGTTCACTCATATGTCTCCAGCACTTGAAGCACCAAGAAGATACTAGATAGTCATTGTTGAATGAGACTACACACAACTCAATATCACCTAATTTTTATTCTTGCTAGTGACAATCCATTTACCATTAACACACAAAGACAATTGACTTTCTTCATTTTCTACTCTCTCTCTCTCTCATACTTCCCATCTGATCTAACAAAATACATTCAGTTCTATCTTCAGAGTATATCTAACCCTTTTTCATTGTTCCCACTGCCTCTCACAACCTTCCATTCCCACAGTCCTTTGTATTGCCCTTGCCCAAACCATTAGTATTTTTCTCCTAAAATTACACAACTGGTTTGGCATTACTTAGGTAAGAGAAATAATGTTGCAAGTAGAAACAGATAAAATGAAAGTTGTATTCAGCAATATACACCCATGTATTTAAATCAAGGAAACAAAATACATAACATTATAATATCACAAATGAATCCAAGTAAGTTGAAAATTATAAAGTATTAACAATTTGTATAGAGCTTGCATTATTCCTACAATTATTATTTAGTACTGCTTGTTAAATGCCTGGGAATATCAAAGTCATTTAAGATTTGAGAAAATTGGGTGGGATACAGAAGGACAGAATTCTTAGAGACAGCCTCATTTCCTCTCTTTGTCTCACGCTTCTGGTTCTACCGTCAGAATACACCCAGAATCTGACCCCATTCTAACCCTCCACTGCCAACATCCCAGGTTAAGCCACCAGATTAAGCATCTCCTACCTGGCCTCTGTTGCTGTTGTTATACCCCTTCATTCTGTTATCAATAGAGTAATCACTGTAAAAGCAGTATGTTTCTCGAAACACAGAATCTTCCCCTTTTTAGTTTGAAGAAAATCAAAAATCTTGATTTGCCCCATGCTCCAACCTTTCAGATCCCCTCCTGCTGGTCTCCTGCTCACTGGACACCCTGGCCCACTCAGGGCCTTTGTCCTTTCTGTTCTCATACTTGGGATGCTTTACCGATGGATACACTTAAAGCTGCCTTCCTCTCTTCCTTTATAATTTAATAAAAATGGTATCCTTTCTGTGCATAAGGTAGAGACTTGCCTGGTCTCCCTATCGCTCTTTGCTGTTTTCTGTGTTTGGGTTGGAATTTCATTCGGGTATTTTGGCTTACAACAATAAATGTATCTTGCAGTTCTGGAAGAAAGAAATCTGAAATCAGTGTCCCACAGGGGTCCATGTGAAGGCTATGTAGGTAAAGATCATCCTTGCTTCTTCCAGTTTCTGTCAGTTCCCGGCATCCTTTGGCTTGTAGCTACATCACTCCAATCCCTACCCTTATATTCACATGGCTCTCTTCTTGTGTGTCTTTGCATTCATGTAGTGTTTTTCTTACAAACATCTCCCTATTTATTATCTTTAGTATTTATCCCTACTATGTTATATTCATTTATTTATTTATCTTATTTATTGTTTATCTTCCCCAAAGAATATAAATTCTACAAGGGAAACTTCATTTATATAAACAAATGATTTATTTACTGTTGGATTTCAGTGCCTAGATCACATAATAGGTTCAAAGTAAAAAACTGGATGGCAAACATATGTAAATTTTAAAAAATTATATTAATAAAAAATTTTTAAAAAACTGTTGAGTGAGAGACTAAGATAGGGGCTTTTTTTGCTACACATAGAAACATGTTTGCTTCATGCTCCACCTCTGCTTATGACGGCTGTGGTCACATGTTCCACAACTCCAGGGAAAGTGAAGTCTATGGGATTTAGGATAAGGAATGGAAGCTCTAATATGGTTTTGATGACATCATCTAACAAATTAATGACTATATTTTAAAAAGGTAACAGGAAAGTGCTAGTCCCACGTCACTTAAGAAGGAATAATTAATAAATTAGGGTGATGTTTTGCTTAACTGTAAAAAAAAAAAAAAAAGAAGGAATAATTAGCCCCAGTGAATAACATCAAGTGAATTTACTCCTTTGGAAATTCACGTATGGACTGGCAGTCTGAAAAACTTCCTATGCCCATCATATAGAAGGATCCTGCCACTGTTCCCCTCCCATGTGGTTCTGATTCACTTATATAGCCCCAAGATTATACAACAGGATTGGGCTGTCACCCACTTTAGAAGATAAAGACATGTGATGTAATTTTTACCTGGCTCATTTTCAGCTCTAGTGTGATTATTTAAGAATATGAGTCATGAGATAGACTGCAAGGATCCAAAATTGCTGCTCATAAAATACTGAATGGCATGGATAAAATGAATATTTGTATAATTTTGTCTGAAAGACTAGAGTAAGTAAGTTGGGTGGGAAGGGCTTTTGAACTGGTGATGGAAAAGATCAAGCATGTCAGGTAGAAACACAGCTGGGATAGGCTCGATGCATTGTATACCAAGAGGACTACAAATTCAGTGCCAAAAAAGGAGAGATTGGGATTTAAGATGATGGAAGAGCTCATAACCAGGAGATAAAAATGTACATGGATCAGTGACTTAGGACACGAATATAACAGTAGGATAAGAAACCAGGTCGGTGGCTAAGTCAGGAGAAACAAGCACCAAGCTTTGGAACACGTCAGGCTGACAGGCATTCCAGTTCGTCCGTTCAGTGTCCGCATGCTTTAGGCTAGGCTGGTTTAGGACCTGGGGCATCTTAGAAGGAAGTATATCTTCTCTCTCTTCAATTCCTAAGTAGATGAAGGAACATTCTTTCAAACTTAAGTGAAATAAATGGAATAAACATCACAAAGGACTCTTTCAACCAGAATGGAAGTCTAATTGCCACAAAATATATTTAAATACTTTGAGCAAGTTTAAGAATAATAGATGCATTAAAATACTGCTAAGGTAGGTCAGACTCTACAGAAATTTCAGATAAGCCAAGAAAGCAACAATGCTTTTCCATGAGGGGCTCTTGATATTTCTGTCAACAAGGAAACACTGGACGCATGGCCCAGGCATCTAACCCAGTGGGATGGTTCCCATATTTTTATGTTCCTATTCACCCCAATAATTCCCAATGAAGCCCTAAACCACATCACAAACATAGTAATTCTTAACAAAATGCTTTGTAATCAGAAAGATCTTAATAACCAGAACACTAAGAAAATGTGAAGCATGTGTCAGTTTATGATGAGTTGTCCCACTGATAGCTGACTAGTTAAAATGAACCCCCCCCCCCACCAAATTATGACCATGCTCAGTAGTATCATTCCAACCTGTCTTTGTGAACATTCAGGACCCAAGATCTCTAGCCCTGACTCTTATTTCTTAGGTGACTCAACACTTCCAATTCAGTGTGGAGGGAACTGAGACTTTGTGTAGGCACATTTATTACCTAGGTAACTTTTTTACAAGTGCCTTTGGATTTAGAGGATCTATTAAACCACTTATCACTGTTTTAATTGTCCCCTATTACAGCAACTCAGACCTAAAAGAATGAAGGTCTGTCCCCTAGAAACTGCTTCCCCAGATTTAAATCAAACCTTTCTAAGCAACAAGGAGCACTTTAAGTAACTAAACAGTTCCATTTCTGTTTCCCCTCAATTCCATGTAGCCATATTATCTGACGCCAAATATAACTGGATAGCTCAAATGCAGCCAAGAATAGCTCAGTTTACAAAGCTTTCATCTGATTACGTAAACAATTGGCTTCAAAGAATGTTTTGGAATTCTTCATATGGTAAGTCAAACTTGTTTTGTGTTTATCTGCAGAAAATAGAGCCACTTACAGACATAGGAAAGTCTGCAACCACCAGGGATGGTGACGTAAGATACCCCACATGCATGTATACCCCGAACAGGCTTACCTGTGGGTAAACCATCTTGATTCTATATTCCCATGAACAAAGTTTCTCCAACTCGGTACCTATGATGAGGGGGGTTGTAATAGATAATTTCTAAAGTCCCTTTCAGCTCCAAAGGCTGTAATTTCTGAACAAACACTGGATTACCTTTTGATAATTTCCAGTGGAAAACCAACAGTTTGGGTCTGCATGTGAAATCTGTTCTCTTACAATTAAAAAAAAAAAATGTGTGTGTCAGGGTGACTCCTTTGGGGATGATGTTTACTGGTGCGCTCAATGCTTCTGCCGGGTCTTTGGCCAGTGGATGTACACTAGGCAGGGTCAGTGGGCTAAATGATGTCCCTCTCCTGAGGAGGCAGGACTAGAAGTGAGGACAGAGGTCCATGTCCTAGCACTAGGTCGCAGTGGGCAGGAGAAGGTTAAATGTAGTCCTGCATGACCATGGTTCTGGGTAAGGGGTGAAAAAGCAGAGGTGGTGGTGAACTGGCATGTTGAACTTGGAGAGGCCCCTCCCAATGGTTCTACCTGTCCTGTATCCTACCATGAGCAAGATTCAGGTGCCAGTCTTGTCCCCATCTGGCACCAAGGGTTTGAGTGGCAGTATCAGCTCTCCCAGCTCTTCATAGGTTCCCCTCCACCTACAACCACTTGGGTGCTCTGGAATAAAAGGATGTGATCTGGCCGTGGCTCACTCACCAACCTGTGAGGACTTGGAAAGGTGAGTGGTGTGTAGAAGCCAGAAGCTCTGTCTTCATAGAAAATAGCTATGAGCATGAATCTGTGTGTTCAGCAACAGGATCTTGCCCATTGAAGGTTACAGTGAGGAAAGCAGCATGCAGTGAGCATGTTTATATTTCTATGGGGAGATGGCTTTGACCACTACAATTATTCAAATATGCTTCCATCCTTGAGAGCAACTTTATCCAGATAAGCAAAAGTGATGAAGTGATCCATGTACACAATATGTGTGACTCTTGAGCCTCAAAATTCCTGGTGACCATGCTGCTAACCCAATGAGCTCATGCCATGAGGAGCAGGTCACATGTGTTAGCGATACCCAGAAAGAGGCTTACAAAGACCTTGGTGCTATCCAGGTGGCTCCACTGGAAGTTTGAAAAGATCTACAGTTTTGAGAAACAATCCCATATGAAACTTGCCACTGGGTACTCTTATGTTCAGTGGTGACCTCATCAGATGCAAAAGATCTTTTCACTCACTAGGAAAACCTTCTTACTCCAAAGGAGGCTTATTCCAAGCCATCCCAACTGAGGATGTAATGGACATGCCTGTGTTTCAGGCAGAACCCAAGGTGAGGGGAGTTCATGGAGAAGATCATGGTTAAGTCAACATTTGGAGACTTACCATGGTCTCAGAGGTGTTTGAGGCCACCTCCTTTAATTGCTGAGAAGCAATGCCTCTGGCATGTATGCGGTTCATGGAAGTACACACTTCAAATCACAATAGCTGCAGCGGCCATGAGGACAGGCACTACAGCACTTGTGAACGTGGGGGCACTGGTGTTTGAAGATTTGGCACATACCTAACATCATGGCATGTGCAGTCATCATAGAGTCACATAGAAGTGGAAACAGCAGAGCCATGGCTGGTGCTTCTGATGTGTCCTCAGTGGTCTTCACCTACTTGAGACAAGTGCTTGCAAGCAGGTGCTTCTGTGTAAGGAATATGTCCAGCATGTGAGCAGGAACTGCTGGTCTCTGCCCAGAATTCTGCCTGCCAGAATGTGGTGATTGCAGAATAGAGACGACAAGCAAGCTCGCTTCAAAGGCAATTAATGGTCCCATAGCAGGGACCTTCCTCTCACCTTAGAGAGTGAACACTACCTAGTAAACAGGGTGGAAAGCTGAGTTTCCCAACCCAAAGCTAAAGTCCAGAGGGAGAGAAAAGGAAAGGACAGAATTCCCGAAAGAAGTCAGTCCCGATACTATAGCTAGCACTGGAAAGGACAAGCAACTTCTGCTTCTTAGCTTGCCACCACTAGGAAAAAACAAGCAATCCAGGGGACTGAGGCACATCTCATTCTCCATGAAAATACCAATCTCAGCCCCACCACAAAGGAGTCTAATTTATCTCAAAAACTGGGAGGAGCTAAACTATGTCTAGTTGTGTCTTCAAGCAGAAGTGTCTCTCCATGAATTTCAAAGCCTGTTTCACTGCACATGATAGAGAGAAGGACATCAAGTCCAAGGTGGAGGAGAGCAGCATAGGGACCATCATGCAGTCAGCAGAGTGTGGCTGAGGCTGGGACTCCTGGGACTGTGCCCGAAACAGGAAGCAGTATTCCACCTAAAAACGAGTCAGGGTGTGCAGGCCAAGGTGTTTTCAGTTGAGCTTGCTTTAGATTTAAGTAAATAACAAAAATGATTGAATAAAATACATTTCTAAAAGTATATGTATATATTGCATGATTCAAAGGCACATCTCTTCACATCGTGGAATTCACGTACAAGTATTGGTAAGATTCTCTGCAGATAAAGAATCAGAAAACTGCATACCTGGAGGGAAAAGTTCACTTGATGGATCTAAGCTGATCAACATAAGAATTCCTTACCTTTTGTCTGATCTATTTGAACTGCTATAACAAAAATACCATAAACTGGACCACTCTGGTGGCCTAGGGGTTAAGTCTCAGTGCTATCACCATCATAATCTGAGTTCGATCCCCAGTAGGAAGCTGACCCACATATGGCACAGCAGACCTCTCCTATCTCTCCTACTGCTCCCCTAAGCAGTGTGTTTCAGTAGATCCACCTGTTTTGCTTCCTACTCTGTCTCTGGTGACTCCTCTAACCACCACTCCCCATCCCTTACCACACCTCTGGCCTATATCCTAGTTCTTCTATGCATACTAAATAAATAAATCTTTAAAAAAACCACAAACGGTCAACCAGGTACTTAAAAATAATGAGCATTTGTTTCTCACAGTTCTGGAGACTGGGAAGTATAAGAACTTGGCATTGACATGTTGTGTCTGGTGAAGGCCCACTTCCTCCTTGACAGTTGTTTTCTCATCATAACCTCATATGGTGGGAGGGACAAGGATCTCTCAGTCCTCTTTTATAAGGACACTAATTCCATTCATGAGGGTCCCATCTTCTAAAGGCCCCGACTCCTGATAATATATGGAAGGTAGGAGTCCAACATATGAATTTTAGGGGGACACACAGAAAACATACATCTCATTATTTAGCCTAGTAACTCAACAACTAGAGTAGACTTAACAAGTGTCTGAGATGCTTTCTAAAATGCCAGTTCCTAGCCTTAGACAAAAATGAACCAGCCCAGGTCTCTCAGTGTGAGATCATCTTGGGTGATTCTGGTGGAAATAAGCCAAGGTTTGCACTCGGAATACTATACATGATCCAGTTGAAAAGTGAACTTGAGAGTCAGCAATGAGGCCCTGCAGGTTTTCATGTAAATGTCCATCTTTTTGAATTATGTCCTGGTTCATTTGAATTATGCAGTCATTAACAAAAAGAGGTCGAAGTATTTGTGCTAGACACTATTTGCAGTCCTCTGCAAGTTGAACCTTCTGGTTCTTGATGTTTTTTCTATAATGCTTCATATAGGTATGTTACTTTTTTAACCACTTCCTAGTAAGCGATGGTGTGGGTAAGCACATGTAACATTCCTCTGAGGGAGAATAAATGATGTGGAGAGGAGAGAAACCATGTGTGGCCCTCTTTATTCTTGTCTTTCTGATAATTACTTTTGCAGAGTATAGAGCATGGATTGGCTTTCCAAGTCTTTGTAGTATTGCCAAAAAATGTAAATAACTATGCCTTAAATGTATAAGAAAACTTTGGTTGTGGGTTGATATAATTAATATATCATAATATAGTATAAAAGAAAATTATATTTGACATTATAGTAAAGAAATTACAAATCATATCATTGTTTTAGAGGGCATTTATCGTCCTTCCCTCTTAATCAATGACTGAAAACTAGGTTATAGGGAAACAGTAGCATACAGCTTCAGGAAAAGAAAAAGGCTTATTATCTTCAGACAACAAAAAACTGCTTCTTTCTCACAATGTTAGTGCCAACTTTGTGCATGTAGAAAAAAATAAGGTTTTTACAAATTATTGAAAATTTCATTTGCTCATAAGCATGTTGCATAAGACAGTGTTGACATGTGTAAGGCATAAAACCAAGGCTCAATATTATGTGCTACTTTGACAATGTTGAAATTGGAGGAACTTCAACCTATGAATGGCAATTTTTCCTCATCATTCTGCTCCCATTGATAAAGTCCCTAGCAAAATAGCCATCCCCATCCAGGAAATCGGAGGCAGTTCCTACATATCCTGAAGTAGGATATCTATCCTGGAATAGAAAATAATTCTTCTCTATCCTGAATTAGAAAGTAGTGACGTTCAGTTCTTTGCTACCTGGTAAAATTATTCCAACAAAACAATCATAGTCTCTGAGGGAACAGATGTCACCTCACCCGCTTGATCTACAAAGTCTGCTTCCCACAGCCCCTGTGAGCACTATGACTACCCACAGCCACTGCGGCACAAGTTCAATTCCTGGCAAGGGAGCTGACTCACATGGTACAGCAGACTTCTTCTGTCTCACCCGCTGCTCCCCTCAAGGAGTGAATTTCAGTAGATCTGCCTGTTCTGCTCCCCACTCTGCGTCTGGTGAATCCTGTCACCCCCCTGTGCCTCTGGCCTACACTCTACACTCCAGTTCTTGTATGCATAAATAAATAAATTAAGTCTTTTTTTAAAAACAAGAAATTGACATGTAAGTAGACCCAGTTTAAGAATCAACTGTACAAGCAAATTAGTTATGGGTTAGGAGTGTGATTAATATCTAAACAGAAAAAATAAGAGCTAGCCCCCGGGGGTCATGCAGCACAGCAGATATCAGCGCACCAGAAGAAAGGTCTGAACAGGGAAAAAACAAGAGAGAGCAGAAGCATCAAGTCACAGGTTTGACCTAACTCCACAGCAGCTTAGGGACTTTCTCCTTTTCTACCCAGGGGATTTTTGCCCCCTATGTCAAGTGGCAGGCAATTAGGCTCACACACAGTCTTCCCAAAGAGTATGTTATGTAAAGAATGACCTGGAAATTGAGGTCAGCAAGTAAAGGCAAAGAGGCCTTTGACCTCCTGAATGCAGCATGGCAGCTGGGTGACTGCCACTGCTCACGCAGGGACAGAGTACCTTCAGAGCGCTTTCCCAAGTGCATCACCAAGACTCATTCACACATTATCAAATGCAACTGGATGTTCTAGTTTCCAAGAAGTTACCATTTATGCTATACACTAGTACATTATATCCTTTAATCTGCTTGTGACTTTTTTGAGCTAGGTGTATTCTCCACATTTTGCCAGGGAGAAAACTACATTAAATAACTTACTGAAAATGGCAGCTCTGTTTGGGATGGAACCTAGATTTAAAGCCAGAGCCATGGTTTTTAACAGTAAAAAGGATATGTCTGGTCTTTCTGGGGGAACAGACTAGAGAAGGGGTCTACTTAGAAAAATTACTTCCCAGTAATTGTTAAGAACAAGATAATTTGCTTTAGCAGAAAAGAAATGACTGGGTGTTCCATAAGCATGATCTAGGCCAAAACAGACAGATCCATATACAGGATTCACCTGCAACCCAAATGTAGAATGTTCTGATTTTGGTTATTTGATATGATTTGGTAGGGTTTTTTTGGGGGGAGTGGAGAGTCTAGGAATGTTACTAACTGTACAAATAAAAATTTGAACATGTCCTAACTCCCCAAAAAACAATCTACCAAACAGGAACATTACATTTTCAGGTATCAGGGGAAACCTGGAAAAGGAAGTGACAATCTAGTTAAAGAAAATTATATAAGTGCATATCCACATTGTGTTTTTTGATGCTACTTTCCTCACAGCTTTCAACTTATTGAACAGACAACGTATAGGATCTGTGTCATATGTAAAGCACAATTCAAAACATGTATGATCTGAAGGGCATTGATGGTCAGCCAGTTGGTGTTTATTTCTTTTTTCCTTACGTAACCATGTTTACATAACATCGATACCCAAAGCACTTCCAAATGATGTTGCTAACTGATGGGAACAGAAAAGTACTGCAGAGTTCAGCATTTTAGGATAGAGCTGCCTTCGAAGGTAAGACGCTTCTTACCTTGAGAGTATCCCTCCTGGAGAGTGTAGTCAAGTCATTTACTTTTACCACTTCTTCTCTGTTGATTTCAATCTGTCTTTAATTATCTTTATTAAGTGGGTCTTGATTTAAGGAATTAAATGATAAAAATGCTTTAAAAAAAAACACTGACATGGCTGAATACCTTCATCTTCATAAAGACCCCTTATATGAACTCATTATTATGAAATATGAAGACATGACTTATAATGGTATTTATGCAACTTAATTTTAGGTCTGCGGGACTCACTTGTAAATTGCAGATTTGAGTTGTATTCACGCTAGTTGTGTTAGCTCAGGAAAGTGTTCATATAGATACTTAGTCATTGTGTTTTAGAGACATTGTCTTCTATTAAACCTGCCCATGGTTAGACCACATTACTCTAGTCTCCCTCATCACTTCAGCATTTATTTTAATTACAATTATGTACAGCATACAAATATGTAATTATCCCTACATATCTACTGTATGACCTCTAATTTTCTTTGACTCCTTTTTTTACACTGAAAGTTCTATTTAGAATATATATATATCTCCTTTTCTAAGCATCAAAATGCCTGGCAGAATACTCTGAATACTGTGAACACACACACATACCCCACAAAAGATTTTTGTCTGAGACTTAAAGTCAAGTGAGTTAACAAAACTGTAGCTTTGAAATTATCTCACAGGAATCAAACTTAAATAACTCCTCCCAGATATATGTCATCCCTTGGGTTGTTTTTTGTCTTAGAGAAAAACACTTCCAATTACTAGTTTATATAATCAAATGGCATGATCTCTTCCAGGAGCCCACGATAAAAGGAAATTCAACATCCAAAGGAGCAGTAATTTGTAAAAGATCTTATGGAGGGCCTCTCTGGTGGTGCAGTGGTTTAAGCAACACACTATGAAGCAAACCTCAGCCACTACAGCACGAGTTCGATCCCTGCTGCTGGTCAGGGAGGGGACCCACATGGTGCAGCAGACCTCTCCTGCCTCTCCCACTGCTCCCCTCAGTAGTGTACTTCCGTTGACCTGCCCGTTCTGCTCCCTGCTCTGTCTGTGGTGAATCCTCTCACCCACCACACCTCTGGCCTGTACCCCAGTGCTTTTATGCATAAATAAATAAATCTTCAAAAAAAAATCTTATGGAATCTAGAGATCAGTTTATTTATTTTTTAAATTTATTTATACACACAAAAGCTAGGGTACAGGTCAGAGCCGCGGGAGGTGAGAGGATTCACCAGAGACAGCTGAGCAGAACAGGCAGATTGACTGAAATACGCTGCTGAGGGGAGCACCAGGCAAGGCAGGAAAGGTCTGCTTTACCATGTGGGGCCCATCTCTGGCCAGATTGAACTCGCGCTGCTGTGCCGCAGATTCTTCACAATGTGGTGCTCAATCTGCTGAGCCACCAGGGAGGCCCTAGAGACTAGTTTAAAATGTATATTCAATTTCTAGGTTATGATAACATACCCCTTATTTTATTTTTTCTCAATATTTTCTTGCAGATCAATCAATAAATACTTTATTTTCCTAGCTATGTCTAGAAGCATTTCTAGAGCTCTTCTGTGTCCATCATGTACCTTTATAGGCATTTTTTTACTTAAGAAACATTTGCAAGATGAAAAGAGTTCTGTGGATGGATGGTGATGATAATACAATGTGACAGTACTTACTGTCATTGAACTGTACACTGAAACATGCTTAAAATGGTAAAGGTTAAGGTAGGTATATTTCACCACAATTTAACACTATATATTATTGGACACCTACCTGAACTGTGATAGATACTGTTGCCACAGTACTAAGTGAAAGTTGCGTCAATGCCCACATAGCAGTTAGTCTAGTGGGACTGTCTGGCCTGGTCTAGTGACCAAGTAGTGCAGTAAATGTGGCATTGTGCTACGAGGGCTATGTCACTAGAACTGAAAATCTTGCAGATGGAATTTTTTTTTTAAGATTTATTTATTTATGCATACAAGAGCTGGAGTATAGGCCAGAGTCGTAGGAGGTGAGAGGATCTACCAGAAGTAGAATGAGTTGCAGAACAGGCAGATTGACTGAAATACACTGCTGAGGGGAGCAGCAGGCGAGGCAGGAGAGGTCTGCTACGCCATGTGGGTGCCCTCCCTGGCCCGGGATCAAACCAGCCCTGCTGTGCTGCGGAGGCTTCACAGTGCGGCACTAATTCAGCTGCGCCACCAGGGAGGCCCTCACAGGTAGTATTTAATTGCCATAGAGGAACTCAAAGGAGGCCTAACATCAGGATGCAATGTTCACATGAAGTGGGACTATTTGAAGTATAGAAGGAAGAGCCTCCAAGTACAGGAATCAGTACGGGCAAGAGATGTGAAGTGGGAAAGAATTCACTGTGTTGAATAACTGAAAGGAAGTCAAAGTTGCTGAAGAAAATTTAGAATATGGAGAAAGTTGGAATAAAACGAAGTTTTGGAAAGGAGCAATATCCAAATCATCCAAGTTAGAAAGACTTGGTCTTAATTCCAGTAAAAGGACAGCCGCTGAAATGTTTTAAATAGGAAACAGTGTAAAGGATGAGTTGGTAGGGGAAGAATAGAAGCAGAAGAAATAAATAATTTGAGCACTTTTCCATATTCCATCTAAAAATATAATTTAACTTCAAAACACAATGGACATTATATTTTTCAGGAGTATATTTAGGGTGAAATAAACTCAGGCAACTGTTTGTTTATATGAATCTGAATTTTTCTTTAACTTCTTCCTACTCTGTATACTTTAATGTCTTTCCTTTGTATTTTTCCTAAATATATAATGGATGGTTTTAGACCAATGAGGTAATTATGATAAAGTTCCTTGTAATCTGTTTCACTTTGCTTATATGTAAGGTATTACTATTGCTGTTAAGAAATATTCATATAACTTCATATCAAACAATGCTATGCTCACTCTCCAGGTGTAAAAATTTGCTAATAATAATGTGTTACAACCTCCATTTCTTGTTGAAATTGTGTACTAGCATATATGCAAGACCAGACTGGCTCTTAAAATCCAGAAATTTACTACTGCAGATATTTAAAAAGCTTTGTCTATGAGGATGTTCACTGTTCATTGTTTTTTATTATGAAAAATTAAAAATATGCCAAATTTACCCAAGTGTTATAATTTAATAAATTACTGCATCCCTGTGATATAATATTGTTATAAAAATGGTACTATCTAAGAATAGCAAAGAACATGGTGATAGCACACTGAAAATTTGTAGCTAATGGGATTATTAGGGATCCTGACTTGTTTTTGTGCTTACTTGAATTATTTTTTTTCCATCTAACATAAATTTTTACCCCCTTCTAACATGAACATATTAGAATTAATTTTATAATTTTTATAATTCAGGAAAATAAACAATAAATGCCAATTTTCAAAAATAATGCCTTCATTAATATGTTAGAGGATGGACAAGTCACATAAAGCAATGCTACAGTTAATGATTCATTCATTTATTTAAGAAATATTTATAGGGTGTGTACTGTCTTTGTTCTAGAAAATGTTTCCAACAGCAGTATCAAAGGAAACAAAGTTCCTGCCCTTTTGATGCTTGCACTTTAGAGAGAGGTAGGAATACAACAAGCAATATGAGCATCTATGACATTTGATAACAGTGTCATGAAAAACACTATCACATCATAAGGGTTAGGAAGTAATGGGGGTGGGAAGTGCTGGTTTATGGAATGGTATTGTTTTGCTTTTTTTATATCCTTGCAGAGAAGGGCATCAGAAATGGAATATCTGAAGTTATATCAGAATACTATGTTCTTTTGATTCTTACAGGAACTGGCAATAACCTAAGTTTTATAAATAGACTTTCAGTTACTAATGCTTATCCAGTACCTATATTTCTATTTTAATACCATGACTACAATGAAAATGAGCAGCAGGGATCTCCACACAGAGCAGATGAAATTTGAATGTTAAAAACACCCCTTTAATACTTTTATAATGATCTCAAACCACTTTTACTTATGCTACTTCCAAGTCCCCCAGCTCTCGCTCATGAGGCCTACTCAATCAGAAATTTTGTTTCAGCAAGCCCTGCAGGTGATTCTGATGAGTGCCAATGCCTGCGCAACACTGCCAGAGTCAAAAGCTGGAGCTCTGGTATTACATTTGGATTGTCACAGCAGCAATTGATTCTGACAATTAAGTTCCCTCTCACTGAATAGCTGAATATTAACTATGTCAATAGTAAAAATCATACCTTTGGAAACTATTCTTCAGTTTAATTCTTCAATGTGACTTCTTCAAATCCTACGAGTTCAAACACTAAAGGAACTAAAACACTAAAACAGACTACTTCACTACATTGCTCTTTAAATAGAGCCTGAAAAATAACAACATATCGGGGATATAGGAAAGTAAAGTAGCCTGCATGAAACTGAAGCTTGATGGTTTTGGGACTTGAACCTTACTTATTGATCTCCCTATGGCCTTAAATCCTATGCCTTCTCCATCTCGTCTCCACACCGGTAACACCTCCTCAGAGGTTCGGTAGGACATATCTTGAAAATCACTGGAGCTTGGTATCTTCTCATGGGATATTTTTACCTAAAACATTCTACACCAAACATGTGAGATTTTTCTACACAGACAACCAGCTCTCCAACTCTCTGGATACCAACTGAGTGCCCTATAATTCAATTCAATCCTGATACCAACCACCCAGAGTTAGTGTTAGACTCCATAGGTTAAAGACTTGGTCCCAGTAGCAGGATACAAAATCAACACACAAAAATCAGTAGCCTTCCTCTACACAAACAACCAAGCTGAAGAAGAGGAAATAAAGAAAACCACCCCCTTTA
>JAGFMF010011686.1:111761-149334 GCA_019455555.1 Galemys pyrenaicus
GGGACACCTGGTGGGGAGGGGAGGGGGAGGGTTGAGGGAAGATGGGAGCACGAGGGACTGAAGTGATGGTGCACTGGTGAGATGGTGATGGGGAATACAATTAATGGCAAGTATATGTAAATTTTAAAATATTTTAATAAAAAAAAAGGGGGAAAAAAAGAGTAGTAAAGATGAAAAAAAAAATAAATAAAGACTTGGTCCCCAGAAAATTACTTACTTCAGATGTCAGTCACAAGTCCCAAGCTTCCCCCTGTATTTCTTGTCAATAGGCTATAAATTGGGGATTCCTACCACCCCTCCTAACAGTCTATAGTGTTCTAGAATGATACATATATACCAGGGAAACACATATTAATGTTTACCAGTTTATTATATAACTCAGTTATATCATACCTTATCACTTATTGGTCTCTCAATTGGTCTCCCAATTTTTGAATATTAAAAAACACCCCTTTAATACTTTTCTAATGATCTCAAACCACTTTTACTTATGCTACTTCCAAGTCTCCCAGCTCTCCCTGCTCATGAGGCCTACTCAATCAGAAATTTTGTTTCAGCAAGCCCTGCAGGTGATTCTGATGAGTGCCAATGCCTGCGCAACACTGCCAGAGTCAAAAGCTGGAGCTCTGGTATTACATTTGGATTGGTCTCCCAAATGGGGGCTCTGGTATTAAATTACATTGGTCTCCCGGAGACCAATAAGTGATGTACAGGGGAAGGTATGGAGGTGGGTGGGAAGATGCATGGAATTTCCATGCCCTCTCTGGGTGAGGTACCCTCCATGAACCTTAATGGATTCACCAACTTGGAAACCCTCTCAACCTTGCTACCTAGGGATTTTTATGAAGTTCCCATTATGTAGGGTTAAACACAGATGCGAATCTCTTAGTTCCTCTCCCTGCTCTGGGTGTCCACAGGTGGGACTTGAAAGTTCCAACCCTCTAATCATTGACTCCTCTGGCCACAGTCCCCATCCTGAAACTATCCAGAGATCCAGCTAGAGTTACTTTATTAGTGTAAACTCAAGTACAGTTGAAAGGGGATTGTTAAAAATAACATGACATTCCTACCACCTCTATCACTTAGGAAATTCGAAGGGTTTTAGAAGCTCTGTGTCAGAACCATTGACAAAGAACAATCTATGCTTCTTACAGCATTATACTAGCCACCACTTGCATTTTGTGTTATTTTATTATTGCTTTTTATGTATTTATTGCTTATATTCTTGTAGCCTGTGCCCATCCATGAATGAGGCAGGATGAAATAAAACATGTTGAAGAGTGTTAGGAAAGCATGCAGAATAGGCACATAATCAAAATCAGTATAGTAGAAGCTGGCTAGGAAACTAAAAGCAGGGGCCCTGTGTGTACTATACACTCTTGTACTCTCCATGGCTTGTCACCTAATAAAGAAAGAATACAAATGGCTTGATGAAGACATGGCCCAGCAAGGTGATGGTTGAAAGTAGCTTTTCAAATGTTTTTCTATCAAGTGGGGCTATCATTTTTCTCCTATGCATCCCATATTTAAGAAGATTTTATCCAATACACTAACTTCAGAGCACTAAGCAATAAATTAGTTGTTTCCAAATTTAATCAGTGTAGACATTGACCATGCATTGTCACTGGAGGCAAAAATGTAGAACAGGTGAAAATATCTTATTCTTTATATATATAAAGCATATAGCTATAGCTATCAATATATACAGTACATAAAACATTTATAGTTTTAAGATATCACGGGGATAAGTAGGAAAAAATGCACAAAAAAACTCTTTAGGAGGATGATGATTAAGAAAAAAATGGTAATGTTGTCTTCATGTAAATGACTTTCAATTAAACTTTTGATCTGTATGAGATTATTCCTAGTATTACTCAGGTGGAATTTCATGCAAAAGCAAATGAAAGTAATATCATGATTTGTGGGTAAATATCATTGTTCATTCAACAATGAACACTTTCTCAGGCAATGTTCAAGATGATAGGAAAACCATCTAGATTCTTCCAGATTTGGGACTTACTTTCAACTTTTTAATTCATTTTGAATTAATTATTGTGTATGGCGGAAGATGGAGGCCCAGTCACATTCTTCAGTACATGACTGTCCAATTTTCCCAGCACCATTTCCTGAAGAGACTGTAGTTTTCTCATTATATTTTCTTGGTTCTTCATCATAAATTAATTGAACATATATGTGTGGATTTATTTCTGGGCACTTTATTCTGTTCCATTGATTTATGTGTTTGTTTTTAATGCCAATACCATACTGCCTTGATTAACACAGCTTTTTCATATAGTTTGAAGGTTGATACTATGGTATATCCAGCTTTGTTCTTCTTTCTCAATGTTGCTTTGCCTGCTTGGGGTCTTTTGTGGTCCCTACACATTTTAGGGTTATTTGTTCTCTTTCAAATTTTAGTATTATCTGTTTTATTTCTCTATCTCTGTGTAAAATGTCACTGAATTTTGACAGAGATTGCACTAAATCTGTAGAGTGCTTTGGGTAATATGGGCATTTTAATAACATTAATTCTTCTAATCCATGAATGCAAAATAACTTGATTTATGTCTTTTCTTCAATTTTTCATCAATGTCTAACAGATATTTGAAAATGTAAAACAGTAAGCCCCCTGTAAAATATTCCAAACTGAGATATAAAATATTATCCCAAAGTGCCACTAGTGCTTATTGGCAGGGCACAGGATTCTTTGTCTATGTATATACATGTTAAAAACAAAAATCCTTCCTGGCAATAGTAATTCTTCAGGTTGGTAAATAACAAATCAGCAAATATCACAGTTTCTTTCAAGGGGAAATTTTGTAGGAGAAATAAGTTCCTACATAGGCAAGCAGTGGTTCTTATTAAAAGACAAACTTTGTATATTTTGCTGTGCAGATGTCCCTTATTTTGAAGCTGTCAACAACAGTTCCATCATTTGAAGTGGCCTAGGTTGATGTAACCTGCTATATTGTGCAGCTTTTGAAATACACTTGTATTTCCAGCTTTCAGAAGATTCGCAATGAACATTAATGAGTCTTCCCAAGCAATTTTTAGCTCACTTCTGGCATTGATCAACTGTTATGCTTAGTGTGGTGAAACTTTCTTCCATATAAAAAACAGACTTTGGCCCTAAAATGTGTTTTCCAGTGACTATTAATCAATTTTTCAAGTTGTCTCAAATTCTTTTTGGAAATAGACTGTCATAAATAAGTTAAAATAATCATTAGTTGGTGCGGGAGCGGAGAAGTACAGGCCAGTATAGTACGTGCTAAACAGCATGGCTGAGACATAGTTATGCAAATGGAAAAAACTCTTTCCTCTCTGTGGTTCCGTGGGTCAGAGAGCTTGTATATCACCCTCCTCTCAGTCTAAGGAAAGGCTAGAAACAGCATGTAATTCAAGGTCTGCTATCAAAACAAATGCTTTTCATGAGATGTGAGCTGTCACTTCTCTTGAGCAACAACTTAAAGTCATGGGCTAGGGATTATTTAGAATGTTTTCATAAGAGGCCTGTATCTGTTATAAAGACTAAGATTTACAGGGGAAAAGTTAACAAGACTTTTGTAAACCGGCTTCCTTGTTCTTGGAATGCAAATAAGTTATACTGCTAAGTAATATGTATGTAAACACATATTGAAAGAATAGCTCTATTCTATTAAAGTATTGCTTGCTGCAGGTGTATTTGTGTCCTAAATATATGTATATTTTTAAAGATTTATTTTTTAATTTATTTATGCATACAAGAACTGGGGTGTAGACCAGAGGTACAGGGGAGTGAGAGGATTCACCAGAGACAGAGTAGGGAGCAGAACAGGTGGAACTACTGAAACACACTGCTGAGAGAAGTAGAGGGCTAGATGGGAGAAGTCTGCTGCACCATGTGGATTATGTCCATGGCCAGGAATTGAACTAATGCTGCAGTGGCCGCAGATAGCTTGATAGCACTGAGACTTTAGCCTTTATCAGAGGCAAGGCAGGGACTAGAGGAAATTACATAATTATTGTTCCAGTGTGCAAAGAATTTTGGGTAAGATAGAGGCACCCAAGTGCAGTTCCCTAAGTAGGAAAGCAAAGGGGGCACTCTGAGAAGGTCTCTTGAAACCTCAGAAATTGCTGAGTAGGCGCATGATCTGGGGACAATAATTAAAGCTGGCTCTTCCTCCTCCCAGTTTATAGCAGAAGACTGGGTGATTTGGCAGGTAACAGCAGTTCACTTGGAAAAGATCATTGGAAACTTTTTATTTCCAGAAGTGATAAAATTTATTAAACTATTAAATTATTGTTAATATTTACATATAAAAGTTCCTTAATCCTGATAGACAATGTTATAGATTAAAACATATAAGCTCTGAATCCAAATTCTAACTCTGCCACTTAGGAGACACTTGCCTTCGGAAAAATATTTCAACCTATTTAAGTTCCAGTTTCCTTTTATAAAAATATTGAGATATAACAGACATATAACATTATATTAGTTTCAGGTGTGCAACATAGTAATCTGTAATTTGTTTATATTACAAAATGATGACCTCGATAAGTCTAGTTAACACCCCTCAGCACAGTTATAAGTTTTTTCATTATTTTCTTTTTGAAAGTTTTTGTTTGTTTGTTTTGAAAGAAGTATTTCAACTGTAAAGCAATCAGCATAGTATTTTGCAGATAATATGACAATGAATCAGATACAATTTAAAAATTCACAAGAATGTGTGAATTTAACTACCTCTTATTTCAGACTGGGTCTTGTCTTTAAAAAGGATGCTACTTTCAAAAACCCCATGGAAAATAAAGCTTTTAAAAACAGCATGTGGAGGTAGAAAACTAATAAAACTGCCATTAGAGCAAAGAGGGATAAAAGCAGCCCAGCATTCAGAATTTTACAGATTCCTGAGAGCTCAAGACTTTTTTGAAGACATAATACCCAAACTTCTAGTGTCTTGTGAAGTCAGCTGTGCCATGCACAGACCAAGACCCGGAGTCCATTTATAACATCGAAACCTTTATGTGAGTGCTAATTACGTTTGTAGCTCTGAGGATGAGCAAGCTCTGTAAAAGCAGCCTTCAAGTCATCAGCAAAGCCCTCCATGTGCTCAGGGGGTCTTCTTTCAACTCTTGCTCTATTACTATGCATAGTTAACTGTTAGCTGTTTATGTCCGTGTAAAGGAAAAGAGTGCATTTTCCTGGAGAAAACCCAAATAAAGTGAACTGTATTTGTAGTTAATTCCTCTCAATTCTCTAAAAAACCTTAATGTAAGGACATTCAGGGAGATGTTCCAGGTCTATAGAGACTAGAATCACACTGCATAGGAAACATATTTTGTTTGTAGTCTGTATATTGTAACATTCCAATGCAGGGGAGCAAAATTTGTCACCTCACAAGATGTCACTTTGGTGTAAGGATTATTTTACGCTATTTTTTAAGAAACAGCAGACTCAAAGTTTTTCTTTTAATTACCTAAAAGAATTTAGATAGAGGACCTGTGGCAGGAAGAGCTATTACAGAGATAACTACAAAGAACATGAGCTAAGTGCAATAAACTGGTTTGTGGGGGGAGGGGAGGAGTTTAGCAAGGTCTGTTCAAATTCTCCTCTGTGTCCTTTACCTCTACGTGACATGGCAAATATTTCCTTAGGTAACATTTATTCTTCCATCCTCCCTGTGAATTGTCTCCTCCTTTGAAGTCAATAACTTCCAGAGAGTCTCTCGGGCAAGTAGGACTCATGATTCTATGAAAAACTTTCCAGGACCCTTGCTATATCCTCACTAGGATGGATTTATAAGAACTTTGTTTTAGCATTCTGCAGTTCTTTATTTATGTCTCAAAGGAGTGGAATGCATACTCATCTGAATGTGCATGAGAAGATTCACTGGAAAACTTCTATACCTCTTTATTTTTCATCTAAAACTAAGACAGGACATGAGATTTACTAGTATTTAATATAGAGGTTGACAGTGGCGCCCTCCCTCCGGCTACAGCTACACATCAGTCATTCACTTGTGGCTTATTGCACACCAAGAAGCTTTGGGGAAAGTGGGGTTCCACCACACAGTATGTTGACACATGCATACTTTGGTTTTCAGCCTATTTGGATAGAGAACTTACTCCTTATAATACTGCTTTATGTAAACCAATTAAATTATGTCATACATATCCATCTGGTGTGTTTTTTGGACATTTTGAAAGACATTTAATATTGTAACAAATGTCAAAATACTTCATATACCCACACTGGACTGAGTAGTGAATCCATAATAAGATGTCAATTTAAAGTCATCCAGATCTAAAGAAACAAAAACTGGTTGTCAATGACACCAAAAAATCATTCATTTTGCTAATCTTCAAGCAAGATCATAACAGTTTAAGTTACAAAACTTGGGCCTCCCTGGTGGCGCAGTGGGTTAAGCAACGCACTATGAAGCAAACCTCAGCCACTGCAGCATGAGTTCGATCCTGCCGCCAGCCAGAGGGGTGACGCACATGGCGTAGCAGACCTCTCCTGCCTCACCTGCTGCTCCCCTCAGCAGTGTGTTTCAGTCACTTTGCCTGTTCTGCTTCCCACTCTGTCTCTGGTGAATCCTCTCACCCCCCACACCTCTGGCCTGTACCCCAGTGCTTGTATGCATAAATAAGTAAATCTTAAAAAAAATAAGTTACAAAACTTTTCAATTAATCATGATTCATGATTCACTATATTTGGGCAAATTTCTATGTTGGAGGTGCAGAGCCAAGCTCACTGTTTATAAGGACCTAATGAGTCAGTTTCACCAAAGTAGCTGATTCAGGAAACAGTGGAAGCCCTGCAATGGTGGGTCTTGCGGAAGAAGTTGGAGGGAAACCAAGGTCTTAGGAATAGCCAGCCCCCTTGGTAACCTTTATGACATTTAAGGTGCTCCGAGAAGCTTTTGGGTTTCGATTTTGGGTGAGACACCCAAAGTAGTAGTATAGCTTAAAATTCATTCCTATGTAGGCATACTTAGGGAAGGCACATTTCTCATTCCAACCACAGTTTCTTAAAATTTATAGATCATAATTCAGAATGTAATAAAACAATTAGAAATCACCTGATATTTGCTTTCTGTATGATTCTGTGGTTAGTTTACATGCATTATTTACCTCATTACACAATGTTTTATTTACCTCATTACACAATGTTTCTAAAGCAGTTTTGTGACCTACCATGCCGCTTCTCAAAACAGCAAGGACTTAATGCCTTCATTCATATAAGCCGAATTCATGTACTGACTTTCTTTTCCCTTTTAACTACTAGAAAGCATGAGTTTTCAGACTTGTTTCAATTATTTCAGTTTCTAGTGAATCATGAACCTACTTTCTACTCCTTCCAACTCAAGCTTTTTAAAATACAGTAGATGGAAGACTGGCTCTGGAGCACAGCATCCTTCCAATTAAAGTCCAGTCCTGGGGTGGAGGGAGGCCATGGTCCCTGCTGGGACTGTTTGGATATGCAAAACAAATTTAGGGCACACCATGTAAAACTACTTACAGCCTGACTCAGGATGGACACTAGAGATTCATGGAACATAAATTGCCTCACTGAAATTTTTTCCCTGGAAAATTGGATCTAAATGTAGTGACTATTCAAGAAAATCATGGGCTCTGTGGTTTGCTAAGCACTAATACATTTTTAGTGCACACATTGCAAGTTCTAGAGTCACACAACCTCAGTTCGAATTCTATTAATCCATCTATAGGTTGGGTGATTTTGGGGTCTCAATTTCCTCATCAAAAATGTGATGAGAATAATACTTACTTCCCAGAATTGCTATGGGGATAAAGAGAATATTTTTTTTTCCCTAAATAAAGTGCTAAGGACAGGGGAATTACCTACTAAGCTGTGTAGGGGGAAAAAAGTGAACACTCCAATGTTTCTGCTATAATACTCTACACATTTATACTTGAAATGTCACCAAGTCACCAAGGAGAGCAAATGTGGAGGAGTTTCCCCATACCAAGTGATTCCACTACATCAGTTGAATATGCTGGAATTGGAGTTAGAACACAGGTCAATGGGTTCAGTTGCATAAAACTGTTCCTTCCCTGCCTTACTCATTTTAGGCATCAACTGCAAGTCGTCGCCTGTGCTTCTGATTGAATCAGAAGTTCCAGTGACTCCCTCTTTGGGTTTGATCAATTTGACAGAATGGTTCATAGAACTCAGGAAAACCAGTTTTGCTTACTAGATTACTAGTTCATTCTAAAAATATCTAACACAAAATAGTCAGGGGAAGAGATTCATAGGGTAAGGTATACCAAAAGGGTACAGAGCTTCCATACCATCTTCAGGCCTGGTACCCTCTTGCCCCCACACATGTTCACTAAGCTGCCTGAACCCCATCCTTCTGGACTTTTATGGAGGTTTCATAACGTAGGCCCAGTGTTGACTGATTTGATCTCTAGTTTCTCTTCTCTCCTTCTAGGTCAGGGGATAAGAGTGAAGGTTTCACCCTCTAAACATGTGGTTGGTTCTTCTGGCATCCAGCCCCCATCTTTGGGGATTTTTGAAAGTCATCTCAATTACTATAAACTCTGTCATGATTGAAAAGATTTGTTAGAAGTATCAAAGGATACCTTTACCACTTTCATCACGTAAGAAATTCTGAGGATCGTAGGAGGTAGAATTAACAAGGAAAACCAAATGTATATATTCCTATTTATCAACTACAAGCACTCAACATATGCACATGTTGGTTATATTAATCTAAATAAAACAATAGGTAGTTATCATTCTCATTTTAAAATTAAGAAAATAAATTCAGTAACATTCTTGAATCACACCATAAGTGGTGATTCTTACATTGGTATTTAAGCTGATTAATCTGATCTAAATTTGAAGTTATTTTCCACATAGCTCCATGAGAAGATACATCTGAAATTAGTTTGGTTAAATCCTTTACAAAATATGATGATTTAATCATGAATTTTGAGCTTTAAATTTTGAGGTGCGATTTTATGGGATGTGGGAAAATCTAATTGTATCTTCAGAGATACAGAGTAGTTATGTGTAGCATGCAGCCTTGGAGTTTCAAGTCTAACTGCAAAACTGCTCTCTTGTTATTATTTATATATGAACTGTCTTAAATATCTACCTAGTTTTTTAATTACTACGAACAGTTCCATAGTCCTGATTTTATTTGATTTTGTTTTATTTTTGGTTTACTTCTGCATATGTTTGTGTGACAAAGACTAGAAAAAGAGCTTTTTAATTCATTTTTTTCTTTTTTGAAAAATCAGAGATACTTTGCTTCTGTAAGCAAAGAATGCTTTGAAATTGAGAGAGCTAAGCAAGTAACAACAATGTAACATACTTTCCTTTTCCCCATGCTGTATGTAGATAACTGGAATAGTTCAGTACCACATCTAACCTCTTACATAAGTCTTATGCAAGAGATGTGAGCCAGTTCTTTCCTGAAACAGTTCCAGAGCTAATTCAGCTATTGAAGGGCCTTTGCTTCCTAATATTCCTGGTAAGCGTGGCATAAACTTACTTTACTTAGTTCACTTAGGTTATTTTTAAATCACTTGGGTAAACACACACACTCACATTTATAAACATCCTTGCCAACACAGTGAAAGCTCATATTGTGTTCCTTCAAGTATGCTTAGCCTGGGAAGGGAAGGGGAAAGGGAGAGAAAAGTTTGGAATGATTAATGCTACTTACTTAATCTTTCATGAAAACATATGCAATAACTGAAGGCATTTTAAAAACAAGCTAATATTATTCATCAGGCCTTTTGTAGGACATAAGTTCAGCACAGAGGGTTAGCAGCCCTGTTAACTATAAATTTGATTTTTGCTTATTTTAAAAGTGAGGCAGCTAAAAGTTAAGCAACTTAAACTCAAGGACAAAGAAGAAATCAGAAACAGATAGATTAGGTCTTAGAAATCCTGTTGAGATCACAAGTAGCAGAGACAGAACCCTTATGGAAGGAGAAGGAGTGGGCAAGCAAAAGATACAGTTCAGGAAGCACTTAATCTCTTCTTTTAGAACAGTCTTCTGGGATAGTTCCCTTAGTTTTGATCCTTAGTGATTTACTCTACCAGCAAGAAGTGACCTTTTTGCTTCCCAGATGAAGTTAAGAGCAGCTTTCTGTCACTCCTTTTAGAATATTAACTAACTTGAGATTGCGTGTGGCAGCTATTGTTCCTATGGCAGGGAGTGCAGCTTTGCACTCACTACTCTTAGCTCCTACCTCATGGGATTGACTAGGAAACATGGTCCCCCCCCTGTGCAATGGTTCTCAACCATGACTGCATTCTGAGTTGGTGGTAGTGGGAAGTGAGGAAGATTGGGGAGTGAATAGGCCACTCTCTAAATAGGGTACTTTGACAAAATGGGTAGTTTTGATCTGAAAGTAACTAGGATCCAGCAGATTTAGTAAGACTTTTCTTTATCTCTCCTTTAACTGCCTAGAGTAATTTAGTTAGAGAGTCTATTCCAGAAAGAATCATCATAGTTAACTACAGAAAAAATTAGTAAAATGTAATAGATTAGGGAAAATTAGCAAGGCCTGTTTGTTCGAATCCCTTTATCTCTACATAGCATGACTGTCCTTTGTTTACCTGACATTTGTTTTTCCTGTCTTCCCATATGCTGTCTTCCTTCCCTTTCAAGTCTCATTCTCCCTAGTTCAGGATGGCATATAAAACCTGACCAACAGAAGCCCCATGTCCTTATGGGCTTCCTGTACACACTTATGTAATGAAATTAGTTTTTCTCCTGTTAATCTGTCTTCTGTCATTTGACCTATTAGACCAGCCAAAGAACCTAGAAAGACAGAAGAAAAATTTTTACCTTTCCTGCAAAATCAATCAAGAGCTTTTGTGAAATATCATATCTGAGTCCCACTCCTCAAGAGAGATTTATTCAGTTGGCCTGAGGTGGAGTTAGGGTGCAACTGTGCTTGAGAATTATTAGAATTATAGTCTAATAGCAACACTGCTGTGGTGTAAGCAGCTGCTAAGCAGGATGCGATGGTACTGTGTTCTTTATTTCAACAGTCTTTCCAAAGTATTTCTTCATATCTCTTAATATAAGTGAGTGAAGTAAGGCTAGCTAGTTTAGAAATGAGAATTATTTACGCAAATATTTCTACATATACACATAGGTATGCATAACTGCACACATGCACATATATACACAGGCATTCATTGTATTGCACATGTGTACATATACAGAGACACATATTCATACATAGATGTGCACATGCACATACATCCATGTTTCTGTGCACACACGTGCACCCACACACATGTGTTCATCCATGCCTATATGTGTTTGTGCACATATGTGTCTAGATGTGTGAACATGTATTGTGTGTATACATATGCACATATATGTAGCAGACATGTAAAACTTGTGCATTCATAACATTTTGCTCTGTACAGTAGTATGAATGTTTAAAATAAAGGAATAAATGGATTTAATATAACATTAGTAAGTGATTCAGTTTAAATAAAAATAAAGAACAGATTGAGTACTGTGAGGATATTGCAAAAATCATAACATTGTTATGAGAATGACCCCAAATTACAAAACACTAATTTAAACAATATGAAAAATCAATGTGGAGCTTAGAACACATCATGGATTTTCTAAATTATCCTTGAGGATACAATAATACTTAGGTCTTCTCTGTCTTCCTAAAAGCAGGAAATAAATATTCCATGTGAAGGGATTGCTGCCCAAACCAGGAGGGAAGGAATCATCTTATCAACAGAATAAGGTTTTCAGTGCCTCCCATGTAAACAGCACTGTTAAATTCCTCAGCATATTAGTATTTAAACCAAAAATTTTTGTGCTATAAATCCTTCACAAATTTATTCTCCCTTTAATCTAAAAGTACATAAAATTCATGCATTGGTCATTCCATAGATCTCAGATTTTGCATACCACCCTATACACAAAATTAAATTGGTCTCTTTTTTCTCCTGTTAATCTGTTTGGGGTCAATTTTATTATTTCCCAGTCAAAAAAACCTAGACGAGAAGAGGAAATCTCCACTCTACATGGGCACACATCACCGTCAGGATGAAAAAGAATTGATGCTGACTCATTTCAGTTACCTAAACAGCCATTTAACTAACAGCTGCTTATCAGAATGACATAGTTAAAAGCCAATTCATTGAAGGATAAACTAACCAAATGACCAAGTAAATGCTGAGAGGCAAATATCTTAAACCAGATTTTTGGTGTTTTGTCCTGGGAAGTGGATACAAATGTGTTGGAAAGAGTTAGAACAGAACACAAGTCCTCAAAAAACAGAGGAGTAAGTCACAGGGGAATGGAGCTCACTTTTCCATAACACATTAGGCAAGTATTCTAATATCTGAAATTTTAAGCAGATTTCAGTTTCACATTCAACTGGGTTGGACTTAGAAATTCACAGAGAGGTGAATACTGTCATATTAAAATTAAATTCAAAAATAAAAAATCCCAGATAATGAATGGAACAGTTGATCTCAGTGATCGACTACTAAAATGGCTTTTAGTGAATTAGCTATGTGACAATCTGACTTTCCACAAGGCAGATTTGACTTGGAATAGAAGTTACCTCCTTTATGGCAAATTTCTGGAAAGGTCCTGTCACATTTTTATAATCCCTCTAACATTTGACTCCTAGTGTCAGCTGACTAATCAGGAACAAGCTCTTTTAAGTATGTTTGGTTAGAGTACTCTTTTTCTCACAATGCAACTTAAGGCCACAACCTCAAATCTAAGTATCAATTGAGTCTAGCCAATTCATATATCTATGAATAGGAAGGATAAGAGGACTATATTTGTGATAGGAGATAAATCTCAACTATTAATTTGAAAAATACTGGAAAAAATCAATTCACTCTATAAATGATAGCAATATATTTATTTAAATACAGAGTTTAAGAATCTGTGCAATCTCTAATATAGTCATATTCTAATACTAATTTGTGACATTTTTGCCCAAAAAAATACTGACTTATTTTCTCCCTTCTTTTGATGGGAACTAGTAGAATTTCTTTGCTAATCTGGCCAAAATTTTCATTTTATATTGAGTCTCCAGGTTCCATTGATCTTTTTATATATCTTCCATGTGATTCTAGTCCCAGGGTGTTTTTGTACTGAGGTTGTCACTCTTATGTATTAAAGGCATAAAATAGCCTCCCATATTATAAATGTTCAAAGTGCTGGTTTTAGACATTCTTCACCAGCTATATTTAAAGGGATTTCATTCCTCTAAGGATCTCTGTTAAGTGCTTGCCATATAATGGGAATGACTCCTCTCTCTGTTATATGACCTTGCTCTCTGACTCAAACTTGTTTTCTGCCTTATTATGGCAATAAAAATATTTAAAACTTAGCAATTTCAACAGGAAAAGTAATTTCCTGATGTGATCTAGCTGATACCATCCCTCAACTGTTGTAAGTCAATTAATACCATGACACCTTCACTCAAACCTCCTTATGTGCTTTACCTGGCAAGAGAACCTCAAGGTTTAATTATTTAACCATTTCATACTAAGTATTATATGGGGCTCAGTAACTCTATATGTTATATAGTCTGCATGTAATAATTTTTTAAAACTTACTAAACAATGCATTACTTGAAAATAATTACCAAAATTGTGTCTAAAAAGAAGATACCACTAAAAGATATTTCATGAAAGAATCTAGCCAACTCTGTGACCAGAATAGAACCAGGCAGTCTTCTGGTTGGAGGTATAAGAGTGGAAAATGTACTTTGTTTCTTTGTGGCATGGGATAAGGGAACAGAGACTGAGAAGCCAATTGATATGGTAGGGAAAGAGAATGAGAAACAGGCTTTTTTTTTAAAGTTTCTAGACCTATATAGAATGACATAACACTAGATAGTTGCTTTTTGACTGTAGGAATAAACAGCAGAGAGTTTCTGGCTCTAAGCTAGTACTTCTCAGTAGAACTTTCTGCAATATGAAAATACTTTTTGTAGACTCTATCCAATGTGGTAGCCACTGACCACATCTGACTATTGAGATTTTTAAACTGTGGCTAGGGTAACTGAGGAACTGAATTGTTAAATATAAATAACCACATATGGCCCGTGGCTAATGTATTAGACACTATAAATCCAGACATGTTCCTTTTGTAGTGGCAGAGAGGAAATTTTCCCCTACTTCTCTGGGCCCTTGGTGTTCAAGCAATCACATTAACATCAGACAGATTTGGTAGATGAAAAGTCAAATTTAGTTATTCATGTATAGAGAATATACATGAAAATAAATTCTAAAGCCAATGAGGCAAAATGGGGTCAATTTCCTGAACTGAGGAATGTGATAAAGGCCTAGGGTTTCAAGGAGAGAGGAAGGAGACTCACATGATAAGGAGAGAGTGACTCTTATAGACCAGATAGCCTATAATGAGATGTTTTTCCTTCCATGTAGATAGGTTTGTCTGGTAGAAAGTTGTATCTGATAAAGATTTTAATTCTGGAGGTTTAACACCTCTAATTTCATTCTTCTAGGTAGCTAATGGAATGAAAAAAGTTTCTTCTGACAGCATGGGGCTTTAATTGACTTCAGCTTGAAATTATTAACACGCCAAATGACACATCTTGGAAAGGCCTATTTTGAATGTCTTGGAGATGCCTGTCCTTCACTTTCAAGAGCTCTGCCTATATGCTGCCAAAATTAAATAAAACTCTTTTTTTTTTTTTTTTAGTTCCTTCCTTCACATTTTTATTGAAGGGATATTTCCAAATGAGAGTTACCAAATTAGTATGATTTTTTCTGCTATCACTTTCATTGTACTTATTATCAAGCATATTTGCTATTTTAGTTTTAATGGAACTTAGAGATAAATATACATTTTTTAGCAGCTGAAGAAATCGATTGAGAGAGGTCATGAAAATAGTAAAAGACAGAACAGAAATTTTAAACCTAGATCACTTTGACTTTGAAAAGTCTATTTTCTTTCCACTATATAATACTAAAGCCACCAAATACATAGAAATACTTTAAAATTATATCTATGTCTGCTTTTCTAGGTCAAGCCATGCCTTTATTACATTTTATTACCATGAATATAACATTTTCTCTCACTCCATTATTCTCTGTACTTATTTTTCCCTCTTTGATGCAACCAAAGATAGTGACTGATGTCTAGAGCAGAAATGGTTCTCTTAGGAGACACAAATGGAATCATAAAAGGCATGGACAAATTTATGGCAGTAGGGCTACAAATTGCCACTAGAACTCTGAGATATAGTTACCTTTAAAGTATGTTCGGTAAGACAGCTGTATATTGCCATTGCATGTTACCTGCGATAACTGTTCAGAGCTAACCACTGGGATGGATTGACTCTGGTATGACACAGTTTAAATCCTATATTCTTAATAGGACCATTATATTCTTAATAATAGACCACTAGCAAGTGAGAGAATCGGCACCTAGGTGGAACTCAGTTGTAAGCTAAAAATTGTAATTCAAGGCAGATCTCAAGTTTTATCAATGTCATTATGTAAAAAATATTAATCGCTTGACAATGTAAGACTCATAAAAATCAAACATAAATAAAGTCATGAGAAGCAATATTAATTTTAGAGAAGGTAGAAAAGCATACAACACAGCTATAAAAAGAACCCTAATTAATGGATTTTTAAGTGATCTTTTCAAATATTGCATTTAGTCTTCCTGAACTAGAGTTTAGATGGCAGTAAAATGAGCCAAAATGGAAAAAGAAAAGACCAAGTATCTAATTAGAGCCATGGTGTCAAGGCAAAGCCAGTTTTCTAATGAAGCAAGTAAGGTCGAGGGTCAGCTATTTTAGGAACAAATAGTAGCCAGAGCTGTGAGCTTAAGAGAACTTTTAAATGAAGAGACAGCCCTCAAGAGAAAAGAGATATACAAAGTATACGTCCATGGCAATTGGCAACCTAACAGTGGGTCAGATATTCATAAAAGCCTAGGTGGGTGGGCAGCTGGCATTGATAGGGGATTCTGCAAGCAAGAAAAAAAGAGGTCCAAAACAGGGAAATCCAGCCACTGAAGTCCAAGGCAAGAAATATCCTCTGAGAGGACATTATATTTCTGTTGTTCAAAAGTTTTTGTCTCTCTATATTCAGGATGAAACCTTATCCCACTCCCACCCCAGGGTAATGCTACCAGGAGGTGGGACCTTTGGCAGGTACTTAAGTCAAGTGCTCTCATGAATGGGATTGATGTTCTTATGAAAGAGATGGACCCCACAGTGCTCACTCACCACTTCTACCACTTGTGTTCACAAGGGAAAAAACTGCTATGACTGGGAGGAGAGTTCTCACCAGAACCTGACCAATCTAGCAACTTGATCTTGGACTTGGAGTCTCCAGAACTGTTTGAAATAAATTCCTGTTGTTTATAAACCACCCAGTCTATGGTGTTTTTGTTTTTGTTTCTTTTTACAGCAGCCCATGTGGACAAGACAGTAGAGGAGTTTAGCTACTGAAGTATTAGGGCTTTAAAAAAGAAGCCAGTTGTAAGACCTGAATATGCAGCTGAGAGTGAGCTAAATGCAGTGATGACTCATCGCTGAGCAAGGGAGCTGCCTCTTTGACTCAGGGACACGCTGTCTGAGGTGTGGGTGAGGAGCTGGACCAAGAGAAGTCTCAGTGCAGCCTTTCCAGAAAATGGGACCATTTGATGTCTGAGCTTATTGAGAAGAGATAATGTTCCCAGGATTCAAGCAGTAAGGACATCATTTCTTGGTGTTGCTGTAAAAATGTATGTTGCACATGGGCAGGCCCTTCCTTCCCAATGGATAGACGCGCGGTGGTTGATAAGCAGCTATGAGAACAGCAACACACTTTTTCTACCTTCCATCCCTCCTCCTAAAGGCATAATCAGAATGAAATAGATTTTCAGCATAGGGACCCTTTTTGAAACACAAGTGTTTTCTGATGGAGCAGATGATCTTTTCCAGTATAGTGTCCTCTTTCTTACCAGTGAGAACCAAACGTTTTCATGTCTTGGGTAACATTAATTTACACCCAGGAGAATTGAAGAATGTTCCTTCTGTTTTTTCTCCAGGGATGGGGGAACAAATACACAAGACCACACCCCTGCTACAATACACATTAAAACATCACCAATGATCTTTGCTGATGACAGGCATGCTTTGAAGAACTCACATGACTTGATGCTCTTCCCCTAGAATCCACTTACTCGTTGTGTATTTATTGTGTTTCCCTATCCACAAGTGCAAAAGACATAGAAATTGCACTGAAGTTTAGAGATTGCTTTCATTTTTTTAATAGAAGCTCTGGCTTCTGAGAAGAATAAGGATAGGGAAGGACTTGGTGAGTAGGTTGTATTTCACTGTTGAGTGAGTGGATGAGTGAGTTGTATCTCAGGCCCACTGTCAAAAAAGTCAGCAGCAAAATATGTTTTTGTTCTTTCCCATCTAACTTCCTAGTCTTGTACAGATGTGGTTCTCCTAATTTGGATCTTTATTTCTTTTTGAAACTATTGATTAGGCTAGAGTCACAGAACACTGGAGATGTTATAGGCAAACAGCCAAGCAATCTCATGATTATCATAAGAAAACATTAAAAACAAACATGTTAAGGATATGCATATAGAGGTTTATAGATGATTTCTGTAATAAGGAATGAAATTTATATTTTGTCTGGTAGCATAAGATGCCCAGGGGAAGGTAAAGATGTGAACATGATGTTGAACAGTAAGAAAGAACATTGCAAAGACTTTTCCAGAGTCATGCTGTTTTAAGGATTATGTTCTTAGGTGGAAATGAACCTAACAATAGGATCTAATTTTAAAAATGCTAACTTTTGAAAATATCTTCTTTGTTTGTTTACATTTATTTTGAACTTTTACTTCCTGTTATTATGATGAGACTTTATAAGAGTAGGTCTCTATTAGTTGATAGACGGTGGGCTGACCTGCCTTTGTTTATACAGGCATCTGTTGGGCAGCATCTCTATGAAATTTATAAAAGTTATCAGAGGTGAGAAGGGTTATATCCAGAATCAGGAAAAAACTACAAAAGAAGTTCTTATATAACTGCCTGGAAGTCACCCAGTTCTCACTTCTAAGAGCTCTTCTGAGTCAATTTGTCATTTGATATTTTGTAGAGTTTGCAGTAAATTGGAAGAAGTGACTTCTCTTACTGAACTTCAACGATAAACTAAATTCATTCAAGTTTATACTTTACTTCCTTGAAGGAAGCTATTTTATCTCTTTCCATTCTTTGTCTAAACCTTTCCAAGTATCTAGAACAATTTCCTACATAAACTAAATGTCCAAACGATGTTTGTGAAATTAAAATGAATTTTGGAGAATTTTTCCTTTTCTTAGATATGAAGCTAAAAAATATGAAGACATAAAATTTTGTCAGTCTTCCTTCCCACCCAAGCAGCATCTCTTCCTTCCAAGCATCAACCATGCAAGCACCTCCCATTCCTGGGGCTGATAAGAAGACTTCTCCCCTACTCTCCTGGGTCCCCCTACTCTTTCCTTTACTGTTCCTGTCTCCTCTTTCTCCCTTCCCTTCTCCTCCTTCTCCACTTTACCCTCTTCCTTGGTGGGTCTAACCAAAAAATCTACACCCACAAAGAACACAACCAGTGAGTAAACAATGTATAACATCAGGGTAAGGACTCAATAAAACCAGTGCAATTTCTTTAGGAAGGTAGATTTGTAAAATAAAGTAAGAAAATCTAAGGATACTTCTTCTTTCTCTGTCCCTGAAGATCTGGGATTGTCAAGAGTTCACTAAGCATCCGAACACATCAAGGAGGGTATGAGAAGGTCTTATTGAAAGGCAGCAGGTCCCTTCCAGTTCCCAAGCCAGAAGCAGAGTGCCTACTAATGGACGCAGGAAACAGCAGGAGAGCCACTCAAACAGATTTATCCTTTAACACACCAGAATTCTGGTCACAGGTAAATTGTGGCCAATGAGAGTCTCATGTTCTACCAACCAGAAAAACCCATGGATGTAATTTGAACAGGAACTAGGGGAACACTGAGGTAGACAGAGGGATAGATGGAGATAGAAAGTGGGAAGAAGAGGCTCAAGGTTCCTAGACATGGAAGCACAAACACAGAATTGAAAAGTGGGCATAGAATTCTATTGGATTTCTAGTTTCCACAGGAAACCAGGCCACAAACCTTGGATTTTGCTCTGGGCCCAGTTCAATACATGAGTTATCACCAGTGGCCTCTGCTTGACTCCCACATAGCTTCAAACTCTCCATTTTAACTTCATCTATTCACCAAGTTGTCACCAAATTGGACTTCTTTCCTGTTCTTTAAACTGTCTTGATTCTTTTTTTTGTTCCTTCATTTCATAAATGTATGTGTCCTTCAAGACCCAGCTCAGATCTACTTTCATCAGCCAATCTATGACTGTCCCAAACAGGAATGGTGAAGTCTTCATTGGTGCGCCTGAGTTGTGCCTTACAATACTGAGATCAAAGATCTAATAGTCTAAGTCTGAAACCAGCTCCTGGCATTTAAGCTTTGACCTTGAGCAAGTTATTTACCTTTTTCTGTTACTCAGTTTTCTCGTGTATCATATAAGAAGTTGTGATGTCATAGTATCAACATCAAATAAATGATGGCACACAGTAAATTAGTCACCAAAAAGGGAGCCTGCCAGCACTCCCTGTAGCCTTATTTTAGTATGAATTATAAAATGGTGAGTTATGTTCATTTGTGGACCCGAGTTACATCTCCCCACTGGATAATTCACTTGCTGAGGTAGCAACAATAGCTGCTCATTTCTGTATGCTCTCCACCTCCACGCTGCCTTGGTGTTTTGCACAAAGCATACGTCTGATCGATGGGATGGACTTAAATGTGCCAATAGAGACTTGATTTTCTCTCAGTTCATACACTAAATCAAATTACTACTTGCCTAAAAAGGGCACCACATAAGTCAATTAATCAGTATCTTAGAATGCTACATATATTAATTCACTCAAGATACCCTAGATGACCTGAATTTACATTTTTGTGTATATAAAAGTAATTTTTAAAACAGTGCTTCATTTGAATAAAAGTATTGTGAGCTCTTAACCACTTATCCTAACTTTTGCTTAGCCATTGCCAGGAGTTCAGATCTTCTCAAGATTTTTTTCCTTCACCCAGTTAAGGACTATTTTCTTTAGATTTAATCTGATTTAAATTTTAAAATGTTCTCTTTTAGAGCAGTTTTCTTATCGAGATAGGTTTAATAGAACCAGCAAATGAATAATTTGATCAAATGGAGGGTAACGGTAATTCTTTCAGGCCCGTGTCTTTTTGCCTTGCCGGGGCAGGCTCGTGGCAATCCTGGCTTGGACTGGCATCTAAGCAGCCCCTGGAGTAGACAGATCCCTTTTGTATGCATGTGTTAGTTTCAACCACTTGCCTCTTAAGTCACATTTGAAAAAAACAAATTCAAAAACTGAATATAGAAAGTTTGCATCACATTAACCTGCCACCCTTAAAGGAGAAATTCTTTCAGGATCTGGAATGAACAAAAGGGCCCCTTTGTTCCAGGGACGCACTTCTAAGAGTGATTCCAATCCCAGCAAGTAGAAAGGGCACACACAGTTGGTTCTGGGCAAGTCTGCCAAAAATGCTCCAAGACAGTGCCTGGAAATCTTCTGCTGTCCGCTAAGTGTTGACAGACTCTCAGCTGAAAGACCAGGCTGTTAATAGGAATCTGCAGCTCAGATAGTCAGAAGTCAACCTACTCAAATTTCTCAGACCATTCGCCTTCTCGCTTCCAAACAATCCAAGTACAGATTTTCTTTTTTAAACCTTCTGCCACTGAAGTATTTACATTCCTGCTTCCTTCCACCCAGAGAAAACAAAACTTTTCAGATTCATTAAGCCAGTTGGAGGCAGCTCTTCCTTGCTCCCAGCCCCCAAGTTCTCCTGACTCTGGGGGTGGAGGGGAGGGCCCCATAGTTGGCAGGAGCTCCTTTCCTGGGTCTGCTCTCTCCTCACTTGGCATCTCCCTCACCTCATGCTCAGTCATGTCTCCTGGGGCCTCACGGGGGAAATGAAAAGTATCATTCGCTAACCAAGAATGTGGGAACCCCTGCAGTTCTTCTAAAAAGTCTACTTTTCTAAACACACATATAGTATAAGCCTATTCTGATGGTTTTAGGAACATCAGTGCCTCAATGCACAAGATGTTAATGCTAGATAATAAAGCTCCAGTTGGTACATTTGAAAGTTAATGAGAGATCAATTATAACTCAATTAAGCCAAAAATATTTAATAAGACACACTCAGAGAAAGGCAGGGGGTAAGTGTGTGTGTTGGGGGGGGGGGGTGCAGATAAATGCTAGCTGTCCTGATACAGATTTTCCTCTTCTTTCTTCTACAATAATAAACCCTGGATATTTAGCTTGTGGCACCAGACCACCTAGAGGGGAGACTTCCTTTCTCAGTTGCCTAGCAGCCAAAGGAGGCCTTGTAACCAATTCTGACCAGTGGGATGTAAGAAGCAGTTCTAGTACAGTTTGCAGAGCATGTCCAGGCCCTAATGTCCAGGGCTTGCTCATTCCTCTGTCCTGCTGCCTGGACCAAGGGGTTGGCATCCTAGGCATTGACTGAGAAGTAACATAGAAGGAATGTCACACAATGCAGTTACGGTGCCATCCCTGGAGTATTTTTATCTGGGCTAACAAATGTGAGAGAAAAATATTAGTATCTTTTCTATGCTGCTGTAAATTTGAGTTTGTATTTTATTTCTCATAACCAGATTTTAAGCAGCAGTGGATTTTCCATGAATTTAATAAAGCGAAGCTTCAAAACACTTCCCAAGACTGTTTCAAGCCTGAGAAGAAAACTTAGCATTGGTTGTCATGGCCATGATGTAGTCTTTTCCTCACAAGAGTTCTTCCAGATCACATAGTCTTTCCCACCCCCAAGCCTGAGTCCACACCTCATCCCTGGGACTTCAGTGCATCTCGTCATGTTTGTCTCTTCTGGTGAGTCTACCTTATACACAGTATGATAGAATTCAAAGTTTATTTCTGCATTAGATAAACTTTATTATACTTTCTGAGATTTAGGAATATTTTTACCTATTGTTTCTCAAAGTATATTCTTAGCTATTGATATGACTATTATAAGAAAAAGAAGTTTCAGGTTCAAATAATTTAAGAGACACAATTTTAGTTAGAATTTAGGTCTGTTTTTAACAACATCTCTCAGAGGATTTCATGTGCAGACATGCACAGGAAGGATGCAGGCCTTCCTAAGTGACTGGATTATTGAATCCCTTTTTAAGGACCAGTTCACAGACTAGTTTTCTGTGGAGCAGGATTTAGAAATACTGAGGTCTAAGTGTTACAGGCAGGGAGAGGGGCACCCCAGCATCTCCAAATTTGCCTGCTCTAAATAGGTTTTGCCATCCACTGCATCAAGACAAAACATATAAGACCTTCAATGGAAATTAATTTTATACAATTAGTGAACAACACAGAAAAGAGAAAGAATATAGTTAACAAAATCAAGCACCCAACATTACTCATCTCCTCATGGGTAAAAGTCCAGCTAAACAGGATTGGCCCAAAGCAAGGCTCAAAAGCCTGCCATATGTCGAAAGTACCCTTTGGTGAAGACCCATAGAAAAGGATGAGAAAGAGAAAGACAAGTCTGGGAGGAAAACTGCAAAATCAAGATAAAAGCTGCCAGTATTAACCTCCCCACAGGTCTCTCACCCATATCTGTCTCAACAAGTCCAGGACAAAGAAGCAAGCGCAGTTTCTTCACCTGTCTCTCTGTTCCTTGTGCCTCCTCTAGGTCTCCTTCATGCTCACCAGCTGGTGAGGGTGGGGACAGAGAACCCAGAACATCCCCTTTTCCTGGGGACCACCCTGTTACACAAGCAGGAAATAATTGTGGACTATTTCCTAGGGCAAATCATGTGTTTTATTTTTGTAGTGTCAGTGTAAACGAGGTGTGACAATTTCTTCATCTTATCCTTTTTTTTTTTTTAATTAGCTTCTGCCTGGAGTTTGTTGCTTGACAAGCATTGACTCTACTATATTATCATTTTAATATTGTCAGATTCCACCTCTCAAGTCACCAACAAAAGCTAGAGTACAACATAAAAATTGTTAACTCACTTGTGGAGAAAAGGGTATAACTTTAAGAGAACTGGAGTCACACTGAGGTTTGGTTCCCCATGAAGAGTTTCATGAGAGTGGGATGCAGAAAGCCAAAACCACAGTGGAGATTTGGTTTGGAATAAAGAATTTTTCATTTTCTATTTTTTATTCAAATTTAATTTCAGTAGTCCCTCCCCTTCTCCTCCTCCTCCTCTTCCTTCTTTTTTGCTTTTATCGATGCTTGTGGAAAAGTCCTGGCTCATTATTTATGTAAGCCAGTTTTTCATTACAGGAAAATAATTAGTCCCTAAGTTTCTTGTCTTTAACTGAAATTTAAGTATTTACACTTATATTTGTCTTCTAGGGTTTCCATATCAAAGTACCCCAAATGAGGTGTTTGAAGACAACATAAATTACCTGTCTTCCAGACTGGGTGCCAGAAGTCTGGTATCAGATATCAATAGGACTGAGACTCAAGGTGGAATCCTTCCTTGCCTCTTCCCAGAATCTGATAATGGCTGTTACGCATCACTCCAGCTCCGCCTCTGCCTTCCCGGGGCATTTCCCTCTGCTTTTAGGGTTAAGACTTTACCAAATATTGTGGAGAGGTTTAATTCAACTCATAACCACACCAAAGAACCCTCCATTTTCTGCTGGGCGGTACGATGTCGTGATGGTCAGAACTCTGGGTGAAGAGTCAGAAGACCTGAGCTGGCCCCAGCAAACGTCTAGTCTACACCCCCTTATGCACAAACATGGGTAACACCTAGCTTTATTTCCTTCTAAGGGTTGTGACAAAGATATAGGAAAGTATTTATAGCCTTTTGATGATAATGGAAGTGTTACTGTCTTTGAAGACAAACATGGTGAATGTGGCTAATTAAAGTTTGGCATGTTTTCTCAGACCTCACTTTAGACAATCATTTTGACCTCTATCCTGTTTAATTCCCTCCTATACAAGGATAAGCATTCTGTTTTATTGCTGCCTTTGCACTCTCTATCAAGCAACATCAGATGGTGAAGAGAACCTTCATCAGTGCAGCCAATCCACAGATTGAATACGAAGCAACGAGTAATGGGAAAATGTCCTCATTGCTTTACTAACAATTCTCTGTTTTAACTCAGACTGAAAAATGCCAGTGGAAAAACTTTTCCAAAATTAAATATTAATTGGTTTACCCAGAATTACTCAGCATCCATTGTATATAAGCTGCTATGCTGAAAGTATCTAAAGGAACACCAAGGAAGCAGTCATAGGTCGTAGACTGGTGTCCTGGGCATGTACACAGTTTGATAGGGGCTAGGGAGGGGGCAGGAGATCAGGTAGGATACTATACATGGTAGAGTAGGAAAACTGCACACACAATTGTTTATGGCCTGTCTGCTCTGAGGTAATTTTTCCAGCCCAAGGACACGACTGGAGGAGTGCAGCCAAAGACCAGCCTCAGCACACTGGGAAATGCTTGAGGCAAGATGTCCGGGAAAGCGATAAAGAGCTCCAGGGGCTGGACATCACAAACGCTAGCAGCAGTGAAGACTGCTTACTGCTGAACTGTCTTTGTTCAACTCACTACAAAAGCCAGCTGGAAATGAAATGGGAAGGCAGTTTCTTTAGGATGTTAACCCCCTGTCTTCCAGCTTCTTGGCTGTTTGATTGAAGCTCACCTTAAAGATTCAATTCTTATGTCTATGTGGTGGTGATAGTATGTTACCAGTTCCAGTCTTCCAGTTACAGTTTCAAAAAGTTTCTAAAATCATATTTTCATTTCGTTAGTGCCGCATCACTAAAATAGTCTTCATTTTCCTTTGAATTGAATTGAATTCATTATATCAGCTTTATGATACTGCTTATCTCATGCTGGGTAGGTGTTCTCTTTGGTAATCATATAACTTTTTGAATAAAAGATGAATTTTTGCTAATATCTATTTTTTTATATAGAGCCATCTAAAACATGGAAATAGAGAGCAATTGTAACATCAAGACAGAATTCACAATTATCAAAATGTTGAGAAAAGGGTTAAAGGGTGAGCACTGATCAGATGACTTCCTTTTAATGAGCACTGACAAAACAAGGCTGCCTTCCAAATACTTTGTTCTATTTTTATGTGAACCCCTTATTTGACTTAATTGCCTTTTTAACTCTGACCTTCTACAATTTGCAGAAGAATCTTCAGCTATTTAAAATGTAGTTGCCTGATTGATTTCTTTAACATTTCAGAACGTACTGTATCATTTCAATGATCATGTCCAGTGTCACTTTGTCCTCAGGATGGGAAGTAAAAGAGACAAAGCATTACAGAGAACAATTTCTATATGCAAGAAAATCCTCAGATGGGTCAAAATACTTTCATAGCACTGTACTGACGGTAAGATAAAGCCTGGTGCGGCTGAGTCACCACTCCGAAAAGATCTCACTCTGCAAATCAGAATATCCTACACAAGGAGACAGCAGTGTTCTCACGCACATGTGGCAGCAATGTGCCCTTATTTACGATGTGATAATCCTGCTAGCAAGCAAGCTGAGGGGTCCAAACCTGCTGCTCTCAATGCGTTCTGCCATCCACTGCACAAAGACAAAACGTATTGTGGTATGTATGTTAGACATTCAGTAGGAAAGAATTTAAATAGAATTCGTGTGCAATAGAGAAGAGAAGGAACATAATTACCCATCCCTTCATGGGTAAATGCCCAGTTGGGCCAAAGTGGGGCCACTGAAGCCCAAAAAGCCTGCCACCTTCTGGCGAGGAATCATTAGAAAGGGGGAGAAGGGGCCAGGAGAGTCTGGAAGGAAAAAAGCAAAATCAAAATGCAAGTCAAGATAACAGCTGCCACTGTCTGATGCCACAGATCTCTCACCCATGTCCCTGTCTCTTTCAAGTGTTTCCTTCCATACCAAGTCTCTGGTATAAGTCCTAGGCTGAGAAGCAAGTGCAGCTTCTTCTGTTCCATGTGCTTCCTCTACGTCTTCTCTTGCCCTCCTTCTAATCCTTTCCCTAAGTCCCTTTTAGCTTCCCCTGGCTGCTCAGGGAACCTGGAATCTACCCTTTTTATGGGGACCATTACAAGTCCACATGATTTCCTCACCCACTCTGAATACCTGAGAACATCAAAAGAAACTGCATTCCTGGTTCTTCTTTGGTGATCATTTATTTATTTATTTATTTATTTATTTATTTATTTATTTATTTATTTATTTATTTATTTATTTATTTATTTTAAAGATTTTATTTATTTATGCATACAAGAGTTGGGGCACAGGCCAGAGGCAAGGGGGTGAGAGGACTCATCAGAGACAGAGTAGAGAGCAGAACACGCAGATTGACAGAAATACACTGCTGAGGGGAGCAGTGGGCAAGGTAGGAGAGGCCTACTGCTCCATGTGGGTCCCCTCCCTGGCCCGGGATTGAACTCGCACTGCAGTGGCTGCAGAAGTTTCACAGTGCGGCACTCAACCCCATACAAGACCAGGGAGGCTTTTGGTGGTTTTTTAAATCAGTTTTCCTAAACTTTAACTTAATATGATCTTACCTCTCATACTTTTTTTTTTTTTAGAGAGTAGAACAGGTGCTTATAGCAAAATATTTCCCCCGCTGGGAAAGTTAAGGCCCTTTCCCAGGTAAATGTCAGGTTATGTTTTCTCTATTACCCAGGAATTCAACAACAAGGTGCTTTTTCTCATCTTTACTTTTTCTAATAACGTGTCTTAAGATTAGTTCATTTCCTTTAAAGGAAGAGATATCACATCACATACCACTCCTATTGGTGGGTATGTGCAGTGAGAAATCTCCTAAGTGGCTTTTTTTTTTTTTTTTAATGCAGACTGTTTTAGGAAGGAGAGCATACATATGTTCCAGCATTAAGGATACAGTTCATACCACTTTCTGCAGTGAAGCAGTTGGTGGGAGCACAACTAGAAAAAGCAATTGAATTGTGCTGTCCTTTCAGAAGTCTCCCTCAGGCCATCCCCAGACCTCACCTCCCCACTCCAAGCCAGAGGAGCACCGTCTTTTCTGACTTCTGTTGTCATTGGTTCATTTGGCCTCTTTTTCAAATTTATGTAAATAGATTCAGATAGTATGTTCTCTTTGTACCTGGCTCAACATTCTGTTTGTTGAGGTTACTGAAGCAGTAACTTGTTCATTTTTATTGATGACTCATACACTGCGGTATGAAAATGCAACAATTTATTTTTCCATTCTATCACCGATGGACCTCTGGGTTGTTTGTAACATTTAACTATTAAGGATACTGCTTACCATAAAAATTGTTGTGCCTATTTCCTGGAGAACAAACATTCATATTTCTGCTATATATGTCTAGAAAAGTAATTTGGGGTTGCAAATAACGTTGTACTGAAGCAGCCTTGTACCTGCTTCTAAGAGACCACTGTTAAATCTTTAGGAAATTTGCAGTCAAGTAGCTAAATATAGGCATTTTAAGAGTTGACTTATATAAAATTAAAATTAAAGTAAATTATTTTTAATAGTAATAAATACCCAAAACTCTTAATTTCCTAATTTTAAAACATTTTGCTGTCATCTGTGTTCTTGAGCTTATATGCATTTATTATATCTGCATGGAAGACATATATAATGATGTGTTGCTATGTATTTCTTCTCAGCTCTTCCTTCACGAACATTATGTTGGCAACAACAATGGTTGTGGTGGTAGTATTAAACTATGGAAACTGGAAATCACTAAACTTCAGTGATTGTTCGGTTTATTATGAAAATTTAAGAAAGATGAAGAAATTAATAACAGATTAAATGTGAAAGTGCATAATATCTATAGACCTTACATTTTCTCTTTCTTTTTTTCAAAGATTGATTTATTTATTTATTCATACAAGAACTGGGGTAAAGACCAGAGGTGTGTGTGGGGGGGGGGGTGAGTGAGAGGACTCACCAGAGACAGAGTGGGGAGCAGAACAGATGGACTGACTGAGATACACTGCTGAGGGAAGCAGCAGGTGAGACAGGGGAGGTCTCTGTGCAATGTGTGTCACCTCCCTGACTGGGGATCGAACTCAAGTTGCAGTGGCTGCAGATGCTTCATAGTGCAGTGCTTAACCCCTTACACTACCAGTGAGGCCCTATAGACATTATATGGTCAATAGAATTAAAACTGAGAAAAAAAACTTTATTGTATATTTGAAAACAATTATCCAATTCAGCAAAGAATTGCTCATGTAACTGACAAGTGAATGGAATTCCAAAAATGATCTTTTTAGTTTTACTTTTGTCTTACTTGTTAAAATAAAAATATTTATCAGCAGTTATCAGTTATGTTGGAATTACACTTGGAGAGTGTTAAACATTTATCCCCAAACCTCTAGTCAGAAACTACAGTTCCATTTTAGTAGAAAGGGCCAGTTTTCCAATTTATACTCCCATCAGCAGTATATGAGAATTTCACTTGCTGTAGGTACAGTAATATTTTGTTGGAGGTGCTTTTTCCCTTTTAATTTTAATTATGGTTCATCTGTATTGGTATCACATTGTTGTTTTTATTTGCAATTCTCCAAAGCCTAATGATGTTGATTACCTTGTTGAATATCTTTAGCTATTTAGATACTCCCTTTGAGAAATATCTTTGTTTCTTTTGTGCATTTTCCTATTGGGTTGTCTGCTTTCCTTGTTGACTTGTAGGGGTTTTTTATATAATCCTTGCCACATATATATCTTACATCTAACCTTATATTACTATATCTTTGTTAGATATATATTCATTTGTAGTTTAACTTTTCCTTTTCTTAAGTGCTTTCTTTTAGATGTTAATTTTATTTTTTTTAAATTTTTTAAGAATTTAGTGTGGAGGGTGAGAGGATTCACCAGAGACAGAGTGGGGAGCAGAATAGGAGGACACAAACAAATACACTGCTGAGGGGAGCAGCGGGTGAGGCAGGAGAGGTCTGCTGCACCATGTAGCTCCCCTCCCTGACCAGGGATGGAACCTGCTGTTGCAGAGGCTGTGGAAGCTCCATAATGCAACGCTCAACATCTTGCGCCACCAGGGAGGCCCAAGATCCTAATTTTAATATAGGGTCATTTATCAATCTTTCCCTTTATAATTTTAGTCAACCATTAAAAAATATATTTGCTGACCCTAATGTCATGAAGATATTCTTCTATGTTGTCTTCTAAAAAGCTTTATTGTTCTTTCATATTTAGACCTATGGTGATTCTGGAATTGACTTTTGTATATGATATTGAGATCAAGGGTCAAAATTGATTTTTTTCTATATAGATATCCAAATGCCATCTGATTTTTCCATAAGGACATCCGTATACTATTTGTTGAAAAGACCATTTTACCCCATTTCAATGTAGAGTAACTCTAGTCATCCTTCCCACATCTGTTTGTGTATGTGTTTCCATTCTGTTCTATTGGTTGGCTTGCCTAGCCATGTATCAAAGGTCACATGTTGAAAATAAATCTTTATATAAGGTTATGTCCGTCTTCTATCCTCTTTGTTCCTTTTTGTCTTTTTTTTTTCCAGAACAAAAAATATCTCTACCAGATTTCTCCTCTTACCTCATTAACCATAATTATATCCTGTCTTTGCCTAAATCAATCACTAGTTAAGGGAATGGGGTCACTACAATTGACTAGGATAGGACCTCAAACTAAACTTATTTCTGATTAGGTACATGATCTTCCTGAAAAAAAATAAAGTGGTTAATGTAGCTGTAGAATTGCATATAACTATGTCATCTACAGATAGAATATCCTTTTAGTTGTTCAACATCCAAGCACACTCTACTTCTATTTACACTTCCAAAATGTTAGCATGGTTGTGCAAATTATAACTACTGCATTCTTAAAGGAAATTAACCCAATGTCTCTTTCAGCTAATATATTCAACTTCCATTTTAGTGTCTCTTGGTGTTGCAATGTTTTATCAGGTGCAGATACAGCTTCTCATGTTACAGCATCCTAAACAGAGATTTAGTGGCATGGAGATTACCAAAGAGTTGAACAATTCTAGCTATTGTTGGCAAATACTGGAAGGTCTTTAGCATATTTACTCTAAAAATGTCATAGGAATAGGGTTAAGTTCTTTCTTATCTATTTCATGAGCTGATGAATACATTCAGAGCATGTCTACAGAATCCCTAAATCTGCAAATTCATACTCTAATATCCATGAGCCTCTGTGCCTTGGTCTTCAATGACTGTCTTCTGCTTTGACTTTAGTCAAAATAGTAGTTATATATGGACAAACTTCAGCCATTAGCCAGCATTTCCTTATATTTTTATCTCCACTTTACTTGAGAATGGTAAGAATTAGTGGTGTGTGTGGCAGATGAGGCATATCTTTTACTCCAACTTTATCTCCTGTAAGTTTCTGGCCTCCCTCTCTGCTTTCAGATGGTCATCTCTGTATTGTGAAATTCATAACTCTACACCATACTCAAAAGCATCCTGAATCACCCTTGCTGGTTCTTTTAATACTGCACCCTGTGACCGAAGGTACAATAAATGATAGTTTTAGTTGAACAGCTAAAACTGCAGAGTAAGAGTCATGTAACCTAAAGTGATGGAATCCAAACTCCCCCAGCTCAGCTAATGTCATGTGTTAGGATCTGTTCCCAATAGAATTCCATTCCTTGTGTTAATATACAATTGAGCCATAGTTCACAGTAGACAAGAAGGAAAAATAATTCACTGTTTAAACAGAAAAGGAAGATGGTGATAGAATTTTGAGCAGGAAAAGAATCTCTGTGTAAACTGGAAACCTAAGCTTAGAGGTCACTTAGCCAGAAACAAAGGCCAGAATGCTTCCTTGGAACAGGTCTGATGGTAACAGCACTCTCGTCACTGTCCAGGAGAGCTGCTGCGTCAGAGATTGTTAACACAGTGGACTGGACACCAGCTGTCCCTGTGAGCATTACAGCCATAGTGACCCAGGAATGACTGTCTGTGCTTTGTGGTAACATTGCATTAGTCTCTCTTATCTCAGAATTCCAGAAGGGTGTAGATTATAAACATCTTTCCTGTTACAACTCTTTCTTTTCTTGTTTTCCCCCATCATATCTATACCATCTCTTCCCCGTGCTAAATTGGCTACCATAATGACAGTGGCTTCCTTTTCTATTCTCTGTCCTTTCTTCTTCCACAGTCCACCTGGCACAGGAGTTGACTTCTCCTTCATAATCCTTTCTGATATCCATAGTTCCCTCCAAGATACTATTCTCTCAACTCAGTTTTTGGGTGGTCAGGGTACCTCCTTGATGCCCTGGAATCCATTCTATGGTCTGAGCTGGCTACTGAGTGACACTTGATATGGGAGCCATGGAAAGACTTAGGAACTAGTCATTTTAAATGATAGAAAAATGTGTTGATTTAATATCCCCGAAATATTAAAACTCAATATTCTTCATAGATTTACTAAGTCCACAAAATAGATTTTGAAACATGGCCAACTAAGTGACTTTCAGGTTCCTATATTTGATGGTCCCAGTACCAACCGGTATTGTTAGGGATAATAAGAGTATTAAAAATATACATATATCTGGGGCCTCCCTGGTGGCACAGGGATTAAAGTCTCAGCACTATCACACTATCACCAGCCACTGCAGCATGAGTTCAATCCCCAGCAAGGGAACTAACCCATATGGCGCAGCAGACCTCCCCTATGTCACCCACTGCTCCCTTCAGCAGTGTATTTCACTAGATTTGCCTGTTCTGCTCTCCACTCTGTCTCTGGTGAATCCTCTCACCTCCCTCCACCATACCTTTGGCCTTTGCCCAGTTCTTATATGCATAAATAAATAAAATAAATCTTTAAAAAGAAATAAAAATATACATCCCAATTGGTTGTTAATAAAAATAGCACTAACATGTACTAAATGGTATTAATCAGCATAAGCATTTAATGTGATAAATACTAAGATTAATAAGATAATATAGGGCCTCCCTGGTGGCACAGTGGGTTGAGTACCTCATTGTGAAGCTCGAGTTGATCCCTGGCCAGGGAGGGGACTCACATGGTGTAGCATACCTCTTTTGCCTCACCTGCTGCTCCCCTCAACAGTGTATCTCAATCAATCTGTCTCTTCTGTTCCCCACTCTGTCTCTAGTGAATCCTCTCACCTCCTGTTACTCTGGCCTGTACCCCAGCTCTTATATGCATAAATAAATAAATCTAAAAAAATAAGATAATATAAACCCAGCACACTTAGATTGTCTTATAAATTTCACATACTACAATTCTAATATACTTTTCTTGCTTGAGTCTTAGAGAACATTTGGAGCCTTTATGAAGATGCCCTGTTTCAGGTGTTGAGAAATCCTCTCCAGGTTTAAAATTATCAGGTGGGGGAGGATGAACAAGGAGCAAAGTTGAGATACATTTTTCTGGTAAGCCCCCAAACAATGTTCAGCATTGCCCATGGGATGACAGAGGGTACAGGCTCAGGTCGCAAAGAGGAACTACTGGGCTAAGATGGTATTTGTTCAGGTCCCAATACCTCACTGAATAGTAGTTGCCCCTCAGGCAGTTTAGGGGAGCTCTGTTTGACATCAAGCTTGTTTAAAGGGAGTGGCCACTCCTCACAATGAGAAGAGGACAATCTTCTCCCTTCAAGGATGCCTGGCCTCCTTCCAGACACCAAAAGCAAGCTGCTGGACAGGAGAGCCATGTCTCACCTGGTGTCCTTCTGCACCCTTCTTCCTGAGGCTCATTAAGTCTTAGGCAAGGCTCTTCTGCCTCTTGGAGGTCCAACCTGGGACTGCCATTTGCATTTCTTTTCCTCTCTTTTCTTCTTCCCCTTTTTCCCCCATTTTGTTTTGTGCTGCTTAGTGTCTGAATTTAAGCGCAAGGCTAACCCCCGTTGACCGCCCCACAGGACTTGCAACCACAAGCTTCCACTGTCTCTGTGGCTGGAGGCAGCAAAAGAGGTGGACTCCCGCTCTCTGGATGAGCCTTCTCTTCCTTCACTTCACCTCCACTTCTCCTGCCCCTCTCCCTCCCTTTTCTGACTCACAAGTATCCCAGGACAGCCTCCTAGCTGGTAACCAGCCCTAGGGGATCCTGCTCCAGATAATAAGGGGTCTAAGGTCAAGGTGAGCAGTTTTGGAGTCACGGAGAGCACTAGAAAACTTTGAGAGCTGACATGAACAACACTGGCACTCTTCACGGGTTCACAGATCACCTTGACATGATGAATTTAGCAGGGAAATTGTAAAGAAGTTTGATGTGGATAGAATTTAGGACAGAGCTCACATAGGGCCCCTGTGGGACTAGTGACAGCCAGATTAAACAAGAGATCATGCAAACAATCTGAAAACCAATGAGTGATTTGTAAATTACTAGAGTGCTATGCAGAATACCACCACAATCTAAACACTAGGCAAGTTATTTAAGATAAATACTTTTTTAAAGAATTATAAAAAAGGTATGTTTGAATTATTAAAATTTACATATTCATTTCTGTATTAATTCATATGACTTTACTGGTCATTAAATACTTTTAATATCACTCTTAGTTAAAAAACTATGTTACCAATGAAAATTGTTTAATTTTGGCATACTAAGGCATTTTGCACCCCCTCCTCAACCTGTGTGAAAATACTCAAAGGAAACACTCTTGATATCCAAGCCCTGGCAACTGAGCAGACAATAAGTAAGGTGATTTTGACTTTGTTTTCCTGATCACTGGTAAGAGCGGTGTGTGCATGACAATAGCAAGAACGTGCAGGGAACTTTGGCAGACAAGGCTCTCACAGCTGCCCATTGGTATTAAATACAAGAAATATAAGAAAAACAAAACTGGAGGCTCTCCAAGCAACTGACAACACAATGCATCGTAATGGAAAACAACTGCCAAATGGAATCACAAATCATGCAAAAAAAGCCCTAAAAAAAGTGATCTTGAGTTGCTGCTCAAAGAATATGCAAATCTATGGATAACATTTGTTAGATCAGACTGAAATATGATGTATGAATGAACCATTTGTTAGGTCACAATAAAATGTACTATGTGCACTTTCTGAAGGCAGTGTCATGTGCATTGCATCACAAAATGTATGTCAATGGCACTCAGAAAAACAGCAACTACTTGGTGCCAGTATTCACAGTTCCTTCTAGTAGTCCCAGCCAGGAGTGTAGCTCCAACAATCAAATTTTCCAAGGCTTGATAGTTTATTAAATCACACTCCAAGTTTTGGACTGAAGAATAAAGAGAACATAAAGTGTTAAAAGGAATCATATGCATTCCTTAGCCAGCAAACTTGGTATCAATGCTATTGAGTCTCCCTCTAAAATATTTTTTAATTTTTATTTTATTTTTTAATTAGATTTATTTAATTGTATTTGACAACATATTTAGTCCCCAGGGAGTTCCCACCACCATTTCACCTGTGCACCATCACCTCAGTCCCTTGTGCTATTTACGCCCTCCTCCCTGTCTTTGCCCTATTTTTTTAGAATCACAAGAAGGAACAAGGCAAAACTGCACTGTTATAACCCAGTCTCTTGAAGGTCTCACAGCATTACTTCTTCAGTTTTCTGTTGGTTGCAGAGCCCAATCTGCAGTGAGGGAGAGAAGCACCCAGGGTGTGACTACCAGAGGGGGAGAGTGGGGCTACCATAGCCACCCCCCAAAAATGGCTTCAATATTTCTCTCTCCCTGTTTCAAGTGACCCCCTTCTCCTAGTACATTACAGTTTTTATTGTCTTCTATTGGCATTAAAAATATCTGAAAATGTATAAATAGTGTCAAACTTTATGGATTGCCCATCCAGAAGTATGTACACTTTAAAGGAAAAGTTTCTTTTCAGGATAATGGAAATGTTCTGGATTTACTTCATGCTGATAGTTACACAGCATTGTGAGTACACTAGAAATCATTGAATTGTGTACTTTAAAACGCTCAAAATAGGTTACATGAATTTTATCTCCATCATAGAAGTGCACGGCCAGTCAAACCTTCAGAAAACTGCAGACCTGGTCGACGCCTTGATGAGATCCTGAGCCTCAGTCATCCAGCTACTAAGCTGCTTCTGGATTCCAGAATTTTAGAAACTTTTTGTGATAATAAAATTTGTACACTGTCAATTTTCAAAGTAAACTGTTGCAAAGTAATAGCTGCTGGAACAATGTTAAGGTAATAATTCAGCAAAGCTATCCACACAGGAGAGGACGTTCTGTATCACACAGAACCAAGGACCCAAAGCTCGTAAACATGCACACTATGCACAAACCACTTACTGGCATTAAGTTTGAGCAGGTCAAACTGCAACTTCCTTGACACAGTCCTTTGCCTGCCACCAGGAAGCCTTGTTGCAACTGTTCTTCCCAGTTCAGATAATCCTTGTTCAAACAAGACCTATCTCCCACAAGAATTATCAGAGAGGCCCATATGGTATAATTTCTTCTGGGCCATATTTATGCCTACAGATGGAGGACTTTGAACCCCTGATTTTCTAGAAATGGTGCTGAGAGAAGGTTGAAATAAATACTTTCCAGAAGAGCCTTTCAGTTTCCTTGTGTTTGTTTTCACTAGGTTTTTCTGAAAGAGCTAAAACCAAATAAAACAATTTAAAGTAAATGCAAACTAATGTAAGATAAGTAGCGGGGTCAAGGAGGAGAGCGTTTCAAAGTGTTATATCAGACGTTAATACCTTTACTATTCATTGCTTTTTCTGGAAAAGAACTGGTTTCTCCTTCCCTGCTTTAAAACTTACTCAGACCCCATATTCTGTGAGTTCCTCAAACCATTCTACAGTGTTTTCTCTTGGCAACAAAATATGTTTATAGAATTCAAGCCTCCAGTCTGTTCACATCTTGTTGAAACTTGTTATGCTTTGTTAACATCTAATAAAGTAAATGCATTTTTAGACTTTAGACTTAAGCCACATTTGACTAGCTGTCAATTTCAGTCACCTTGTCAATAAGTTACTGGAGGTGGGGTTAATTTTTTTCTGCAGGAATGTGAACAAGATGTATTTAATGATCTTGGAGCCTGGTTGTCTTAGATTTTCAGAGGCTTTTAGATGGCAGCTGTCACAATAAGCCAGATACTGTCCAGTTACTAACATTAGCAGCTGGGAGCAGAGGAGCCCATCTCCTGTTTCACCAAATGAAACCATAATAGAAGCATTTTGTTAATTGGGCATAAAGGGCAGATACTGACTCCATGGGGTCACTGGTTTACAAAACAGACCCAAAAAAGGAGCAAGGGCACACACACCTCTGGGGCTCTGATAATCAGGTGTTCAAAGTAATGTCTCCCACCTCACTTCCACCTCACTTCTGCCACCTGTTTCTGCTGGTCTTTTGACCTGTGCTTTGTTGGGGGGCAGGGGAAGAGAGCGAGAAAGAGAGATGCAGGGCTTTCTGGTGGCCTAGGGGTTAAGTGTCAGGACTATGACTGCTAGGATCTGAATTTTATCCCCCCTCAGAGAGCTGACCTACATGGCACAGCAGATCTCTCCTGTCTCACCCACTGCCCCCCTTGGCAGTATATTTCAGTAGATTTGCCTGTTCGGCTCCCCACTCTGTCTCTGGTGAATCCTCTCACCCTCCCAGTCCCCACACCTCTAAATAAAAATCTAAATAAAAATAAATAAATAAATAAAAATTTTAAAAAACAACATATTCCTTACATTTTGAAATGTTTTAATGATAAAGAAAATCCCAGAAACAACGTAACAGATATCTGTGCAAATGTAAATAAATAAATAAAAATTTTAAAAAACAACATATTCCTTACATTTTGAAATGTAAATAAATAAAAATTTTAAAAAACAACATATTCCTTACATTTTGAAATGTTTTAATGATAAAGAAAATCCCAGAAACAACGTAACAGATATCTGTGCAAATGTAACCAGAGGCTATAACCAAAGACAGGTGGTGCCCCCTGGAGTAGGTAGCTAGCTGGTGAGGGTAGATAGTCCCAGGGAAAAGGCTAAAAAGTATTGCATTTGGAGGTAGAGATTCTGATAAGAAATATAAAGGACTATACTACAGTGATGGTACTTGGGTGAATTGGTGATGGGAATTTCATGGGGATGAGTAATATACTCTGTACAAAAATGAAAAATAATGTAAAATAAATATAAATAAAATTTAAAAATTGATGATTATAATTATAATAAAAAGGTGGGTCAATAGGTCACTCTGCTCCCATAAATCACAGGGTCATGTTTGGCACTTGGACACTGACCCAATGTCTTCAATGTTTGTTCTGTGATTTTAAGTGTAGGAAATCTCTTTTGTAATGCAAAATTTTCTTTTCTGGTTAACAAAGGCAATCAAGTCAACATTAAAATATGCAATGCAAGTCACTAAAAACAGTATTTGCCTTTTTAGCTCTTTTGCCCATTTTTTGACTGGGTTGTTTTCTTTTTTTCTGTTTAGTCTGGTTAGTTCTTTGTGGATCTATATGATAAGTCCCTTGTCAGTAATGTTGTGTGTCAAGATTTTCTCCCAGTTGGTGGGTTGTCACTTTGTTTTGGCTAATGTGTCCTTTGCTGAACAGAAGC
>JAGFMF010011686.1:150586-163642 GCA_019455555.1 Galemys pyrenaicus
ATGGTGCACTGGTGAGATGGTGATGGGGAATACATGGGGATTACAATTAATGGCAAGTATATGTAAATTTTAAAATATTTTAATAAAAAAATAAAAACAGTATTTGTTGGATTTAAGTAAATCGTCTCACTATAGCTTGAACTTAGTGTAAATTTCCTGAATAACCATTTGGGAAACAGAGTGTTCACTCACACGTCAGCTAACAACACAGGAATATTGGAAGACATTGAAAAAAAAAAAGAAATATAAGGTACTGCAAAAGTAGCCCCTAGGATTTGGTATGCCAGTTCAACGTCTGAGCATTCAGTGTTTTGGACTGAGCGTTTTCATATTTTTAGCATCTAGGGTCAGCGATTTCAGCCCACCACAATGATTTCTCCAGAAGGCCATTGTGAGCCTTTGAAGGATGTGGAGAGGCTCCCAGCAGCCTACTTCAGAGAGGAAAAGTTAGGGAGGCTTTGGAAGTAGCTGAGCAAATGAAACTGTTGCTGGTTTCACTTCTGTTACAGCCTGGCAGAGAAGATGAAGACCCAGAGCCAGGATCCTCACTGAGTTGTGTAAGTGTGGCCATTTGTAGGGTTGTTCAGCCTCTGCAGCTGCTGTTGAGTGTCACTTGTCTGATGCTGTGCTGAGGCATCTTGGCAGCTCCAAGAGCATCTTCTGTTGTGTCTTCTGTTGTCTTCGTGAGTTAGAACTGGCCTATAGTCTGGCTGCTGCATGTTCCAGGCCCTCAGTGGCAGGAGGACACCACCTTGGGCACGTGGCATATTGTTCAGGAGAGGAACTCTGTGTCCTGAGTGGAGGGAAGATGCATCTAAGATGGATGCTTTTTGTTTAAGACTTGAAGACACTGGACACTGCTTTGGGTGAGGTAAATGGTCATTTTTTGGCCTTAGCAACTCTGTTTTCCTCTGGTTTGTTAAATAAATCCCATTGACGTTATTCTTTGAGCATGAGTGGTCTTACACTCAGACAGTGACCCGTAAGCTATATGGGCAGTGTCCTTGGCCAGTTTTCATGCCCCTTGCTGCCCTGTATCACATATACAGTTTTAAGATTGAACAGATGTTAAATTTAGATCTCATTGTTTGTAGAGAAAATGTATTTTAGTCTGTAGCCCTGTGGTGGACACACCCCAGGATGAAACCCATTGGCCCATGCTTCTCAAGGCCCCTCCCCGTGAGTCACAGAAATTGTGACTTGCTTCCAATTAATAGAATATGGTTAAAATAATGGGATTTCACTATTTGATTGTTACATTATCTGGCACAGGCTAAGAGATTTAGTGATGTAATTAAAAACACTAATCAGTTGAGTTTAAGTTTATTAAAATGGAGATTACCTTGTTTGAAACTTCAAAGAAATCTGGAGATTGGGGACTTGGAAATAACAGAGGACCTCTCTCCTCATTACATATTTTGAAAATACTAGCTGCCATAAATCTACAGTTGTAAGAAAATGAATTCTGCCAACAACCATAGGGGGACTGGAAGTGGATTTTTTCTAGTCAAGCTTCCAAATGAGAAGACAATGTGGACAATACTTGAAGTCATACTGTTACAGGGCAAGGAGAGGAGCACCCCAGAACCCCCAAGCCTGCCCTCTCTGAATGGGTTCTGCCATCTGCCGCATTAAGACAAACAGATAAAACCTTTAATGGAAAGGAACTTTAATACAACTAGGGTACAATAAAGAAAGAAGAAAGAATATAGTTACTAAGTTAAGCATCCAAAGTTACCCAACTCCTCGAGGGTAAAAGTCCAGCCAAATAGGGTTGGCCCAAAGCAAGGCCCAAAAACCTGGCACACGTCTAAAGGACCTTTCAGTAGAGACCCATAGAAAAGGGTCAGAAAGAGTCAGACAAATCTGGAAGGAAAAGAGCAAAATCAAAATCAAGATGAAAACTGCCATTGTGAACCTCCCCACAGGTCTCTCACCCACATCTGTTCCAACCAGTCCAAGACCAAAAAGCAAGCACAGTTTCTTCACATGTCCCTCTGCTCTACATGCCTCCTCCAGGTCTCCTTGCTGTTCTCCATCTTCTTTTCTCCCTTCTCTCTTCTCTGCAGAAATCTTCTTTTCCTCCTCAGCTCCACCACTTAGGGCGGAACCAGGATTTTGGAACTTCCCCTTCTCCTGGTGAAAGCCTGACCACAGGACACAGTAAAGTCTGAACTTCTATGAAGACAGGTGATAAATGGGCACCATTTCAGCTGTTAAATGTGTGGTGGTCTGCTACTTGAGATAGGAAACTAATACAAACTATGATCTCATTACTGCATTTCCTTATGAAATGATCTTTAACCTTAAAAGAGTGAAGGAAAATGCAATTTAAAACTAAGAGTAGCTATTTCACACCCTTCAACTTGGTAAAAATTAAATTGCTTGACAACCCAAACATTAAAATACAAGGAGTTTGGTGTACTGGAAATGAAAATGAAAATGAGTACAGCCATTTTGGGGAAAAAAATTCTTATAATGCCCACATGAGCTAGCAACTTCAATTTTAACATGTTTTCATACCTTTACCAGGTATGTTTTACATAGGTTTTAATATGTATTATATTCATAAGTAATATTTGGTATTTTTGTGTTTTAATTTTTATTAAATAGCACATCTTTGCAACTTGTTTTTTTATTTGACATATTATTGAAATTTATCTATTTTTGATACATATTAATTATTCTTTTTAACTCAGTAAAATATTCTATTATATCATCCCCAAACTATACTGGAATGAACAAACTTATAGTCATCTTGGGAACATTTTCTATGGAGTATATATTAGGATGTATATATCACAAAAACATTTAAAATTTCTCTGTGAGATGACTATACTAATTTTCACTCCTCCAACAATTATACATGTATTACTCCAAAATTTAACATAGTAAGGTATTTTAATTTTTGTCATTTTGAAGAGTGTGAAAAAGCTACTTGTTTAAATTTATATGTATCTTCATTCTAATAAGACTGAACATCACTTCTCATATTTTTAATCATTCTATTTTCCTCTTTGCTGAATTCTCTGTTCATGTCTTTTGCACTTTTCTCTGTAGGGTAGCTTTTTTTCCTTTGGGTTTTCATTTTAAAAGGATAGGTTTATTTGGAAAAGGAGAAAGAAAAAGAGAGCGACACCTGCATAGACACAGAGGGGCATGGTTTTTTTTTTTTTTTAAAGATTTATTTATTTATGCATACAAGAGCTGGGGTAGAGCCCAGAGTCCAGGGCGGTGAGAGGATTCACCAGAGACAGAGTGGGGAGCAGAACAGGCAGAATTGACTGAAACACACTGCTGAAGGGAGCAGCGGGTGAAGTAGGAGAGGTCTGCTGCGCCAGGTGGGTCCCCTCCTTGGCTGGGCATTGCACTTGCGCTGCTGTGCCTCAGATGCTTCACAGTATAGCACTCAAACCGCTGGAACCACTAGGGAGGTAGATGGGCAGTTTTGAGAGGAGAGCTCCATTTCCCCCTGTAAGGTTGTTATTGCTTTACCTGTTGACTTGTAGGACATGTTTATATATTCTGGCTCTCAAACTCTCACCAGTTATATGCATTACAGATTTCTATTCCAATCTGTTCTTTTTTTAAAAATGTGTTTACTATGAGTCTTGGTTTCCTTAATTGCAAAATGTCAGTTACAACACATAACCCACAGATATGTGATAAAGTATCCATGTTGGTATCTAGTAAATGCAAATTTTCTCCATCTCTTTATTTTTTAAAAGATTTCTTTTATTTATGCATATAAGAAGTGGGGTACAGGTCAGAGGTGTGGGGGATGAGAGGATTCACCAGAGACAGAGTGGGGAATAGACCAGGCAGATCTACTGAAACACTGCTGAAGGAGCAGTGGGTGAGACAGGAGAGGTTTGCTGTGCCATGTGGGTTAGCTCCCTGACTGGGGATTGAATTTGTGCTGCAATGGCTGTGGATAGTTTCATAGTGCTGCAACTTAACCCCTTGTACCACCAGCGAGGCCCTTCCATCATTTTTATTAAAGAAATTCCTGATATAGTTAATAAGATAGTGGTTAAGACAATGAACTCTGGGCATCCCTGGTGGTGCAGTGGGTTAAGCAACATACTATGAAGCAAACCGTAGCCACTACAGCAAGAGTTCAATCTCTGCTGCCAGCCAGGGAGGGGACCCACATGGCATATCAGACCTCTCCTGTCCTGCCCACTGCTCCCCTCAGCAGTGTGTTTCAGTCAGTCTGCCTGTTCTGCTCCCCTCTCTGTCTGGTGAACCCTCTCACCTCCTGCAACTCTGGCCTGTATCCCAGCTCTTGTATGCATAAATAAATAAATCTTTGAAAAAAAAAAAAAGAGAATGAACTCTGGAGTTGGATTGAAATCTTAATGAACCTCACATAACTACTAATTGAACAAGGCACCTTGAACTTCTAAAGCTCAGCTTACTCATTTGTAAAACAAAGATCAAAATGTATGCTTTATAAAGCTATTGTAAGCAATAATGTTTAAAATAGTGCTTGACACATAAGTCTCAAAATGTTGATAGCTACCTTTGTTATTATTATGGCTATTATTAGGAAAAATGAAAATGAATGAGAATATAAGAGAAGTGCTAGTAACTGGTATCAGAATGCAAAGGTGATGAAGAGGTTATATCAATGCAGGGGATGATGAAGATTCAAGAAAGACTTCATGGAGGATGTGCAACTTAAATATAGCTTGGAAGAAGGACATTTAGGATATAAATAGTCAAAACTGTGGAGGGGAAGAAAATTTTAGCAAATATAGACTCAGTCTGACTACTAGTTCCTGAGAGTCCAGAAGGAGCACCTGGAAGTGATGCCCACCAAATCCAGCAGCACAGTGTCCCATCATATTGAAAAAAAAATTAGAAACAAACAACAGGGAGAAGAAGAAAAAAAAATACAAATAACAACAACAAAGTAGGCAACCAGCGGAAGGTCACACCACAAAAAGAAAATCAGCCACCAGAACCCAACAACAATGATGTGCAAGAACTTGTCTGCCTGACAGAAAGAGAATTTAAAATTATCATGATTAAACCTATCTGAAAAAGAAGAAATCAAGAAAAATATGCCTTTTAAAATTGAGTCAAAAAAATCAAATACCTGGAATAAACCTGACAAAAGTTAAACAAAAGACCTATATAGAGAAAATTATAAAACACTGTTAAAGAAATAGAAGAGGACATGAAGAAATGGAAAAATATTCACTGTTCATGAATAGGAAGACTCAACATTATCAAAATGGCCATCCTACCAAAAGCAATTTACAGATTCAACCCTATTCAAATAAAAATCACAATGAAATTTTTCAAGGAAATAGACCAAATATTGATGGAATTCATATGGATACACACACAAAAAAAATCTGATTAACCAAAGTTCTCTTGACAAAAAAGGAGAATAGAGATAGCACACACCCAGACTTCAAACTTTACTACAAAGCAATAGTAATTAAAACAGCTTGGTACTGGAACAAAGACAGACACATAGACCAATGGAACCATATAGAAAGCACAGAAGTAAAACCACACAACTATGGACAACTGATCTTTGACAAAGGAGCAAAGAATCTGCATTGGGACAAAGACAGCTTATTCAATAAATGGTGCTGGCAAAACTGGTCCACCATTTTACCATTTTGTAAAAAAATGAAACTGGACCACTATCTCACACCATGTATGAAAATCAACTCAAAATGGATAAAGACCTAAATGTAAGACCCAAAACTAGAAAATATATAGAAGAAAACATAGGTAAAATGCTACAAGACATACCTCTTTGATGATGCATCCCCCAAAGCAATAAAATGAGAGAGAAGATAAACAGATGGGACTACATCAAAATAAAAAGCTTCTGTATAGCAAAGGAAACATTAAATAAAACAAAGAGACACCCAACTGACTGGGGAAAAATCTTTGTGCTACACACAATGGACAAGGGTCTGATCACAAAGATATACAAAGAACTCATAAGACTCAAGAAAAGCAAAGTAAAAAAACCAATAAAAATGTAGGCAGAAGAACTTAAAAGACACTTCTCCAAAGAGGATATGCAGATGGCCTACAGGCACATGAGAAAATGCTCAGCATCCCTCATAATCAGGGAAATCCAAATTAAAACCAACATTATTGGTATCATCTTACACCGGTAAAAATGGCACTTATCAAAAAAACCACCACCAACAAATGTGGAGAAAAAGGAACCCTAGTACACTGCTGGTGGGAATGCAAATTAATCCAGCCACTATGGAAGGCTGTTTGGTGGTTCCTCAGTCTACTAAAAATAGAACTACCACACTATCCGGCAATCCCACTCCTAGGGATCTAAAGGACACAAAAACACCAATCCAAAAGAGTACCTGTACACCCATGTTTATTGCAGCACTATTTATAGTTGGTAAGACCTGAAAACAACCCAAATGCCCAAAAGTAGATGACTGGATCAAGAAGATGTGGTACATATACACAATGAAATATTATTCAGCAATCAAAAATTATAAACTAGGGCCATTTATAGAAAGATGGATGATCTAGAGGGAATTATACTCAATGAAACAAGTCAGAAGCAAGAGAAAAATATCGATGGCTTTACTTTTAGGAGGAATGTGACAGAACAACAATTACAACAAAAAATTAAAAAGAAGAAAACAAAAAAAAGAGAAAGCTCAAGGAAATGGTCATTTACAACCAAAACCAAACAAACAAACAAACTCAACAAGATCAAAAGGTCAAAGATAAACCAAAGGAATCATGGGGGGTGGGTGGAGAGGAGAGCAAAGACGGAGATGAGGGCATAAAGAGTGCAAGGGACTGAGGTGATGGTGCATGGGTGAAATGGTGGCGGGAACTCCCTGGGAACTACAAATGATGTCAAATACAATTAAATAAATCTAATAAAAAATAAAATAATTTTAAAAAACAAAGAAAATTAAAAGAAAAAATGAAGAGATGAATAATTAATGAACTGAAGAATGGAATTGAGACCTTCAGGAGAGAAATAAAAGAAATGCAGGAGATTAAAAGATTAGTAGAAGAAACAAAGAACTCTGGGAAAAGCAATGAAAACAGACTTGATGAAATGGAAGAATGAATCAATACTCTTAACGACACAGAAATAAAAAGAATCAAAACAGAGAAGGAAAGAGAAGTGCAAAGGAAAAAGAGTGAAAAAGCACTTCAAGAGTTTCTGACACCATAAAGAAAAGAAATATGATTTATAGGAATCCCAGAAAGTGAGGAGAAAGACTGAAGAACCAAAAACTATGCAAGGAGATAATCCAAAAGAACTTTCCAATCATGAAGAAGGAGATGAAAATAGACATACAAGAAGCAAGCAGAATATCAGATTTCTATGATGAAAGGAAAACTACAGTAAGACACATAATAGTAAAGCTTCCAAGAATCCAAACCCAGTAAAAAATAATGAAGCTTACAAGGATGAAGGAACAGATCACTGGAAAGGAAAACCAGGTTGACATCAGACTTCTCTGAAGAAACACTGTGGGCAAGAAGAGAATGGAGGGACATAGTAAACAAATTCCAAGATAACAAATGCCAACCAAGAATACTTTATCCTTCACAGCTTTCTTTCCTATATGAAGAAAAAATAAGGACCTTCTCAGACAAACAAAAGTTCAGAAATTCATTATGACTAAACACGTACTCCAAAAAATAATACAAGAAGTCCTAAAGTCAAAAACAACAGAGAAATGAATAAGAACAGAATAAGGCAAAGCAAGAAAAGTCACAAAAAGACAAACAAAATGGTAAATACAAATGCCAACATATCAATATTAACTCTAAATAGAAATGGACTAAACTCATCAATAAAAAGACACAGAGTAACAGGCTGGATTAAAAATCAAAATCCAACTTTCTGCTGTCTCAAGGAAACATATTTAACCACAAAAAATAAACATAGACTGGAAGTAAAATGTAAAATCCTACAAGCTAATGGACCAATAAAGAAAGCAGGAAGAGCTATTCTTATATCAGATGAAACAGACTTCAAACTCAAAAAGCTTAAAAGATATACAAGGATGGACACTACATTATGATTAAGGGGACAGTATATCAGGAAGACATAACACTCATCAACATATACTCACCAAATGAAAGAGCACCCAAATTATCAGACACTTTTTATCAGCTCTGAAAACAGACATTAGAGAATATATATATATACTAGGAGACTTCAACACTATCCTCTCACCAATGCACAGATCAACAAGACAAAAAATAAACAAAGATACTAGAGTCCTAAATAAAGACCTAGACCTCATGGACTTAACAGACATCTATAGCACACTATACCTGAAATAATCAGAGTACCCCTTTTTCTCAAGTGTACATGGATCATTCTCCACAATCAATCACATATTGGGCCACAAGACAAACATCAACAGATACAATAAGTTCAAAATGATTCAACTATGTTCTCTGATTGTAATGGCATCAAACTAGAAATAAATCATGAAAAGAAAACAAGGAACCCCCCCCCCCTCATGGAGATTGAAATCCACACTACCAGAAGACCACTGGATTAAACAGGAGATCAAAGAAATTAAAAAGACACTTTGAGCTGAATGCCAATGAGGACACCACTTTCCAGAAAGTATAAAATGTGGCAAAAACAGTAACAAGAGGAAAGTTTAGAGCAATGCAGGCTCACATCAAGAAATAAGAAAGAACTCAAAGAAACAACCTAATCTCCCACCTTAAAAGAATTAGAAAAAGAGTAACAACAACAAAAAAAAAAAAACACAAAAACAATAGAAGAAAGGAAATAATACAAAATCAAAGCAGAAATAAATGAAATAGAAATTTAAAAAAACAATATAAAAGAGCAATGAAACCAAAAGTTGGTTCTTTGAAAAATAAAAAAAAAAAAAAATAGACAAATCTCTAGCCAGGCTCACAAAGAAAAAAATGGGAGAAAATGCAAATTAACAGGATCAAAATGAAAGAGGAGAAATCACTACAGACTCAGTAGAAATCAAAAGAATAATCAGAGGTTACTATGAACATTTATATCCTAACAAGTTCAATAATCTAGACGAGATAGACAAATTCCTAGAATGATATAACCATCCAAAGCTAGAGAAAGAAGAAATAGAACACCTAAACAGACCAATTACAAGCAGTGAAATTGAGACAGTTTGAAATCAAAACACTCCCCCAAAACAAAAGCCCAGAACCATATGGCTTTACAAATGAATTTTACCAAATGTTCAGAAATGAACAAGTGCCTATCCTACACGAGCTCTCTCAAAAAACTAAGAAAGATGGAATACTACCAAATACGTTATGTGAAGCCAACATTACACTATTACCAAAACCATATAAAGACAACAGACAAAAAAAGAGAACTACATACAGACCAATCTCCCTAATGAACACTGATGCAAAAATCCTCAGTAAAATCCTTGCCAACAGAACCCAGCAATGCCTCAAAAGGCTAATACACCACAATCAAGTGGGATTTATTCCAGGGGCACAAAGATGGTTCAGTATCTGAAAATCAATCAATGTAATTCAATACATCAACAAAAATAAAAACCATATGATCATATCAATGTTGAATGATGAAAAGGCATTCGACAAAGTTCAACATCCATTTTGATGAAGGCCCTAGAAATTCTTGGAATGGGAAGAACATACCTTAACATGATAAAAGTCAAATATATGACAACACACAACCAATATTATTCTCAATGGTGAAAAGCAGAAAACTTTTCCTTTAAGATCAAGAACAAGCACTACTCTTCAACATAATACTGGAAGTTCTAGCCAGAGCAATGAGGAGGGAAAAAGACATACAAAGAATCCAAATAGGGAAATGAGAAGTAAAACTACCACTGTTTGCCTATGATATGATAATATACTTAGAAAGCCCTAAAAACCCTACAGAAAAACAAATCAAAAGAATCAGCGAGTTTAGTAAAGCAGCACAATACAAAATCAACACACAAACGTTATTATACAAACAACCAATCTGAAGAAGAAACCAAGAAAACTTTCCCTTTTATAATTCAAACAAACAAATACATGGGAATAAACCTAATGAAAGAGGTGAAAGACCTACACAAAGAAAATTACAAAACGCTGTTAAAAGAAGTAGAAGAAGATACAAGGAAATAGAAAGACATCCCCTGTTCATGGATTGGAAGAATTAACATTGTCAAAATGGGCAGTCTACTAAAAGCAATTTACAGGTTCAGTGTTATTCCAAAAAAAATCTCAATGACATTCTTCAAAGAAATAAAACAAATATTGATGAAATTCATATGGAGCCACAAAAACAAGAGATCTCGAATAGCCAAAGTTCTCCTGAATAAAAAGAAGGGAAATGGAGGTATCATACTCCCAGATTTCAAACTATACTACAATGCCATAATAATTAAAACAGCATGGTACTGAAATAAAGACAATACACAGGCCAGTGGAACTGAATAGAAAACCCAGAAATAAAGCCACACATATATGGACAACTGATCTTTGACAAAGGAGCAAAGGCTATGTGATGGAACAAAGACAGCTTATTCAATAAATGATGCTATGAAAACTGGATTGCCACATGAAAAAGAACAAAATTAGACCACTCCCTCACACTATGCACAAAAATCAACTGAAATGGATAAAAGAAATGAAAGTAAGCCTGGAAACTATAAAATATATCAAAGAAAATTTAGGAAAAGACTGCAAGACATATATCTCAGTAATAGCTTTAAAGATACATTCCCTAAAATAAAGGTGATGAAGGAAAAAATAAAATATCTGGGATTACATCAAATTAAAAAGCTTCTGAACAGAAAAAAAAATTAACTAAAATAGACACACCCTACTGATTGGGAAAATATCCTTGTACTCTACACAACTGATAAGGGACTGATCACAAAGATATGCAAAGAACTCACAGGACTCATGAAAAACAAACAATCCAGTCAAAAAATGGACAGAAAAACTTAAAAAACATTCTCCAAAGAGGAAATGCAAATGGCCAACAGACACATGAAAAAATGTTGACATCCCTCATAACCAGGGAAATGCAAATTAAAACCACAATGAGATACCACCTTACACCAGTAAGAATGGCACATATATAAAAAACTAGCAAAAACAAATGTTGGCAAGGATGTTGTGAAAAAGGAAACCTACGCTTGTGGTGGGAATGAAACCTAGTCCAACCACTAAGGGATGCTGTATGGAGGTGCCTCAGACTACTGAAAATGGAACTACCATATGACCCAGCAATTCCTAGGGATCTACCCAAAAGACACAAAAACATTTTTTCAAAAGGACACCTGCACACCTATGTTTATTGCAGCATTATTAATCATAGATAAAACTTGAACACATCCCAAATGCTCAAAAATGGATGACTGGCTCAAGAAGATGGGTACACATACACAATGGAATATTATTCAGCAATCAAGAAAGATAAACCAGTGCCATTCACAGCAACATGGATGGAGCTAGAAAGGATTATGCTCAGTGAAATAAGTCAGAAGGAAAAAAAATACTGTATGATTTCACTTATAGGAGGAATATAAGGAAACCAAATAAGGGATCAGGGAAAATAATAATAATTTTTTTTAAAAGCACAACACAACAAAACAAAAATAAATAGGCAATGATAAATTGGAGACATTTTACAGGGAAGAGGGAAGGAACGGACCAAATGAGGGCGGGATAAGCCCAAGGGACTAAAGTGATGGTGCACGAATGAATTGGTGGTGGAAATTCCACAGGTACTACACCTGATGTGAACTATATATAAATAAAGAAGTTAAGTTAAAAAAAAAAAAAAGAGAAAAATTTAGGGGACTCCTGGTGATGCAAGGGGTTAAGTGCCACACTATGGGGCTTCTGCAGCCACTGCAGTGCAAGTTCAATCCCCAGCCAGGGAGGGGACCCACATGGCATAGCAGACCTCTCCTACCTCACAAGCTGCTGCACTCAGCAATGAACTTCTGTTAATCTACTTGTTTTGCTCTCTACTCTGTCTCTGGTGAATATTCTTACCCCCCAGATCTCAGGCCTATGCCCAGCTCTTATATGCATTAACAAATAAAATCTTTTTTTAAAAAAGAAAATTTTAGCAAATAAAACAAAAAAAAAAGGAAAGTTAAGCAAACAAAACAGTTTCCAGCTGTGGAAAAATATAGAGTCCTGCAAAAGGGTCATATAGATTATCTGGAAAGGAATGTTAAGATCAAATCATGATCTTTTTGAGGCTTTTGGAAAGGTTTATTTTATTATTTATATATTTTTGACATCACTTATGATGCTCATGGATTTCACTAGTGCACCATCACCTCAGTCCCTTGTGTTCTTATCTGCCCTCAACCTCCCTCCCTCCCCACCAAGTATCCCCAATTTGTCCTTGTTTTCTTGTTTTTGTTGTGTTTTTGTCTTTATTATTATTATTGTTATTATTCTTTTTCTTGATCCTTATTTGGTCCCTTTATACTCCTCCTAGGGGGGAAACCATCTGGTATTTTTCTTTTGTCTTCTGACTTATTTCGCTGAGCATAATCCCTTCCAGCTCCATTCACATTCCTATGGATGACTCTAGTTTATCATTTTTGATCGCTGAATAGTATTCCATTGTGTATATGTGCCACACCTTCTTGATCCAATCATCTGTTTGGGGGCATGTAGGTTGTTTCCAGGTCTTACCTGTTGTAAAGAGTGCTGCAATAAACATAGGGGTGCAGGTATTCTTTTGAATCAGAGTTTTTGTGTCTTTGGGGTATATTCCTAGAAGTGGGATTGCTGGATAATATGGGAACTCCATTTTTAGTAGTTGGAGGAACTGCCACACTGCTTTCCATAATGGTTGGACCAGCTTGCATTCCCACCAGCAGTGTAGTAGGGTTCCTTTTTCTCCACATCCTCCCAGCATTTGTTGTTGCTACATTTTTGATATGTGCCATTCTCACTGCTGTGAAGTGTTATCTCATAGTGGTTTTGATTTGCATTTCTCTGATGACAAGAGAAGTTGAGCATTTTTTCATGTGCCTGTTGGCCATTTGCATTTCCTCTTTGGAGAAA
>JAGFMF010011686.1:163841-180692 GCA_019455555.1 Galemys pyrenaicus
TGTCCAAGTCCTTAATCCATTTTGAGTTGATTTTTGTGCATGGTGAAAGGCAGTATTCTAGTTTCATTCTTTTGCATGTAGCAGTCCAGTTTGCCCAGCCCCATTTATTGCCCAAGCTGTCTTTGTTCCATTGCATAGTCTTTGCTCCTTTGTCAAAGAGTAGTTGATCATAAGCTTGTGGGTTTATTTCTGGGCTTTCTATTCTGTTCCATTGGTCTGTCTGTTTTTTTCTCTAATACCATGCAGTTTTTAGTGTTGCTCCTTTGTAGTACAGTTTGAAGTCTGGAAGTGTGATCCCTCCACTCCCCTTTTTTTCAGTCAGGAGAGCTTTGGCTATTCGAGGTTTTTTTGTGTTTCCATATGAATTTCATCAATATCTTTTCTATTTCTTTGAAGACTGTCATGGAAATTTTTATTGGCATAGCATTGAATCTGTAGATTGCTTTTGGTAGGATGGCCATTATGATGATGTTAATTCTTCCAACCCATGAGCAAGGGATCTTGTCTTTTCATTACTTTGTGTCTTCTATTTCTTTCAGCAATGTTGTATAATTTTCTTTGTAGAGGTCCTTCACCTCTTTTGTTAGATTTAGTCCCAGGTATTTGATATTTGTCTGTTTCAATTAAAAAAGGGAAGGTTTTCTTGATTTCTTCTTCTTCAGCTTGGTTGTTTGTATATAGGAAGGCTACTGATTTTTGTGTGTTGATTTTGTATCCGGCTACTTTGCCAAATTGGCTGATAGTTTGTTTAGATTTCCTAGAGTTTTGGGGATTCTCTATGTATATTATCATCTCGCCTGCAAACAGTGATAGTTTTGCTTCTTCTTTCCCTAATTGGATACCTTGTATGCCTTTCTCTTGTCTTCTTGCTCTGGCTATAATACTTTCAGTATTATATTGAAGAGCAGCGGTGAAAGAGGACATCCTTGTCTTGTTGCAGTTCTTAAGGGGAAGGCTTTTAGCTTTTCACCATTGAGAATGATATAGGCTATGGGCTTGTCATATACGGCCTTTATTTGTTAAGATTTGGTCCTTCTATCCCAAGAATTCCAAGGGCCTTCATCATAAATGGATGCTGAACTTTGTCAAAAGTTTTCTCGGCATCTCTTGATATGATCATGTTTTTTCTTCTTCTTTTGTTGATGTGTTGGATTACATTTATTGATTTTTGGATATTGAACCATCCTTGTGTTCCTGGGATAAATGCTACTTGGTCATGGTGGATTATCTTGTTGATGCTTGTTGGATTCTGTTGGCTAAGATTTTGTTGAGGATTTTTGCGTTGGTGTTCATTAGAGAGATTGGTCTATAGTTTTCTTTTTTGTGTGTTGTCCTTATTCGGTTTTGGTATTAGTGTTATGCTGGCTTCATAAAATGTACTAGGTAGTAGCCCTTCTTTTTCAATTTTTTGAAATAGTCTAGGTAGGATAGGCACTAATTCAGTTCTGAATGTTTTGTAGAATTCATTTGTAAAGCTGTCTGGACCTGGACTTTTATTTTTTGGTAGGGATTTGATTACTGTTTCAATTTCACTCCTTGTAATTGGACTGTTTAGGTGTTGTATATTTTCTTTATCTAACTTTGGGTGAAATTTGTTGTAGAAATTTGTCCATCTCTTCTAGGTTGTTGAACTTGTTTGCATATAGCTTTTCATAGTAGCCTCTTATAATTCTCTTAATTTCTGCTGTGTCTATTGTGATTTGTCCTTTTCATTTGTTATCCTATTTATTTGTATGTTCTCCTGTTTTTTGTTTTCTGTTTTTTGGAGGTTTTTTTGGTCAGTCTGGCTAGAGGTTTATCTATTTTGTTAATTTTTTCAAAGAAACACCTTTTGGTGTCAATGATCTTTTGGATCATTTTCTTAATTTCTAATTCATTTATTTCTTCTTTGATTTTTGTTATTTCCTTTCTTCTAATGGCTATTTTTGTTGCTGTTGTTGTTGTTCTTTTTCCAGTTATTTAAGGTGTGAGATTAGGTTGTTTCTTTGTGTTCTTTCTTGTTTCTTGGTGTGTGCCTGTATTGCTATATATTTTCTTCTTATTACTGCTTTTACGGTGTCCCATATATTCTTGAGCGTTGTCTTCATTATCGTTCATCTCAAAGTGATTTTTAATTTCTTCTTTGATCTTCTCATTGATCCAATGGTCCTTCAGTAGTGTGGGTTTCAAACTCCATGTGTTGGGGGGGTTCCTTGTTTTCTTTGAATAGTTTATTTCTAGTTTGATGACTTCATGGTCAGAGAAGATAGTATGATATCGATATTACAGTATCTGCTGATGTTTGTCTTTTGTTTCAGTATATGATCAATCCTGGAGAATGATCTGTGTGCACGGGGATATAGTGTTCTATAGATGTCAGTTAAACCCATGAGGTCTAGATCCTCGTTTAGAGCTCTAGTGTCTTTGCTTATTTTTGTCTCATTGATCGATCCTTTGGTGAGAATGGTGTGTTGAAGTCTCCTACTACATATGTATTTTCTTTTATGTATGTTTTCAGAGATGTTATTAACTGTCTGATGTATTTTGGTGCTCCTTCATTTGGTGAGTACATGTTGAGGAGTGTTATGTCTTCTTGATTTATTGTCCCCTAGATCATAATGTAATGACCATCTGTCTCTTTTAACCTTTTTAGTTTAAAGTCTGTTTTATCTTATACAAATATTGCTGTTCCTGCCTTCTTTTTTTGGTCCATTTGACTGAAGAACTGTTTTTCAGCCTTTTACTTTTAGTGTATGTCTTTCATAGTAAGTATGTTTCCTGTAGACAGCTTAGTTTGGGTTTTGTCTTTAATCCAATCTGCTACACTGTGTCTTTTTTGATGAGTTTAGTGCATTTACATTTATTGTTAAAATTGATACATTTGCATTCACCTGCCATTTTCTTTGCCTTTTTTGGGGTTCTATTTTCACCTTCTTTTTTCATTCTTCTGTTGGTTTTAGTTCTAAGATTTTTTGTAGAATTTTTTGGAGTGGGGGTTTTATACCAGTGAATTTCTGTAAACTTTGTCTAAGAAGACCCTTATTTTTCCCTCATAAAGGAAGGAGAGCTTTACAGGGTATTCTTGGCTGGAATTTGTTGGCTTGGAGTTTGTTGAGTATGTCTCTCCATTCTCTTCTTGCCTTTAGTGTTTCTTCGGGGAAATCTGATGTCAGCCTCATTGGTTTTCCTTTTTAGGTTATCTGTTTCTTCATCCTTGTCAGTTTCATTATTTTTCCTTTGTCCTGGACCTTTGGAATGGTTACTATTGTGTGTCTTGCTGTAGTTTTCCTTTCATTGTGGTAATTTGGTGTTCTTTTAGCTTCTTGTATATCCAATTTGATTTCCTTTTTCAAGCTTGGGAAGTTCTTTTCAATTATCTCCTTGAATAGGTTCTCAGAGCCTTTTCCCCTTTCTTCTCCCTCTGGTATACCTATGACTCTTATGTTCCCTTTTTTCATAGTGTCAGATAGTAATCAAAGTTTTTATTCAGTTTTTTTCCATTTTATTTATCTTTCTCTGTCTTTTTTGGTCCTTTTTATGTCTGTTTCTTCAAAGGTACTGACTCTTCCATTTCTTCTATTCTGTTTTCCTTGCTTTTCACAGAATTCTTGTAATCCTCCTTTTCTCTCTGATCCTCTTCATTTCTTTCTTTTTCCCCGTCCTCCATTTCTCTTACTTTCTTCTATAGAGATTCTATCTCATTCCTCATTTCCTTGATTGTTTGCATAATGGTCTTTAGCAGTTCTCTGTCTGTTAGGTGTGCATTTTCTTCTGTGACCATATTATCAGGTTCTGGATGTTGACTTTCTTTCTGTGGTGTATTGTTTCTGGGTGAGCCTGTTTGATCATTGGTATTCTTCTTTCTTCCCATTGTTAATCTTCCAGTTTGAGTCTGTTGTGCTCCAGTACTGCTGGCACTGGTGGGTATGATTTCTGATTTCTCTTCCTGAAGTTTAGGTATGTCTAACTGATATATGTTCCTCAGTGGCAGGGTTCAGACTCCAGTAATCTTCTGTTGTGGCAGATATTGAAAGAAAGAGAAAAGGGAAAGAGAGAGAAAGAAGAAACAAACAAAATAAGAAAGGTAAAACAAGAACAAAATGAACGAACAACAAAAAGGAAAAAAAACACACACACACAAAAACAACAACAATATGGGGGCTGGGAGGGGGAGGTATAGTGCTGATTGGATTGCAGTGGCAGGTATGGGAATTTTTCAGGTTCTGTGTGGTAGCTGGGAGGGTGATGGGGCTCCTAAGGACTCCTTCCACCTGAGGACTTGAGGTACCAAGAGGCCCCCTATGTAGAGACTAGCTCTAAGAGGTTCCCTTTAATGCCTTTTCATAGGAGAAAAGAGAAAAAAGGAAAAAGAGGAGGAATGAGAAAGAAAAAAGAAAAAGAAAAAAGAGAGAAGGAGAAAAAAGGAAAAGAAAAAGGAAGAAAAAGAAATAGAGGGAGAAAAAACAGGGAGAGGGCGAGTGGGGAGAAGAACTCAGGAATTGCACCAGTCTCTGGGTGGGGGAGGTTAGGTTGGGAGGGAGAAGCAGCCACAGAGTAGCTGGCATCCCAGTTGTGGCACCCCAGCTGTGCTTGTCCTAGACTCTGTATGCCCGCTTGAACTTGTCTGGATGTCTCAGGTTTCAGGATCCATAGGTTTGACAGGACTTTCTTGGTATCCAAGGAGGCATCACCTCAGTATAGGATTACAGGCTCTTTCCTACAGCTCTATGATGGGGCTTCGTCACCTGAGGTGTCCCAAGTGCAGGTATTGTTTTTGTTTTTGTTGTTATTGTGTTCACCATTGGGGACTGCCCTTTGTTTGTGGATGCACCACGTGGTTTTGCCTCTGTGAGGGCATTCAGGTGTTTACTTTTCAGTTCTGGGGTACTCCCAAATTGCTTCAGTCCCATGCTGTCTTAAGTGCATGTGGGAGTGTTGCTATAGTGCCCCAAATTGGACTAGGCCACCTAAGCCCTCGCCCTCTGGCCACTGCAATCTCCAACCTTCTCAAACACTGTATCACCAGCTGATGCAGACTGAGTAGGGCTCCTGAAGAGTGGCTCCCCAAGGGCGTGGTGGATTATAGTGGATCCCTGGGCTTCACCAAGCCTGAGCTTGGGCCCATCCCAGTGCACTCACTCCCTGGCCACCCCAATCTCTGGCCAATGCGGACCTGACGGATGTGGTTACCACCACCAAGCCATGCCGTGCACAGCTCCCACAGAATGGTACCCCAAAGCACGGGGATTTACAATGGTGTCCCAGCTAGGCCAGTTCCGTGCTTCAGTCCAATTGCAGCTGGCTGTGTCTCTGCATCTGTGCCTGCCCCTGGAACTCTCCTCCCCTCAGTCCCCAGCCTCCCAGTCAATATCCAACTGTCTCAAATTGCGCAGAATCTCAAAGCCAAATGCACATCTCTGTCACTTCTCCAACTTCCCGCAATGGCGTTGGCTCTGCACTCACTACATTTGGGTCACTCCCTCTGTTGCCTGCTTCCACGCAGCTCTCTACAGATTCAGGACTTGGAGTTTGATACTCATTGTGATCCCTTTCCACGCGTGGTATTTCTGGTTTCCCTTTCTGTTGGTTAAGGTATGTTGGATTTGAGGGGGGGAGAAGTTGAAGGGGCAGCAGGGTTTTGATGTTTTTCTCTCTATTTGTTTCTCTTCGATGTGATTCTCTTCTCTGGGTAGGTTGCCAGTAACATCCAGTCTATTCTCCGTGTCCCAGTTCTTGCAGGGACGTGCTGTATATTTTCCCTGTTGCCTATTTCCTCTGGGAGAATTCTATCCTAGCATCTCTTCGCCGCCATTTTTTTCCCATCCTCTGTGCTGTACTTCTTATTTTGTTGGCTTGTTATTTGACTTCTAAGTTGTTTATGAGGTAAAAGACTCAGTAAAAACAACTCAGTGATCACACATAATTGCAGCACGAGATCTGAACTTGCAGAACTCCTTTTTCATTGAAGTTGAAAGGCTTTTTCAGATGAGAAGACCCATGTGAGTGAGATGAAGTTGGCCAGACATGAACTGCTGCAACCATTGAGTGTTAGCTATGAGGAGGGTGGATTTGTTGTTGGCCAGTTTAAATGTACAGGTCTGCTTGTGTCAGTGGCCCATTCAGATAACCAGTGGTCCTTTTGAGCCTGCTCTTTACAAATGAGATGGGTATATATCTGGAAAGGCATTTTTAAGTCAGATAGTGATATCTGACTATTTGAAAATATCAAAACACATTTTACACAAAATAGTACACAGTGCTCTAAAAAGGCCTCTCTGTGTGTAACTATGGAGTTCTTTCTGTTATGAAATAATAGCTATAACACAGGAGTCAGTGAAAGAGTTACCCAGAAGTGGGTAGGATTGGGGAACCCAGAGACTGCGCATGTTTGTGACATAAAGGAATCCAACAGGAATGACAGGGCACAGAGGTCAGTGGCACTATGGCATCCAGCATGAAGTTGCCTAATTACCATCCCATACTAGGGATAGCAGTATGGGATCGGTTCCTAAAATGACCCAGAAAAGCCAAAAACGTGCATAGACTTCTTTCATAAGCATTCCATACTGGTCCAGATAATAACTGCAGCTACATTAAAAACACACACACACACACACACACATTTCCATCAGAAAGTTTTGTTTTGGACAGTATGTGAGCCATTTATTATCCACCTAAATAAAAGAATTTAGGGATAACAAATAAATTGGATTTATAATCGTCATGATTTCTGATGTTTTAGCTATTATAGCTCTTATTTTTCCCAATTTATCATCACTTAATCAGTAACTTTAAGAAACTGATACTTTGGTCTTATGTATATGACTAATATAAATTAATCCAACTCATAGAAGCAGAGACTAGAAAGGTGGTTACTAAGGGCCTGAGGGAGAGACAAAGAGAGAGATATTAGTCAAAGGGCACTAAGCTTCAGTTATACAAGTTAATACTGTGTTGTATCCTTAAATTTCATCAAGAGTAGATGTTATATTAGATGTTCTTATCACATACACAATAGTAAGTGAGTAGGATGAGAAGAAATCTTTGGAGGTGAGGGCTATGTTGATGGCAAAGATTGTGGTGATAGTTTCATAAGTATATATTTAATATCGAAATTCAGTTTTTTATGTCAGTCATGTCTTAATGAAATGATTAATAAAATGCTTTGGTCTTATATTATTGTTTACTTAACAGGTGCACATTTCAAAACCTATTTATGTACTAATAAGATAAGTGACTTTCAAAATATAGTTACACATAGTTGCACTTTGTGCATCCAAATTATTAGTCTAAGGTTAGAACTGTTCTTATTTTTTAAAGGAAGTTCTAGGCTTCAACATGGTGAATGTTTTTCTGAAACAGATAATGATAATTCTGTTAGCAAAACCAGAAATGAATCATGCCAAAAGACATTTCCATGCCTTTACTTCTATCCATTAAAGAAAAACCAAAGATACTGCCAAAGAAAATACAGAGAATGTTTACCATAAAGTTACCATATTGCTATTCTTGTAGGTACAAAATGATTTTGCTTGTTTTGACTATCTAGTGTGCCAGATGGAGCTGAACTATTCTTTGAGAGGCCAGCAGTATTTTTTCAGTTTCTACCAAGTCTTTTGTAGCATCTGGCAAAAAGTAAGTAAATAGCAGGTTTATTCACTGTGCTTGTTTATTTTCGAGATCCCTTTCATAGTCATTTCAATTTTTTTTCTCATACTAACCTAATTCATAGAGAGCATGAGAAGCTTTTTGAAACAAAGTTATCATATTGAAATGCATTTATCAGGAATTTTATAAACAAAACAATTAATAAGAACACTCAGTTCTTGGAGTGTTACTTCAATATTTTTTAATTTGCAAAATGAACAAAATATAATTAAATGAAATAGTATTCCTAGAAGACAATAATCTAGGAGTACTAATGAGAGTTGGGGTTCCTAGTTACTCCATGTAGATCATGTTTTGTTTATTGACCAATCATAACACATCTATGTTATTACTTTAAAAATAGCTCATCTCAAATTTTTAGGAGAGAAAAATAAATCTAATAAAAGAGGAGCTTTTGAAGAATATAAAAACACTAATTCAAAAGGATATATATATATTCCTATTTTAACTGCCACCTTATTTACAATAGCAAAATTATGGAAATAGATTAAGAGCCCAAAGACAGAGTTGCTGATCAGAAAAATGTGCTATATATGTATAGTGGAATACTACTCAGCTATAAAAAAGAATGAACTCTTGCCATTTGTGACAACATGAGTGGAACTGGAAAAGATAATGCTAAACAAAGTCAGAAGGAAAAAGAAAAACACTGAATGGTCTCACTTATATATGGAATATAAAGAAATATAACAAAGTATCAGTCAAAACCACAACAATAATAAACTCTTAACATGTACTGACAAACCAAAGCAATCAGAGGGGGAGGAGAGTAGGCTAAGAGTGGAGAAGGATAAGGGACCAGTAGACCATAGCAGAGGATTGTTGGGGTACTGATATCAGGCAGAGTGTGAAAACATATATTTGCAGAGATGTGAACCTGTAATCCCCAGAACAGATACAAAGATGTAAAACTACTTTACATCAATAAACATAATTTGGGAGAAAAGTAACTTTTTTCATGATAAATACATTAAATAAATAAATTGTCATTTTGATTTTACAAAAAGGAGAATTGGTCTCTGAGAAGTTATGTGATTCCTAAGAGTATGATGTGATGGTGGTTCTAATAGGAGACACGTCTTGTGGCTTCATATCCACATTTGTTTTAGTCAAATCATGATTCACAAATGACACTTGAAGTGCTCTATTTCATCAAGAGAGATTTAGCTTTGTTAATAAATGAAGTGAGGCAATTTTTATATTTGCTGTAATTTTCCCCAAGTAGTTGCTCCAGATGGTGTGTTAGAGACCGGAACACTGGGTATTAAATGTTTTTAGGATATAATGCCATCTCTAATAATACTTTCTTCTAGATAACACTGCTAACCTTTCCCTTCCTAATACCATCTAATTAACTGAGAAGAAAGTTGTCAGTTGAAAAAGTTCTATTTTGCCTTCAGTATTAAGGTTCTTTTTTTCCTGTAGACTTTATCATCTTACAAAGCTTGGGCAGAAACACAGCTCATGCTAGTGAGTGATTTGACTTTGTTGGTAAATAAAACATAGGCACTTGTAATTTACTTTCTTTAAAATAAAACACTAGTTATGCATCAAGTATGTTCAAAGGCATTGTCTTGTCAAGGAGCTTCACTAGCTGAATCACTGATAATTTATAATACAATTTCATTTGTGCAAAATAAACACTTGGGCCGTCACACTTGTCTTCTTTTTCTTCTTTGGTTAAAGTCCTAAGAGTACAGTTGAGCACAGGACTCTATAAAAAGCCAGTCTTGGGGTCTTACTGGTGGCTCACGGAGTTAAGTAGTAGCACTATGGGGTTGTCCACAGTCACTGCAGCACAGGTTGGGTCCCCTGCCAAGGAGCTGACCCACATGGAGTAGCAGACGTCTCCTGTCTCACCCACTGCTGCCCTCAGCAGTGTATTTTGGACAATCTGCTGTTCTGCTCCCCACTCTGTCTCTGGTGAATCCTCTCACCTCCTGTGCTTCTGGCCTGTACCCCACTTCTTCTAAACATAAATAAAAAGATCTTTAAAAAAATTTAAAAATAACATTTAAATAAATGAATAAAAAGTCAGTCTCTACTCAGATATTGTACATACATCTGTCTTTATTGTCATCTCCTGAAAGCCATGGAAATAAAATGACTGATATTGTTCACCCAGCAGAAGCAGTTGTGGGATCTTCTTATATTAGCTTATGCAGAAATATCCCTAATACTTTCTCTTGTTATCATGAAATCCAAAATGCTTAACATCCTGCCTATAAAAATTGGGAAAGAGGCTTGTTGATTGGTTATAATCAACCAAAAAGGAATTGGAACCCACTGCTCTCCCCAGGTCTCCTATCCTTGGCCACAGCGGCACACTCTGCCTGTTGGCAGAGGAAGCCTGTGACAGATGGGATGTTAATAACATTCTTGGAACATGACTTGGCTATGTTCAGACCCTGCTTTCAGTTTCTTGTCTGCTTATTCCAGTAGAAAACATTGGTACTGAGTTGGGTCTGAAAGCTTCAGGTGAATAAGCAAGGTGTGCATTGAAACAACTTTGACCTGATCAGAGATAACAATATCTAGATCTCCCCCTCTCCCTACTCTATGGGTAGATGCAACAAAAAAAATGCCTAATGTCATTTAAATTTAGTTTCAATAATTCAATAAAATTATCTTTTTCATATAAAAAAGGATCTCATTTGGGTAAAAATACTCTCTTTCAGGTTACTCCTTCTCTCTTCCTTCTCCATAAGACAGTTTAGTTGCTGGAGAAGGTGTTAAGGGTGGTGATACAACCTGTAGGTTTGGGGATAAGGGTCTCTTTAGTCTTATGCTAAATTTGGATTGTGATCTGGCAATATCTGCTGGACTCTAGAATGGTATTGTCAAGGTATTTCTCTACTACCATGTCCATGTGGCAACCCTAAATTGGGCTATACCCTGTTGGTTCTATGACTGTTTATATCCTTTATAAGATGTCCTGTCCCCTGAGACCCAACAAGCAATAAAACAACAACCCAAACACTCACTTATATAACAAAATTCAGAGGAAAGGATCAGGGTGCATCTTCCAGGCCATTTCACTCTCTTCCTCTCCCAGTTTCACTGATACACTAGTCTTAGGGCTGTAAACGGGACAGGTTTCTCCCCTCCTCTCTTGCTCCCTTTGCCCCTAACATAAAACTCTAAGTAAAGGAAAAAGTCAGTGAATTTAACTATTCCTTTCTTGCAGCAAAACCCTCACCTAAAAGGTCTTTGCTTTGATTCATTTAAACTAAACCACAGTTTAAATGTCAGGAGCTGAATATTATCTGTCATTTTGTTGTCGTTGCAAGTTTTGTCTTGTGTTCCTTTTATGGAAACCCTAGTCTTGAGTGTCCAAGGACCACGGCCATGTATGGAGAACATCAGAAATAAAACAAACACAAAAGTCATCAAATTATTCCCCTCATTACATTTATGCTAACCCAATCTTCAGAGAAGTTACTTGGCAAAATAGATGTAACTTTTGAAGTTCTTGTCTAGGTCAGGAAACTAAGCTTTACCCAAACAGATTTCAAACTGACACACTCCCAAGCCCACCTTCCTTCTGGTACACTATGCAGCCTCTGTCAAGCAGAGATTGAGGTCCCCATGGCCACCTTCTCAGGTTTAGTGTACTTGTTAGAACAGATCACAGAACTCAGGAAACCCATTTTTCACTAGATTGCTGATTTATTACAAGAGGAGATTACTCAGCACATACAAACAGAGAAATACATAAGGCAAGATACAACTTTTGATGCTCTTCTCTAGATAGGAAACTAAGTTTTACCTAAACAGACTTCAAACTGTATCTGACAGGTGCCCGAGCCTGGTGCACATTGTGGCTTCTCTTGAAAAGCTGCAAGTTTCGGTATTGATCAAGAGCTAAGAGCAGAGGTCAAAAACAAATCAGACAAATGGCATCACACATGCCATCTAACATTCAGGGAGCTAAACATAGACAGAAGTGATTCATGTCTAGTCTAATCATGAACAGGTTGCCACTGTGGCAGGTGATCATGGTACCCAATCATCCATGTAAATCCTGGCTTCCCAAAAGAAACATGTCATTCAGTAGTAGAAGAGACTGGTACATCTGATTGCATGTTAAAAAATAAAATAGGATCAATAGATGACTTTGTTAAAATGGAGCAGTCTTTGAAACATATTTAGAATTGTGGATGTTATCTGGGAAGCTCAGAAATCATTCCATAATTTTTTGAAGAGAGGAAGAATCACTCTGTTTTTTTTATTTCTGTCTTCCATGCTGCCTACCAAGTCTCCACTCTTTGGGTGAATGTCATATGGTGAGTTCAGAGGATTTAAAGCTTACTGAGTTATTGCCTTGCTAAATAAGTAATTTCAAACCTGCTTCATTTAAACTTATAATCACAATGTTTTATGTTTTTTAAGTTGCAATATTTACTCTCTGTATTATTATATTTTCTTATTGTCATTTGTCTGCCAGAAGGAAGCGCTCCATCCTTGGAAGGGTAAGGAAGACATCCCCGCACGACTCTGCTCAGACTGGATAGGAGGCAGTATTATTGTGGCTTATAAGAAAAGTATATTTTTTGTCATTCAGATGACTAAACCATATCTCTCATAGATCTTTAGTTTTCATTCACAGTATTGAAATTGATAAAGGCATTGTGTTAATGGTTGAAATTGATAAAGGCATTGTGTTACACTGGTTGCCAGGAGAACCATCCTCATGAATAGAAGGCTGGAACTTCCTATCTCATACCCTGACCCCTGGCAGGGAGGAGGAACTGAAGATTGAGTTCAGTTCCAATAGCTCATGACTTTATTAATCATACTTAAACAATAAAGCTTCCTTTAAAAACCCAAGAGGAAGGCTAGGGAGAAATCCTAAGTTGGTAAATCTGGGGTGTGGCTGGGAGAGTGGCCTTCCTGGTGAGGACATGGAGGCTCTGTGCTCTTTCCCCTGTCTTGCCTTATGTATTTCTCTGTTTGTATGTGCTGAGTAATCTCCTCTTGTAATAAATCAGCAATCTAGTGAAAAATGGGTTTCCTGAGTTCTGTGATCTGTTCTAACAAGTACACTAAACCTGAGAAGGTGGCCATGGGGACCTCAATCTCTGCTTGACAGAGGCTGCATAGTGTACCAGAAGGAAGGTGGGCTTGGGAGTGTGTCAGTTTGAAATCTGTTTGGGTAAAGCTTAGTTTCCTGACCTAGACAAGAACTTCAAAAGTTACATCTATTTTGCCAAGTAACTTCTCTGAAGATTGGGTTAGCATAAATGTAATGAGGGGAATAATTTGATGACTTTTGTGTTTGTTTTATTTCTGATGTTCTCCATACATGGCCGTGGTCCTTGGACACTCAAGACTAGGGTTTCCATAAAAGGAACACAAGACAAAACTTGCAACGACAACAAAATGACAGATAATATTCAGCTCCTGACATTTAAACTGTGGTTTAGTTTAAATGAATCAAAGCAAAGACCTTTTAGGTGAGGGTTTTGCTGCAAGAAAGGAATAGTTAAATTCACTGACTTTTTCCTTTACTTAGAGTTTTATGTTAGGGGCAAAGGGAGCAAGGCAGGGGGGGACAGCTAGTTGGTTAGAAGCACAAGTAAGTGCCTGGGTCTGTGACCACAACATGAAGATGGTGGCCTGAAGGTGACTAAGCCCTTTACCTGTGGACTGTGATACTCTCCCGTAGACAGAGTCGACAGAATCGAGTAGAATTGTCTTTCTCTGTAGAGAGAATTCAGCTGAATTAAATTAAATTATTGGACACTGTGTTGGTGTCTGAGAACTGCTTGTTGATGTGGGGAAGCCTCATATGCACCCTTGTGGCATTCCAGCCCCTGGGTGTTGGCACAGCAGGCAGTTTGGGGAGTCAGAACCCTCAGAGGATCAGGAGGGCTCCATGGAGGTGGGAGAGGTGTTTGTCAAACCTCAGGCAAGGTTGTACTCTGCACTTGGTGATGACCACATCCACATTGGGGATTGGGCAGTGGCAACAACCAGAAAATGTTTATGTACTAGGGAATAGATCAAGTGAGCAGGTATATTAAGTGTGTTTAGAGATGTATTTCTCACTGTTGGAGAGGGGGAGAAAACTGAATGAACCCAGTGATGTTAGGTTGGAACTGGTAGTGTCACACGTGGATTTTCTTTATTTGTTTATTATTATTTTTTTATGTATTTTTTACATCATTCTTCATTTCTGTATTGTCCGTGTTTTCTGTTCTCATGTATAGTCCTTTTGAAATTTCCCCCGCCAATTTACTTGTGTACCATCACCATTAGTCCCTGTGCTCTACCCACCCCTGTTTTCATCCTACTCCCTCTTCTCCCTGCAGATTGTCTCTGGTTTATAGTTGCCTATTGATTTTAATTTTTAATTTATTGCAATTACTTTTTTCTCCCAATTCCTTATTTGGATGCTCTACATTTTTCCTATAAGTGAAACCATCCAGTATTTTTCTTTTTATTTCTGGATTATTTCACTGAGCATGATCACTTCCAGTTCTACCCATCACACATGGATTTTTAATATATAGAAAGGCAACAAGAACTCTAAGTAGACTTTATACCCAGAAACACACAGTTCTTAAACACGATCAAAAGATCAAAGATAAACCCAAGGGACCATGGGGGTGGGCAGAGGGAGAGGAGGGCAAAGGCGTAAAGAGCACAAGGGACTGAGGTGATGGTGCATGGGTGAAAATGGCGGTGGGAACCCCCTGGGAACTACAAACGATGTCAAATACAATTAAATATAATAAAATTTAAAAAAAGAAACACACATTTCTGTCCATTGAGGGTCTTGGTGCAGTGACCCTCTTATGCCCCAGAAGAGTGAAAACAGTAGCCAGAGTGCCCTCTGCATTCTCCACACCTTTATCCACAAAAAGCAACTAGGTTCCTGGAGAATTGGCTGATTCCAGAACTGAGCAGGGAAAGCACAGATGAGACAGAAATTTTGTGTTTGTGTCAGAAACTAAGATCTCAAAGAATGATGGAGATATGTCAAAAGGACATAGGGTCAGCTTGAAAGGACTCCCATTGGCCCATGTCTGAGACAATTTGTGCTTTAAAGTAAATAATAGTGCCTGTAGAGTATAACCTATTGAATAAAATAGAAAATGATGAGCCCGTACTGATGGAAATAAAAGAATTAGTAAAATGTAAGTTTGGTGAAGAATTGGAGGGTATTCATTTTCAAAATAACTTAATAAAATTAACTACAATGAAAAAGAGTAACTCTACATTGGAGAAATCTGCTAGTCAAGACCTTGGTCAAGTGATCAAAATGACCACCACCAGAAATAGGACAAACTGAAATAATGTGCTAACAAGTATTCAACAACACCACAGCATCATATCAGGTTGTTGTAAGTTCCTATTCAAAATGCATAGCCTGAATCTAATCACCAGCAACAACATGGAATCCTAAATTGAAGGACATTTTTTAAAAAAATACATTTCTATTTTCCTTATTACTTACACTTATTTTTTAAAAAAGTTTTTGTTTATTTTATGCATACAAGAGCTTAGATACAGGCCAGAGGTATGGGGTGCTGAGAGGATTCACCAGAGATAAGAGTGGAGAGCAGAACAGGCAGATCTACTGAAACACACTGCTGAGGGGAGCAGCAGACAAAGTAGGAGAGATCTGCTGCACCATGTGGGTCACCTCCCTGGCTGGGGATCAAACTCATACTGTAGTGGCTGTGGATAACTTCATAGTGCTGTGCCTTAACCCCTTGTACCACCAGGGAGGCCCCCCTACTTACATTTTAAAGCACACTATCATTTCATCAATCTTAGAGTACTCTCAGGGCATAGATCTGGTAATCATTATTTGTATTGCATAGCCATACACTGCATGCATTGTATACATTGTATGTACTGCATTATTTGTATTTGTATTACATACAAAATTCCTCAAAAATTTGAAGTGACATCATCAAGGTTAATAGATAATTAGATAAGACTAGAAACAAACTACTGGCTCCTGTCCCATCACAACATTGTTGTTACAGTAAGATGCCATGTCTAATAACTAAGCTTCTATAGTAAACCAATTGATACAGACATAAGTGATACCTTTTGCAAGCTAAATTTTACTTTTGTTTTAAATTTTGAACATATTCTAAAGGTATTTTTAGCTAATTCCTACTTAACCCTTTCTCTGCTTCCTCTGTTGGTATGAGACTAGATAGCTGAGCTTTCTAAATCGAACTCACTAAACAGGAATAATTTTAATGATGATCAAAATAACCCACATATATTAAGAGTCCTTTATATACTAAACACTGATTCAAGTGCTATAACTGCAACTTTTCATTCCCCCCTTAAACCCTTCATTCTATTTTCCCTTTCCCCTCTTGCCCTCTTAATCTCAGAACTCTCATGTTTATTTTCCACTTTTCATCATAAGTATTGTATTGGCTACAAGTTTTTAATACATGATTTTTATTATTTTTAATCATAAATGGGCCTTGAATCTCAGCAAATGCTTTCTCTGCATCTTGATATTTTCATGAGTTCTAGCTTTTATTTTGTTGATATGATGTATTACATTGATTTGTATATGTTAATCTATATTTGCATCCTTGAAATAAATCCCACTGTTGAATTCAATTTTCTAGTTGAAGACTTTTGCACTGATATTCATCAGGGATATTGGGCTATAATTTTCTTGTTCTGTCTTTATATGGTTTCTGTACTAGGTTAATGTTTCATTGTAAAATGTTTAAATGAAGGTTCTCTTTTCTTGAATTTCACAAGACAAGATGAGCATTCATTTTTTAAAGTTTTGACAGAATTCATTTGTAAAGCTGAGGGCCCTGGACTTTTGTTTATGGGGAGATTTTTTTATTGTTGTTTCATTTCTGTGGTTGTGATCAGTTTAGCTTTTCTTTCTTCCTGGTTTAATATTGGCAAACTGTACTGATCTAGAAGCTTGTACATTTCTTCAATGCTATAAAATGTGTTTATGTTTAGTTGTTCATAGTAATCTCTTATCCTTTATGTTTCTGTGCCATTTGTGGTCATTCCTCCTTTTTTATTTCTAATTATTAGTGTTTTCTCTCTGTTAGCCTAGCTAGACTTCTATTTTTTTCATCTTGAATAATCAACTTTTAGTTTCATTGATCTTTCTATAGTCTTTTTGATATCTAGTTCATTTATTTCTACTCTTTTTTTTTTTTTTTTTTTTAGAGTTAAAACTTTTTTTTTTTTTTT
>JAGFMF010011686.1:186454-199373 GCA_019455555.1 Galemys pyrenaicus
AGGCTTCCCTCAGCCTGACTGGACTACCCGCTCCTTCCCTAGTATCCCTAAAGTTAGAGACTTAACTCACCAGGTCTGGAGCGCTTCCTCGTTGTCTGTCTATTTCTACTCTTTATTAATACCTTCCTTCTACAAGTTTAGGACTAGTTTTTTTTTTCTATTTTTCTCATTGCTTTTATTTGGTTGTTTAATTGGTAATTTTTCTTGTTTCCTGATGCAAGTTGTAGTGCAATTATCTTTCTTATTAAGACCATTGTTACTACATCCATAACTGAGAGACATTTTACAAAATAACTGACTTACAATCTCCTCTGTGTCAAGGTCATATAAGTTAGGACACTCTGAGGGATAGCTCAGCATGCATAAGAATGAAGAGACTAACAACTACATCCAACATATGGTTCTGAGGTAAATCCCTTTGCTCTAAAGGACCTTATTGGGCTCTGACAATTAGATTGTCATTATGCACCAATGTTAATTTTTTCATTTGAGGGATATATTATAGTTATGGAAGAGAATGTTCTCAGTTGTAGGAAATGCCTAAGGTGTTCTGTGTTTATGGGGGTATGTGTTTATGTGAAAAAAAATCTTTACTATATCAAGTAATAACTACATATGTAGATAAATTAAGGTGAGACATTTAATGTAAAGATTAGATACAGATCCTGTCATATTTATTTCTATAGCTAAAACAGATTAGATATAGTATCCAACTATGCAGGTCTAATTTGTTACAGAAAAATGTAGCTAGTGTGAAGCGTTAGATCTAGTTTCTCTGAATCATTATCATTATTTTTATCATTTTTGAATATATAGTAATTTGAAATATATGGAAAAGTTATAAGAATAGTAAAATATTTACACGTTCCATCAAACTCCATCTATATTTAATATTTGTTAACATTTTGTGATGTTTCACCAAACATTAGGTGTTTCATCTATCTTTTTTTGAACTATTTAATGATAAATTACAGACTTCATGACCCCTTTTCCTTAAATGCTCTTCCTTTGTTTCCTAAGAACAAGGACATTATTCTACATAATCAAAATACAATGGATCCATTCAGGAAAGTAACATTGATACAATATTTATAGTCCAAAACAGTTGTCAATTATCCCAATAATTTCTTTTATTTCCTAGTGTGGATCCATTTCAGGCTCATATATCACACTTAGTTGACACAACCTTTAATCTGCAACAGTTCTTCAGATTTTCTTTGTCTCTCATGATATTTAAAGTTGTTTTATAAACTACCTCTCCATGGGAATATTATTTTTTTCCTCTAGATTATTTTGCTTTCATCACCTCCCCTATTTTGTGCCAATTTTCCCATGTGTTATAGTTATCTCTTCCTTTTCTACCTTCTTGAATTCCACCAAACTTCAGAAATAGACACTTGTTTTGATGGGAAGACTGTTTATAACATATCTTCTAGTTCCCCTCTGTCCACCTACTTTGAAGTTTCAATACCTGAAGATTTCAATAATTTAACAAATAGACTAATTGAGAAAAAAACAAATTCACAATCAAAATGAACTATTTACCATTAACTAAACAATTAAGAATAACTTCACACAGTAAAATATGGGTCAAGGACATAACAAGCTCTCATATCCACAGTAAGCTACAGTGTGAGCCTGGAATCTCTCTAAAGCAATCTATGAAACTCTTCCCTCAGAGGAATGAGTGTACTGCTTCTACTCCCCACTAATCTTCCACCATTGTGCTCTTTCCTAATAAGAGTTGTGTTATAAGGGAACTTGTGAGTACATGAATTAAGAAGGTAGAGACTAATTGAAAGAGAAAGATGACATAACCTGAGAGCAAAGAGATAATTAAGTGTGCTTAATTTTAAAGAAAGTGGGGTGGGATGGAATAGAAAGCATGGGGAGGATTATGCTAAATATAGAGGCAGGTCTACAAGGAAGACACAGAAATATAATGTAGTAATTATATAACAAAACATTCACCTCATTTAGCAATATTATCACCTCAAGGTTCTCACACACCATTTTCTTGCCTGCCAATAGGGCTATTAGTCTATAAATTGTGAGTAAGATGCTCTACAATTTAATCATATTGGGAATATGTTTCCAGCTGGAAGACTGCTTGACCAACCACTGGCAACTGTCTCTTATATTTTTTGACAAGTTATATTATGTAAATCTAAACATTATTTTTACCCCTCCCCCCTAAAGCTAAGAATTATTAATAAAATATGCATCCTTCTATTAAACACCCTTCTCCAAATTGAAAGGTTGTTTATAAATGTTTAAAAGGGAATTTGAGGAATTACGATTACTTATGGTTTTTTAAAGAACCCTCCTAAAAAGAACGACATTTTGTTTTAATCTGTTTCAAATACAAAAATAGAACATTTAATAGATATTAGCTGGTCCTGCTCACTTTAACTTCTGAGTCCATGCTGCCACCTGGTGTTCTCTGAGCTCCTCCCTGCTGGAGACAAATGAGTTTGGTATTTCCTGCTGCCTGCTGGACATTACAAGGGAAAACATTTCCTCCTTGGAGCCTCTTTATTTCTGACTGTATACATCTCACCTTCTGGTCCCTGACTTTCCTATTCCTGCCACGTTTCCCAGCACCTGCACAATGCCAAACACAAATAGTTCCTGCCATATCAGTAACTCTGAGATGGCTCAATGATCTTTGTCACTGGACTGTAAAGCATTAAGGCATTTAAACTTCTCTCTTTGTTCTACATCAAATGGCAACCCCTTAGTACAGACCTCTGTAACTCCATGTCTGGGTTATTTCTTACTTACATGTCTCTTCTTCCAAAAGAAATTTCTCCTCCTCTTCTTTTTATCACTTTTACTGAATATCACTTCTCCTGAACCTTGTAGCTCTTGCTTTCTGTACTAGCGATATATATATAAAAAGAACAGTGGCTTCCCTGGTGGCACAGCAGGTTGAGCGCCGCACTGTGAAGCATCTGCGGCACAGTAGTGGTAGTTCTATCCCCGGCCAGGGAGGGGACCCATATGGTGAAAGGCAGACCTCTCCCGCCTTGCCAGCTGCTTCCCTCAGCAGTGTATTTCAGTTATCTGCCTGTTCTGCTCCCTGCTCTGTCTCTGGTGAATCCTCTCACCTCCCGCCACTCTGGCTTGTACCCCAACACTTGTATGCATAAATAAATTAATCTTAAAAAAAAAAAAGAATAGTGAAGTGGATAAGGTACTATATTCAATAGATGCAGGTCTGGATTTCAATTTTGTCACTTACAAACTCTTCAAGCCATAGTTTCTTCATCTATAAAATGAGGGTGATAATTACTTGCTCCCAGGTATACATGTAGACACATGTGAAGTGTGGGGGAGCAAGAATGTTATTTTTAAATGTTGCTTCCTTCTGAGTCACTGGGTAAGAAATAAAAATATTTTATAAGAAGTGTAGTAAGATGGCAGCATGACAGAATGAAGACACTGAACTTCCTCTGCCACATATTCACAATTAAATTTCAAGAAAACAAAAACAACAGTCCTTGAAGATGAACAAATGACTATTGTATATAACAGGAGCAATAGCATGACAGAAAAGAGTAGAAGGGCTAAAATTAAATTTTGTTTAGACTGATCCTTGGGCAGTATACTGATGAGAGGCAGGGGCAGCTGCTGTACAGAGTCCTTCTGCTGTTGTTAACTCAAGGCACATGCTCACACTGGGCTTCTTAAACACCAGACACTGTACTGGAGAAGGTGGTGAACAATGTCAGTATGCAGGAAAGTGGATGCACCCCTTCGAAAGTTCAAAGAGAAAGGGTGCAGAGTGATGGTTTCTGGCTTGAGATAGAGGCCCCCCGATCTGGAACAAATTGAGTTTCTGAACCAGCAGGGAAAGCCAGATTGGATCTCCTGTGTCTACTCACAGAAGATGCTATTATTGCACTCTGAGTACCTGAAGTTCTGCCTTTACCCTCACCCAGGCCCAAAACCAAGACAACTGAATAACCTCACTAATCAGAATTTGAAGCACCTAAATCTCAACAACGGGAACAAGCACACCAGGGCAAGGCTCCATGCTCATAAAGCAAAGAGAATAATTCTACACTGATGGGCCAAATATAGTCCTCAACCACTGTTTCATCTAGTCTCAACCACAGCCTAGAGCTGAGGATAGCACCAACTGTACAAGACATTTGAACAAAGGAGTTGACCTATGTGAGGGGATTATTGTGAATTCCACCACAGACTCGAGTACTGATACAGAAAGCTTGAACATTTGATGCTCACTGGAGGTGATCGTGTCGTGACCTAATGCCCCAGTTCCTTCCTACCTATAGCTACTTACTAGCACCAGTGCTCCAGTCATGTAAGCAGTGCAATGGCATTAGTCTATGAAATAACAGACACTTAAAGATCCTAGGTAAAAAATCTAGGGTTGTCCCCAGTTCCTTTTAGAAGGGTTATAAAAACCAAATCATTAAGATTAGAAAAGCAAAGTCCCTGTTGCAACCCATGAAAACTAAGAATGAAGAGGAACATATCACAAATGATGGAGAAAAAAATAATAAACCTGAGAAATATCTCAATTCAGTAGAACTACATAACATGCCTGACAAGGAGTTCCCAAATGAAGAAAAATAATGGCTGATTTAAAACAGAAACACAAAAAAGATCAAGAAAATATGAAACTTTATAACTAGAACTAATGGCATTAAAAAAATACTATAACTGAATTGAAATATACAATAGAAAGCCTTAACAATAGACAAATACAAGTAATGGAAAAGTGAGTTTGAAAGCATAGTGATGGAGAACACACCAACAGAACAATAAAGAGAAAAAAGACAATATAAGGGGTTCTTTGGGGTAATCTAAAGAGAGCTAATATTTGGATTTTAGGAGGAGAAAAAGATATAGGAAATTTACTTAAAGAAATAATTACTGAGAAATAGACCAGATGTATTGACCCAAGTCTCAAAGGGTTCCAAACAAAGTAACACCACACTAACACACTCCAAGAATTCCATCAGATCTTTAAAGAAGAACTTATCCTAATTTTGCTCAAATTTTTCTAAATATCCAAGAAAAGAGAAACTTCCTAGTGTATTTTACAATGCCAACAATACACTAATACCAAACCAGATAAATACAATACAAGAAAACTACAGACCAAAATTGTTGATGAACAATTATGCAAAAAATTCCATAAAATACTAGCAAACACAATTCAACAATACATTTAAAGGCTTAGCTATCACAATCAAGAGGAATTAATTTAATAAAGATAATAAATCACATCACAAAAGATAAAATCCATTTGATAGTATCAATAGATGTAGAAAAAGCACTTGATAAGGTTTAGCACCCATCTGAATAAGAGGGAAATAGAAGAAACCTATCTCATATATCACAAACTTGAGGTCAATATGTATAAAACTTAATGGTATAAAACAGAAACTTTCCCTTTAAGACTAGAAACAAGATAAGGATGCCCATTGTTACTGCTTGTGTCTTACTTAGAAATTTTAACCAGAGAAATAGATAAAAACAGGAAATAAAGGGAATCCAGATAGAAAAAAAAGTAAAACTATTATTATTTTCAGAAGGATAACACACTCTATAAAGAAAACCCTAAAAGCGCCACCAAAAACTATTAGATAATATAAATGAGCACAGCAAAGAGGCAGGTAACAAAAACAACATAAAACCCAACTGTATTTTAAATCAAACAATGAACAGGAAGAAAAACAAATTAAGAAAATAATCCTACTCACAATACATCAAAAAGAATCAAAGTCCTTGGAATTAACCTAAGAGATGAAGTGCTCATACAATTAAACTGTAAGATACTATAGGACTTAGACTGAGGTGATGGTGCACTGGTGAGATGGTGATGGGGAATACATGGGGATTACAATTAATGGCAAGTATATGTAAATTTTTAAATATTTTAATTAAAAAAAATGAAAACATGTAAAAAAAAAAAGATACTATAGGACTTAGATAGTGACATAAGGAGATAGAAAGACACTCCATGCATATGGATCGGGAGAACCAATATAGTCAAAATGGCTATTCTACCATCAATACATAAAGTTAAATCAATCGCCATTAAAATACCAACAATATTTTTCAAAGAAATCAAACAAAAAAATAATATTTATATAGCTCCATATAAGACCTCTAATAGCAAAAGCAATTCTGAGAATAAAAAGCAAGAAACTGAGATTCACATTTCTCACTTTGAACTCTATTATAAAATCATAGAAATTAAGACAATAATAAATTGGCACAAAAAAATAGATACATGGATTGATGGTACAGAATCAAAAGCCCAGAAATAAATCCATACTTATCATATCATAAATCAAGACTTATTCATGATAAAAGAACCACGACCATACAGTGGGGAAAAGAGAGTTGCTGGGAAAACTAAAAAACTACACTTAAAAGAATGAAGTTGGATCCCTCTAATCCATGCACAAAAATCATTCAAAGTGAATTAAAGACTTAGACATAAGACCTACAACAATAAAATATAGAGAAGAAAACACTGGTGATAAGATTCATGACATCAGTGATAAATGTTTTTGAAACCTGGCCCCTATAGCAAGGGAAATGAAAGTAAAAATAAATAATTGGAGTTATCTCGAATTTAAAAGTTTTTAAACAATGCAAGATAACATAAGTAGATTTAAAAGACATTTACTGAATGGGAGAAATATTCACACATTACACTACTGACAAGGGGTTAATGTTCAATAGACACAAAAAAATTAACAATAACCAAAAAAACCCAAATTAATAAGTATGTGTAGGTTTGAACAGACAATTGAAAGAAAATATCCAGAAAATGTAAAAAAGTTCATCATTGTTTTTAATAAGGGAGATACAGGTTAAAACCACAATGAGATACTTTCTCACAACTTGTGAGAATGGCACATATTAAAAAGATCTTCAGCTTGGGCTGGAGAGGATATGGAGAAAGAGGGACCCTAATATACTACACCATTGGTGGGAATGTAAAGTGGTATTGTTATGGCAGCTTCCCAGAGAAATCAGGCAGCACTCAGAGAGGTGGAGAGAGAGATTTAAATGTCACACTAATGGGTTCAGTTGGATAGCTCCCCAAAGAACCCTGAACAGCAGAAAGGCAGATTTTTATACAGGTTATATTTGGAAACCTGCCATTCCATCCATCATAATATAGGCATTCTTGACTGTTTGGGAAGGGGGTCAGGGCAGCCATGGATACTACTGTGGATAAGCAGTGCACCCAGTAACTTTGCCCTCCAGCGAGCAGCAGTCTCTACGTAGCAGATTTGGCAACTTTCTGCTTCAGTGCAGCTATTTTGAAAAGTGACCTGGATTTATCTTAAAAAATTAAAAATGGAAACACTTTATGACCCAGTGGACAACTTGGCAAAGCAAAAAACTTATTTAAAAAATCTAATAAATGAAGTGAGTCTTCTGAATTTTAGAGAGAGAGGGAGGAGGAAAGGGTTAATGGGATATAAGGGATGGTGGTATGGAAATAAAAAACAACAGTGGCTCATGTTCAGGCTTAAAGGGTGGTTACCTCAGGGAGGAAGAAGTCCTTGTCAGGACAGAAGGCCTAGAAAGATTTTCCTGAGAATGGGACCACAGGGGGCCAGTAGGGATGAAGACCCCATAGGCAGGCTCTGCCCTCAGAGTCCCACCTCCCTGTCAGGTCCTGAGTCTTCAGGCAGATTGAAAGAAACTTCCTTGTTTCTCTGGGCATTCATCTTGGGAGACATATACCAGCATTGAAGGGACAAGAAAGACATCACAAATCTAGGGGTCACAGCCAACAGGAATTCAGAACAAGCTTCCCGTGAGCCTCTCTCTGAGTGCACATACGGGGCACGGGAGAAGAACATATTAGGTTTCCCTGGTTTGGCAAAAAGAGACTGACTAGCCCTCTCTCCTGTGGCAATAAATTAGCCAGGGGGAGGACAACTCCTGAGGACAAAAAGAAAAAAAATTATTCTTAAGGAAAGAATTGCTGCTTTGTTTAGAAAGCATTCTGCTGTGTCTTTGGATCCGATAGGCAAAGCTACTTTTCTCCTGCCCCAACCCTGCCCCAAAACTAGCTCTGAGAAAAGGACTGAATTCAGAGTTGTTTTTCTCTGCATAGCTAAGTATTTGAAATCTAGAAAATTATAGTCAGTACAGGAAAGAGATCATAAGATTGAGAAATCCAGGAGTAAGTGGAAGGGGTCTTTGGAGAGAACAAGAGGAGGTTTTGGATGCAAATCTTTCAACCTTAGGTCATTCTCTATTCTGTTTTGCTTTTCCTCTAACTTTCAAAAAAACATTGTTATAACACAGGGGTGTGGGTGATGTTTTACAGGATGGAGAAGGCAACAGTTTCTTCAGCAAGATCAAGAGGATACGAATGTGTGCATGATGAGAATTGCAGGGGAATGAATTTCAAGCTATCTTAGCTCTAGATTGAAGGACACACAGACTCATAGAAAGCCAAAGAGCACGGGAGCACCTGAGTTATGTTTGAAAAGCACTTCACTCAGAGTGGTAAGAATAATAGCTTTGTTGCTATCAAGCTATTGTCATTACCAACTGTGTATATGCTTGTTTTATGCTATCTCTAAAAATGTTGAAATGAATTTCTGATTATCTTTATCCCATACCAATATTTTATCCTCACAAGTGTTTCTCTCTGTGACAGTGTAAACTGAGATTAAGGCATAGCTGGAACTGTTATATATGTCCCAAATTTCCTATTTTGACATTTTGCACATAATTACAAATAACAGAAATTCCTCCAATTCATTTTACAGACTTAATTGGCTTTATTAAATGATTCATGATTTGGGAAGCATCCCATCTAGCAGGTAGGAAAACTGCAAAAAGCTTTTTGTAATGAAATATTTTTGTAGGCAGAAAGAAGGCAAGATAAGGGAATGGGGAAATATTTCAGACTTAGGTAAACTACCCACAAGGAATGGAAAAAGGTCTTGTGACCAATTATCTCATTTTCCTCTGGGGAATGGAAAAGATTATTCCAGTGGTGCTGATCAAACAATTCCAAACTGACCAGTTAGGACTCTGGTCCATGGATGGTTGAAATCACAGGGGATTGAAACCAGTCAGGTTAGGTATTAAGTTTCAGTGAGCTTAATAGCACAAGCACCTCCTTTTTTAAACAATAGTAATCTCTTAACCTTCCTTCCTTCCTTCCTTCCTCCCTCCCTCCCTCCCTCCCTCCCTCCCTTCCTTCCTTCCTTTTTTCTTGATTGAACTCTCCTAACAGGTGGTGCTAACTCTTCAGTGATGCAATCAAGGAATGAGAATGGACAGCCTATAGAATTTAACCTTGAGATGCTCTCCAGATCTCAGCTGTCTTTCCTGCCAAACCTTTAAGGAAAGACTGCCCTGAGAGAGGTAATGATTCTTAGATTGCATTTCTTGTCATTCCTCAAGAGCAGTCTATGCTTGAGGTTTTTCATTATTTACTGGGATCACAGAGAAAAATGATAGTCCAATAAGGCTCTACCTTGGAGCCTTTTTCAGGGAGTCCATGGCAAAGGTGTCACACAGTAGCTCCATACAGTTGCCCTGCCAGTGAGGTGCCAGGCTGCCAGCTAGTGTGAGGCCCCCATGACCCATTTAATGGAGATATAGTTGAAATGGCACCCATATGACCATTGTTCTTGGCAACCTTTGCTCATGAGTGATGGTTCTTTGACTTTCATTGCTGGAATTATCTGTGATACTACTTACTTATTTCTCAACTCACACTTCTGTTCACACTTATTCTCTGAAGTAGAGACTTCTCTTACTTTGCTTTTGATAGAGCTTCCTAAAGTTTGTATATTTATTAATCTTTTTAAAGAATACACTTTTGGTGTTGTTTATCTTTTCTGTGGACTTTGTATCTTGAATTTCTTTTTCTATCTTTCCATGTATTGCAGAGTCTTTTTTTTTTAACTTTTGTATTTAATCACTTAATTTATCTCTTTGTGATTCTTTATCCTTCTCTTACTGTGTTAAGGTATCTTGAACCACTTTGTAGAGTTCATTTTCTCTGTGACATTGTTTTTATCTTTTGTATGGATTTGGAAGTTTTTGAAAGACATGTTAAAGCAAGGTCATGGTCATTCTATTTCTAGAAAATAATAGAAATTATAATTACGGAAGGACTTTATATGAGCTTTTCTATAGCACTACTCTTTTATACAGCTTCTGTGAAGATGGAAATATTCTGTGATGTCTACCATCTAATGCACAGGTGGCTTTGGAGTACTGGAAAAATGACTAGTCAACAAAGCAATTGAAGTTTAAATTTTATGTTAGCTGATTTAAATAACCACAGATGACTAACGGTTTCCAAATTGTATGGCACCATTCCAGAGACTATGTTATTACCTTTGTCACAAGAATGTGCATACTTACAGACATTTAAAAGAGAATAAGAAAGTTTATCTTGCCCATTCTCGCTCATTTCTTTTCTTCCTGAACAAGTTTTTTTCTAAAGACTTTCAATGCAATAGACCAAAACAGGCCTCTTCAGGGGGTGCTCCAAAGTAGGCGTCATCAGTAAGGGGAAATTTTCTGGATATTTGATTTATTAAGAAAACTGTACATGTGTTTGTACTATTGTGGTTGGGTTTTTCTTTATAAAAAGAATATTTATCATAAATGTGTAATGAAGTGTGAGGAGATGAACTTACATGCTTGTCAATCAATGGCTTCAAATGGGTAAGTAAGAGGGGGCAGTAGGATAAGAATGAAACAGAACTGGATAGGAGTGGATAGCTGTTGGACTGGTTGACAGGCGCATGAAGGTATAGTATGGAATCCTTTCTACTTTCATTGGTGTTGAAATTGTTTATAATGAAGTGTTCTTTTAAAAGATTCTAATAGCAGTTATAAGAGGAAAATATATAGCAATACAGGCACACACCAAGAAACAAGAAAGAACACAAAGAAACAACCTAATCTCACACCTTAAATAACTGGAAAAAGAACAACAACAACAGCAACAAAAATAGCCATTAGAAGAAAGGAAATAACAAAAATCAAAGAAGAAATAAATGAATTAGAAATTAAGAAAATGATCCAAAAGATCATTGACACCAAAAGGTGTTTCTTTGAAAAAATTAACAAAATAGATAAACCTCTAGCCAGACTGACCAAAAAAACCTCCAAAAAACAGAAAACAAAAAACAGGAGAACATACAAATAAATAGGATAACAAATGAAAAGGACAAATCACAATAGACACAGCAGAAATTAAGAGAATTATAAGAGGCTACTATGAAAAGCTATATGCAAACAAGTTCAACAACCTAGAAGAGATGGACAAATTTCTACAACAAATTTCACCCAAAGTTAGATAAAGAAAATATACAACACCTAAACAGTCCAATTACAAGGAGTGAAATTGAAACAGTAATCAAATCCCTACCAAAAAATAAAAGTCCAGGTCCAGACAGCTTTACAAATGAATTCTACAAAACATTCAGAACTGAATTAGTGCCTATCCTACCTAGACTATTTCAAAAAATTGAAAAAGAAGGGCTACTACCTAGTACATTTTATGAAGCCAGCATAACACTAATACCAAAACCGAATAAGGACAACACACAAAAAAGAAAACTATAGACCAATCTCTCTAATGAACACCAACGCAAAAATCCTCAACAAAATCTTAGCCAACAGAATCCAACAAGCATCAACAAGATAATCCACCATGACCAAGTAGCATTTATCCCAGGAACACAAGGATGGTTCAATATCCAAAAATCAATAAATGTAATCCAACACATCAACAAAAGAAGAAGAAAAAACATGATCATATCAAGAGATGCCGAGAAAACTTTTGACAAAGTTCAGCATCCATTTATGATGAAGGCCCTTGGAATTCTTGGGATAGAAGGACCAAATCTTAACAAATAAAGGCCGTATATGACAAGCCCATAGCCTATATCATTCTCAATGGTGAAAAGCTAAAAGCCTTCCCCTTAAGAACTGCAACAAGACAAGGATGTCCTCTTTCACCGCTGCTCTTCAATATAATACTGAAAGTATTATAGCCAGAGCAAGAAGACAAGAGAAAGGCATACAAGGTATCCAATTAGGGAAAGAAGAAGCAAAACTATCACTGTTTGCAGGCGAGATGATAATATACATAGAGAATCCCCAAAACTCTAGGAAATCTAAACAAACTATCAGCCAATTTGGCAAAGTAGCCGGATACAAAATCAACACACAAAAATCAGTAGCCTTCCTATATACAAACAACCAAGCTGAAGAAGAAGAAATCAAGAAAACCTTCCCTTTTTTAATTGAAACAGACAAATATCAAATACCTGGGACTAAATCTAACAAAAGAGGTGAAGGACCTCTACAAAGAAAATTATACAACATTGCTGAAAGAAATAGAAGACACAAAGTAATGAAAAGACAAGATCCCTTGCTCATGGGTTGGAAGAATTAACATCATCATAATGGCCATCCTACCAAAAGCAATCTACAGATTCAATGCTATGCCAATAAAAATTTCCATGACAGTCTTCAAAGAAATAGAAAAGATATTGATGAAATTCATATGGAAACACAAAAAAACCTCGAATAGCCAAAGCTCTCCTGACTGAAAAAAAGGGGAGTGGAGGGATCACACTTCCAGACTTCAAACTGTACTACAAAGGAGCAACACTAAAAACTGCATGGTATTAGAGAAAAAAACAGACAGACCAATGGAACAGAATAGAAAGCCCAGAAATAAACCCACAAGCTTATGATCAACTACTCTTTGACAAAGGAGCAAAGACTATGCAATGGAACAAAGACAGCTTGGGCAATAAATGGGGCTGGGCAAACTGGACTGCTACATGCAAAAGAATGAAACTAGAATACTGCCTTTCACCATGCACAAAAATCAACTCAAAATGGATTAAGGACTTGGACA
>JAGFMF010011687.1:0-84181 GCA_019455555.1 Galemys pyrenaicus
CCCCCCCCCCCCCCCCCCCCCCCGGGGAAGGACTTAAATACCAGTAGTCTGGGCCCAGGCCCCCTCCCTGCTCCTCCGCAGGCTCTCAGATGCTGAAGGCCCCCTTCCTCTCTGCTGAGGCCCCCTGGGTGTAATACCATCACCTGCTTCACCACTTCTTTTTTTAAAATAACTCAGAACACAGAACAGCTTTGTGATTTACTGAGGTAGTAAAACAAGGCAGTCCACACAACAATGCTAAGGGCCTACTGTGTACTGGGCTCAGCCCCAGGCCTGGGCTCCTGCTGGTCCTGGAGTCAGCAGTCAGCCCCAAGTACACAAGCTAACGGGAAGGCAGGTCAACGCAGCTGGTGAGAAGCATCACGGGAACAGGAAAAGGAAGCGACACGTAGAGCGCGTAGGGGAAGCACTTCGACAGGGTTCTCGGGGAGACAGCTGTCAGGTGACATGTCATTTGAGCCCTAAACGAGGCGGCACTAGCAAAAATCTGAAGCATGTCTGGGCAGCGAGACCAGCTCACACCACAGCCCTGGGGCAGGAGCATGCCCGCTGAGTCCGAGCCTGGAAGACAGACGTTAACTTCACCGGAGCAGAAGGGACTAGAAGGGCTCCACAGGTGGGGAGCTCCCATGGGGCCAAGCTGGTCTGGGATTCTTCTACAGGAGGGTGAGGAGAAGCAACAACAAATCTTAGCAAGGGGGGCGCGACAGGCTGATTTGTGAGATCTCCCCGGCAAGGAAAACAGACTTTAAGGGGAGGAGAGCAGGAGGCCACTCAGGTAGTGTAGGCCGGGGTTAGAAAGCTCCAGCTAGTCATGAGCACTTGCTCTTGTAGACAAAACCGTGATTAGAAACAGCCACGGCCTGAGTCCCGTGGTGGGGTGCGTGGAGACCGCACCAGGTCAAGGCCTGGAGCTTTGAAGAAGGCTGCCAGCCCCGTCTAGGCCAGAGACTATGCAGCCTGCAGAGGCGCTTGTTTAAAAACCTAACACTAGGGCACACTGCTCACAGGCACCCCCTCTTACAGCTAGGTCTGCGGCGAGCAGCCATTCGCTCTAACACCGAGTAAACGTGGCCCAGTGGCACCCTACGACCCACAAACCTGCTCTCCACATCTGCCCTGGATGGGCCGGCTCCTGATTTGAGGTCAGAAGTCGCCTCTACAGGCTCTGCCAGTAAAGCCTTCGGAGCACCGTGCCGGTCCTCTCCTCTGCCACAGCAAACCAAGCAGTAAAAGGCTAGTGGGGGACTGCAAGGTTATCTGCTCAGTTTTTTAAAGTTAGACCAAAAGGTTCCAGAAGACAGTGAAGAGAAGCCCCAGAAAGAATGAGGTTCGGGGCTTATGTTTATCAGTGGAGCCACCAACAGTGTACGAGGAAATCTCTCTAAGGCAGGTCCCCAAACAGTTCTCCACGCTAGGCCCTCGCCTGCCGCCCCCCATGGTGGGCGCCCCTTGGCTCCACATCTGTTTCCCGCCACAGGGGTCCAGTGTCACGCCCAAGGCTGGTCCGCTCCACCAGTTACGTTTCACGTCGCTGGAACGTCTCCCCAGAGCCTGACCGCTGGACGTGTTGCAACAGCTCCTGTTCCCAATTTTGATTAAACCAAGAAGCAGTTGAGAGTTTCAGATCTGTTGTGAAGTCAAGTTTGTTTCACTAATCTGTAATCCGGGAAATCCCACTAAGGAAGCAGCAGCATGGACCAAAGTCAGCAGACCACATCCAAACCCGGCTGGGCAAACGTCAGCTCCATGACAGATGCCACGTGGCGCCGTGCTGGGACGGCCCCGCACCTCATTCTACGACATCCTGTAAAGGACAACGTCCCCCTTTGCTCCGAGAAGCAACTGTTAAATATGGACCAAAATAATGAAATTAAAATTCTAACTGCTTATGATGAGCAAGGCACCAGGTTAAGAGCATTTTAAATATATGATCTCACTTATTCCTCATAATGATTCTTGAAGAGAGATTTTGAAGACACTCTTAAATAAAAAGGGCTTCCCTGGTGGTGCAAGGAGTTGAGTGCTGCACTGTGGGGCTTCTGCAGCCACAGCAGCACAAGTTCGATTCCCAGCCAGGGAGGGGACCCACATGGCGCAGCAGACCTCTCCTGCCTCGCCCGCTGCTCCCCTCAGCAGTGTACTTCGGTCCATTTGCCTGTTCTGCTCCCTGCTCTGTCTCTGATGAATCCTTTCACCCCCTACGCCTCTGGCCTGGACCCCAGCTCTTGTATGCAGCACTGATAAATAAAATCTTTAAAAAAAAAAAGACACCCTTAATTCTGTGCAATGACAGCTGATGACTGGCACCAAAAATCACTATTTTCAAAACTATACCCAAAATACTAATATGCTTTGGTTTATGATTTAAAAAAAAATTAATGGGGACACTACCTTAAAGATGCAGAAAAATATCTGCACGAGCAAATATATGAGGCCATCCAATAAAATTACACATGCATTTCTTTTTTTGATTTGAATACTTTTAAAAAATAATAATTTACTTTCTTACACTGTGAATTTCTGGACGCTGGACTTATCTCCTCAGGTGCCATCCTGTAGTGCTCTCACCACCATGGGCCCTGGGACCCATCGCCAGGTCCCGCAGGCGCTTCCCTGCCCCATTCTGACCCTTTTCTCCCACTCCTAGAGACTGGTGGTCATGATTTCCACTTTAAGACAGGCTCAGAGAAGCCCAGCGGCCGGTCTGAAGTCACATTTTGCAAGTGCCAGAAACCACCTCAGCCCAGGCTCCAGGATATCACCCTCAGCAGAGGCCCCTCCTCCCCTGCACACTAGGATGTGCTGCAGCTCCACCCCGGAACTGGGAACCGACCCGGGCAGCGGCTAAGGAGGGCCATAAGCACGTTCCCAGGGCAGGGTGCCGCCTTCAAGTCCCTGAAGCCAGGACAGCCCGCAACCCAAGGCTGCCCGCTTCTTATCTGAAAGCACGGCCTTGAGGGGACTCTGCTGCCTCTCTTCCATCACGCGAGTCACTGCCCCCTCCTTTGGGGGGGCAGGAAGGAGAATGGGTTCTCGCACTACCCCACTATTTTAAGCACTGTAATAGCTGAAATGTTAGTCAACAGCACACGTCTGGCTCCACAGCAGCCGCTCGTGGAGCGGCAGAGGAGAGGAGCACTGCACCGTGAGTCGCGGGGAGGCCTGGTTCCCAGCCAGCTGGCCCAGTGGTGGCCTCGGCAGGGCCTCTGGCAGGCTGGCTCCTGGGGCATACACTTGTCTAAGCAGGGACAAGCACCGCACTGTTTCCAGAAAGAAGTAAACAAGGTAATTTTGGGTGATTTTAAATATCTACCCATTATCCATCCCACAGTTACTTTCTATGCATGACAGAGCTTTTCACTGTGACAATGAGTTTCCTTCTAAAACTATTTTTTTTTCCTAAAACTATTTAAAATAATCTGAATTTAAAAGCGGTTTTTAAATATTAAGTCCACAGGATACTGAGGTTCGGGATGGGAAAGCCACACGGGCGCTACACCAGCCCAGCAGCCCCGAGCATGGCGACCCCCACCCGCGCGCCCTCAGGGCCACCACAACCTGCGCGCGGGTTTCGGATCCAAACAGTGGGACTGTCTCCACAGCGTGGCACTTACTAGCGCTTCACAGCGACAGAAGAGGCAGAGCCCCGGGTGCCAGCAAGCCCCCTCGCACTGTCGGGGCTGCTAACACAGCGGCTGCCTGTCCTGGGCCCAGCGGGCTCCGCCAGCTTGGAACCCAACTTGCTTCCCTGGAACCTCAGCTCCGTGGTCACCCCGAGGGTCCCGCTACACACACACACACAAACACACACGCACGCACCGCTGGACCTGAAGTACGGACTGCCTCCCCTTGGAGGCAGGCACAGCGTGGGGCCCGAGCTGTCCACCCAGGGCAAGGCCAGAGGGCGGGGTCTGGGGCCAGGGAGCACGGGGCGAGCGCTGCCTGCGGCCATGGTCCAGTGGTCACAGTGACCAGAGCCACCCCTCCACCGCGGCACACCTCCTGAGTGCCCGAGGTGTACATTCGTTTCATCTTCCAGTGATCGGGAAGCTACTGTGGGGTCTGGAGTCACCTGGCCGGAATCTACCCCCAGGGACGAGGAGAAAACAGTGAGACCTGGAGCGACGCCGGGCACAGGGCCAAGGAGCGTTTGCTGTCGCCGTCGCCACTGAACGCGACACCAGGGAGCCCAGGGACCGCGAGTTTGAGGCTCCGTTCTCCTGCAGCGCCAGATGACGTCCCCAGGACCACGGCCCACCTCCACCCCCGAGGGCCACCTCCTGAACGCTGATGTCGGAAGTCAGGTTTTTCTAAAACGTCCCTGAGCACCATTTTGCAAACAAGGAAACTGAAGCTTAAAGAACTTGCAAAACCTGCCCAAGTCGCGGTGCCTGGAAGCGGCAGAATCGAACTCGTGCCCAGTCTGAACCCCGAGCCTATCCTTTTAATGGCCACGTCGCTGTACTCCCCCGTGGGGACCATGTGGCCAGCAGATGAGAGGACACCTCTGAGCCCTCGCCCAGACCCGCACAGCCCGGCTCAGCGAGCGACAGCTTTGCCGCCCTCAGAGGGGCCCTGGCTGGAGCGGCCCCACTCACTGGCATCAAGCAAAGCGACGACTCCTATGTGACAGTCGGATGAGCGTCAGCTCCTCCTAAGAACCTCTCCCGACAACCTCCCGCCACCCGCACTGCAGGGAGCACGCCCAAATCTGCGCTTGCAGAGCCCGTCCCAACCTACCTTTGGTATAACTGCACCAAGGGACCTAGCAGCCACACCCTGCACGGCTGGGCCCTCTGGAGACCTGTTTCGATCATCTTGGTACCCCTAGGATGAGGGTCCTCAACTAGGAGCTCTGTATGCAGCTTCAGAGAATTTATGAACCGTAAGAAACGACAAGCAAGAACACTTAACATTTCCATGGAGAGGTTCAAGTGTTCAGCGCCCCAAAGGGGTCCTCACCGCAACCAAGTTACAGGCAGCCGCTGACGCACGCGCAGTGCGGGCTCGCAGAGGTACTCCTTAACACCTGCTGAACCCACTGGCAAGGTGCATCTGGGAGAGCCCACCTGCAGGCAGCTGCCAAGGCCACAGGCGAGGCCCTAAGCTGAAAGCACTCCAGCTGGATCCCTGCTGAAGCCCCAAGCATGGCATGTATAGTCTTCTCCCGTATTCCAGTTAATTCCACCAGTGTCCCTTCAACGTTTTGTCACTCTTCAGCACACGTGTCAGAGGTGGAGAGCCCATCGCCTCTGCACGGCAGCCAGGTCCCTTAGCCTCCAGGGGCCGTGAGCCCACGAGCCGGCATGTGTCCTAACCGTGTGCCTTGGAGACACCTGCTTTACCAAACCTTTACAAATCCGAGTGCTAGACCCCATTTCACCGGCTGCAGTGAGGATCTATTCCCACAGTAAGTTCAAAGCTTCTCCAAACCAGCCTTAGTCACTCCTATGCTGACCCGGCTGCCAGCAAGAGGGCCCAGGCCAGCGCGGCTCCCAGGACGGCAGGCAAGTGGACGCCCACCGCTGCTCCCGTCCACACAACTTAGTCCTGCGAGTGGTCAGGTCTCGCTGGCATTCGGGTGAAAGTGTACTTCAGGCCCACATTTCCCCAAATGTCTTTATCTGACAAAACTCCAAAGGCAAAACATTTTTAAGGATGATTCTGAAGAGTGAAAGAATTGCCTGGAAAAGAGGGGGAGAGGAGCGTCTGAATACACACCCCAGAAGTAATACATTAGAAAGAGAAAGAATACAGCCCGAATCTTTTTCAGACCCAGCACGACGGAAGTTGAACGTCAGCAGGCCTGAAGAAACCTTGAGATTATCTAGCTCAACATTTCCTGACGTCTGATCCACAGAACGTGATTTGGTTCTATAAACAGGCTACGAAGAGGCGTCACCTCAGGACATTTCCAGCACGTGTCCTAAATGCATGTGAGCGACGAAAGGCCGAAAGGCTCCAGAAGCACTGCCACAAAGCGGCTGATTCCCCTTTAACTCCACATCCCCCAAGGTGCTGCAAGAGGCCTTCCCCATGGGCCACCCACTAACAGGCTGGAGATGAAGTTCTGGGAAAGGCCGACCAGGCCCGGTCCACGCAGCTACCTGCACGAGGCTCAGGCCTCCCGACTCTCCATCTAGAGTTCTTTCCACTAGAAATTCCAAACAAAAACCAGAGCCGACAGGCGCGATCTGGAAAAGGATCAGGAGAAAAACATCAGGGAGGCGGCCACTTGACAGCGTCAAACAGCAGCAGCAGGTCGGGATGGCCACCGGGGCGGGGGCCAGCGTGCCACGTGTAGGGGCAGCTGTCCCTCAGCCCCTACCAGAAGATGCCACGCAGAATGCGGGAGCAATGTGGGCAAAGCTAGAAAAGCCACACATCTCAACTTCCACTTGAAGCCCTTCAAGAGGCTCGGTGCTGGCCGCCCGCAGTCAAAGCGTCCCTGCGGATGGCGTGCTCCAGCTCACGGACCAGCTCGCAGACCGTGGTGTAGGCCAACTCGCACATACGAAATAACTGAGACTTCAAAGAAACCAGTCTGATGACACCTGTGGGGCGTGGAAGTTTAGACGCAAGAGGGGTCAGCTAAGGAGAAACACCCCAGAGGCAGCCAGTGGGACGCACCGCTCTGGCGACATCCGCTCTAATACCACACGTGGAGCTCAGCGCTCCCGCTAGGTGGGAGGCCCTCGCTGCGAGGACTCACTCCCCACAGGGCTCTCCAGCGGGTCTCACGTAAGCACAGATACAGGCGAGCAGTCACACGTTTCCTGAAAACACCGGTTTTGGGAAAACACCGTGTTTGAGAAAGTTAAAACGAAAGTACACGAAGGAGTCACAGGTCACTCGAAATGTCTCAACCGCGTATGAGCGTGTGCGTGTGTCCATCGACTGAGCATTCAGGACACGCGACACTGCCAGAGTCAGAACTGGATACATTAAGTGAGCAAAGGCAGCATCTCTCTCGGGGTGTCCAACAGCCAATGCACAGACTTTTCTTTTACAGGCAGAAGCAGTGTTCTCGTAAGGGCAACACCTGCTTCTCGGCTCACCGTGGGAAATAGCAGCACTGGGAGGCATTTTCTGGGTGCACATCAACATTTCCTGGAAAATAATAGGTTTGAGGCCTTAAAAAAAAACTATCAAAAGGTCACTTTCAGTTGATTCTCCAGTGGCCTGGTCACCATCATTTGGATGCCCCCACTCCATGGGGCAGTATGTGTGTTACCCAGTATGTGTGTGAATAGAACCCTCTAGACGTATGCAGTGCTGACCCCAGCAGGGTCAACTCAGGCTCTATTCCAGTTAGCTAAGCTGGGCCCCACTGTTTACTGGGCTGCCCAACAAACTTACGAGCGTCTTACAGGCTGTCACTGGCGTTGAGGGCACGTAGGAGAGGAGAAGCGCAGCAGTGACTTAAGTAGATAATTCTCTTTCATTTCCATTAACTGAGGATGAGGGGTCTTGACTGAAGTAAGAGTTTCAAGTAGGAAAAGAAATTAGCACTGTAGCACAAGACGTCCTTCTACCTGGTGGTAGAACACCTTCTACCTTCTACCCACGGTGCTGGCTGCTATCACGCACGTGCCTGCTTTTCATGTCAGACGCGGCCAAACGACTGCAGTGCGCTTTCTGGGCGCATTTTTACGTTTAGAAAAACTAAGTGGAACAAAGCAGACTGCAGCTACTCAGTCATGTTCTCCATGAGGTCCCCTATAACCCAGGCAAGATGGACTGCAAGGAGGCCGTGGGCCAGGACCTACACCCACCTTCCTGGATCATGTCCTTACCAGAACCCTGTCCTTTGCAAACAGCTCGCTGAGATACTTTTATTTTGGCCAACAAGGCAATGGTCCAAGAGAACTGGACATAGGTGGCTGTTCTTTAATATCCAGAAGTCTTTGATCCTCCTTAATGGGGCTGAATCAGATTATAACTCTATATTATGTACTTCCCAACAGAATGGACATAAATTTATCTGCTTGTACCAAACACAATTAATACTGAATTTCGCACTGCTTCACGTCTCCAGAGACCCTCTGAGAATATCACTGAGTGAACTAACATCAACAATTGGTTTCCTTTGTTGAAAAGAGTCCCAAAGATATATGCAACAGACGTTTCAAGACGCCAGTGAAATAGGTGCTGTACCCCACATACCAGACTTAATAGGAGCTGCAGGTTCAGATCCCAGCAGGGTCAACTCAGGCCCTATTATAATTAGCTAGATGCACTGGGCTCCCCAACAAACTTATGAGGGTCTTACAGGCTGTCACTGGCATTGAGGCCGCATAGGAGGGGGGAAGCGCAGCAGTGATTTAAATAAATACACTGTCTTATTTGGAGAGGAGTCGCGTCACTGGACCATACTGTGTATACAATGGAGAAGTAGAACCACCACCATCCAAATGCCCAGATAATACAAGACCCTTTCAGGTAAGGCAGACTACCGGCACACAGTATTTCAGATTTCTAGCATCCCATTCTTGCCAAGTGCAGACCTACAAATAACCCTAAAATTACCCACAAACCTGTTATTTTTCTTTAGTTTTTAAAGGCCATCAAATCCTGGGAGATAGTATCGACCTCCAGTTGTTAACGTTCAGAAGGGACACTGACAGCACCGTCTCCATGGGCCTTAGCACCGTCCGGTCAATGGTGCACATTTCCAGTGACGTTTTCTCTGCTAGCAGTAAACACCACTGCTTCAACAATCCACATTAGGTCAGCACTTAACAGAGGGTCTCCCTCCCGCTCGAGCAGGTTGTCCAAGAATGAGTTCAACCACTGGCTCAAGAGAAGCAGAGTCTTCTCAATGGTTCAAAATTCATTTTATGTTCAACTACAGGCCTTCCGCAAACTGAGGATCTGAGCTCTTTAGAGAGTGACTATTAATTCTTCCTGGGCACAGAAGGCCAACAAGGTGGTTGTCACTCATCGGCCCAGAGCGAAAGCCATTACATATAGCAGCCAGTGAGAAACAAGGTTCAGGACCCTGTGCCGCAGAGGAGAGCAATGCAGCAACACGCCGGCAAGCAGTGACGGAGGGGAGCCGGATGGCGTGTTCATCCATTACAGCCACTGGTTGGCTCTGAAGTCTAAGTAAGGTGGATACTCACTATTGGTCTGGCTGGCGCCTAGGCAGTAAGTAACAAGTCACTGGATAGAATTTTAGGTGGAACCACAGGTTTGGAAAGTTCTGGGATCCAATATAATGTCTACAGGAACATCAGTATTAAAATGAAAAGTCAGTATCTGAGAAACACGTAGGGTTCCCTCCCCTGGAATACTGGAAAGAGATGTAAAGATCATATCTTCAAGCGCCCGAGCGGAGACCTTCTTCTAATACAGTGAGTCCTGTGGCTCTCTGTTAGGAATCAAGCAGTAATTAGTTATAGTCCAGATTTTATAATGCCAGTTAGTATGCCTACAATTAAACAGGATGATGACTATAAGACACTCAGCAGATGTTTAAGAGTTAGACCTAATTTTGTTAGTAAGTTTTCAACACAAGGATCCCTTCTGTTCTCAGCACCGTGCCAGAAGCCAAAGATTATTTCTGGCAGGTTCCATATTCATTCTCCAGGAAGTTTACCACCTTTGAAACTGTTTAACTCTGACAAAATGCACGACGTTGTCAGATGGTAAAGTTTCACGGTTGGAATGACTCCCTATCACATTCTCCCAAAGGGAGGAAAAACTACTGCCCATAAGGAATTCCTACGTCTTGTGAACCACCCACTCCTGGTTAACATCTCCCTCTCTCCCTTCTCCAAAGTAAAATAACCTCGAATTCCTTGTATTCCACCCCCCGAAATACGGACAGTCCGAAAACAGTGTTTTCCAAGTTTAAGAAGCTAAAGAACCTGAGACCGCCTTCCATCTGTACCCGGGTCCTGCCGGTGCGCTCTCCTCGCGAACCTCCGAGCCACAGGCTGGCTGCCCTGCAGGTCCAGCCCCAGGGCGGGGGCGCGAGGCGGGTAGGCGTCCTGGGCAAAAGCTTTCCCAGCGGCTGCAAGCACCTGGGACACCCGCACGACAGTCTGGGCCTGGGCCTCGCGGTGGCGCCTCATCCCTCGGCTTCTCCCGGGTGCAGGAGCGTCTAAGGAACCTCCGCCTAACCGAGACGTCAACCCGGGCTGCCTCCCGCCCCAGGCCCGACCCCTCCTCCCCATCAGGCCCGGCCCGGCCCCGCCTCGGGCACTCGTGCTCCCGCCAGCCGGCCGCGCCCGTACCTGCCGGACCCGGTGCAGAGCGTCCACGAAGCCCTCGGCCTTCATCCCCACCGGAGCGCTCTGCCCCTGCACCAGCTCCGCCATTACCGCCCCCGCCGCCGCCTCCGCCGCCGCCGCCGCCGCCGCTCGGCTACCCAGTCCGGCCTCCCGCTCCGCTTGGGGACCCGTAGCCGGAAAGGGAAAGCCGCCTCATTTCCGGCGGAAGGGAGGCCGGGACTCTCTGCACTGAGAGTCGCGTCTGAGGGGGTGGGGCCAGAGCACGTGATCGCGCTCGGCCGGAAGTGGGGCGGGGCAGGGGCGGGGTCTCGGCGGGGGCGGGGGCGGGCCCGGCGCGTCAGTCAGCCCAGAGTTTGGAGGGGTCGGGTCGCCACCCCGCCCTGCGCAGGGGCATCTTGGTGCCAGACTGTGGGTCCGTATTGACACCTCCTCGAGGCTCGGGTGTGTCCCGCGGTGTCCGGCTGGCGGTCTTTTGGACGCTCGGAGCAGTGACGTGGCTTTCCCAGGGCTGCCCCCAGCGCTCCTGGTGCGCTGAGATCCTGACCCCGAGCCCCTCCCAGAAGTGGCCAGTAGTTTGGGACATCAGCGCTGAGCGCTTCGAAATGACACCGGGAGGTCACCGAGGGAGGCTGCTGGGCGTGGGGCAGAGGCACGCGGTGTCGGTGCCCACGTGTGCGGCGAGCCCCGGCTTGAGTTCTTGCACGAGGATGAGGCCACACCTGGGGTTGCCTGGCGACACCGCTCAGGTAGTATGCTCCCGGGGACAGCGGGGACAGCGGACAGGGTATCCTCTTACACATTCCTTTATCAACTCGGACCCTGGGGAAACAGGAAATACCACTGGATCTTTGCATCATTGGTGCCTGCTGAGTCAAAACTATATTGCAGGGAGGCTAGTGCTTAAGTAACTTTTTTTTTTTTTAATGGTAGTAAAAGGTATAGATTTTTCAAAGTGAGGAAGGAATCTTACTCGAGAACAAACTTGAGCCTTTTTATAAGTGAGCAAATAAACTCCCCAGAAAAGTAACTGGGCATAAGGGCTTCCATGCACATCTTGTTAGTGAAGGTGACAGGGTGCCCATCTTGAATTAACAAGATTGCCGTCATGTGAGTGTCGCCCAAGCCCTATGCCAAGCACTAACTAATGAGTTAGATTTCAACGAAGTCCTGTTCAAGCATCTTGAAGTTACCAAGGAGATGAAGGGAGAGAAAGAAATAAAATGTGATTGACTTCTTTTGGTGATCCCTTGGTCAACATGCTTGGAGAATTTTGGGTTTTGGAAAGAAGCATGAGGAATAATCAGCCAATAATCAAAGTATACTTCTTGTGTTAATGACTTTACGGCTAGACTGAGTTTCTTTCCTGCAGAGATTGTCTCCCTATAGTTTGACACATAGTAGGGAAACTTTTTGGGAAACATCTTTTGATAGTTTGAATAATCCCTGAATCATGGGAAAAATTTTAAAAATAGGCAAAATTGCAGTGTCGAAGATGATCACTTTCAGACAAAATGTTTCAACCCATGGAGGAAAAATAGAGTTGGCTGTGTTGCTGTTACTATTGAAATACTATCACGAGACAAGACCAAAATGCACCAACACATTTCTTTGTGGCCAGTTTGAGTGTATTGAATGTTTTAACTTTGCTGTGCTTGCAAAAATCAAGGAAATGACATCAACTTTCTGGAATGGGGATGGTTCTACTGACCCGGTATCAGTAATAACTTGTGTTTTGAACATATTTTTAAATCTCTGAGGTGAGTATGTTGATTCATCCAAAATCCAGCTGGCTTCTCCTCGGAATATAAGTAATGAAAACAGGATTACTGGCACCACTATAAGGCATGAATTCCAAGGTTTAGTCCAAAGACCACAAAATGCATAAATAGGAAAACACAGCCCTTGTACTGGATGAGTAACTTCAGGCAACCCTCTTTTTTCTGGGGACTCTGTTGAGGATAATGACACAGACCCAGTGTGACCCACTGTTGTATGTTCAGCTGACACCTTGGACTTCACCTTGGCACTTAGCATGATCGTTTTTAAATCATTGTGTAAGTGTTCGTTTATTGTCTGTCTTTTCCACTAGTGTAAAACCTCAGTAAGGGATCGTGCTCACCTCCTTCATCTTCCCATCCAGCGTCCAGTGACTGGCTTTTTGTTCACTCTCTGGTGTTTGTGAAATGATTTGTCCAGCTAGATCCTCAGAAGTCTACAAAACCCATGTACTCTGGATTTGACTAGCTCTGCATAGGCTATGGTCACCTAAGTAAGCCATCCTGCTCTGCAACTTGAGACACTGAAACGCCTTCTGCCATTAATGTGATGTCACTGATGGCACTGACATGCCTCCTTCACCGTTAGTAGAAGGCACTCTACAGAGAAACTACCAGGAGAGCCCAGATTGTGTTTTAGTAAGTAGCCTCCAACCCTCAGTGGCTTAGACAATACAGGTTATTTCTCACTTGGACACCATTGTTCGTGCTACAGCATTGCAGCTCGGCTCGTCAGGGCCACATGTTATCTTCACTCTTCAGCCAAGGCTGGTAGAACAACCTCTGTCTCAAACATTAAATGACATCAAGGCAAAGGGAAGAGGGCATGGCAAAGCACATGCCTTTTAAAGCTTCTTGCTCTAGTGATATGCTTGACTTTCATTCACATTTAACTCACAGCCACATGTAATTGACTAAGGCAAGCCAGATGGTGAAGCACTGATCAACTAGCAGACATAATCCACCTCCAGGGAGAAACAGCAAATATTTGTGAAGAATGATACAATTTTCCAAAGAACCCAAGATAAAAAAATATGTACAGGGAAGGTGGTAGAATAAGCCTGTACCCTGAAGGATACAGCATGGTAGTAGCCAGTTTCCATTAGTATCCCAAAGATCCTTGGCATCTGGTCATCTGTAGTTTGGGGAGCCTCATTATCATCCCAAGATCTGTACTGTTTTTATCTCTGAGACAGAATTCATAGCAGTAACTCTGTGGATGGGGTTTTCTCCATTGAGAGATTTTACACATGTCCCCAGACCAGACATCTTTTCCAATGTCAAGTGTGCAGAGGAATTTCAAGTACAGACGAAAGAGCATGTCAGCATGAAATCTAAAATAAAGGAGAGACATTTAAACTCTCTTAGTTATTTAGAATAAAGATACTCCTTGGAGCCTTGTTAAATGATAAGTGCATTAGAAAGTTACTCTGTGTCGGGCCTCCCTGGTGGCGCAGTGGGTTAAGCAACTCACTGTGAAGCAAACCGCAGCCATTGCAGCACGAGTTCGATCCCTGCTGCCGGCCAGGGAGGGGACCCACATGGCATAGCAGACCTCTCCTGCCTTGCCCGCTGCTCCTCTCAGCAGTGTGTTTCAGTCCATCTACCTGTTCTGCTCCCCACTCTGTCTGGTGATTCCTCTCACCTCCTGCGACTCTGGCTTGTACCCCTGCTCTTGTATGCATAAATAAATAAATCTTAAAAAAAAAAAAAAAGAAAGTTACTCTGTGTCTCGCAAACAATAGCATTCTTACCCTCATACCACCCTACTCTTCACAGACTGTATATCCCACCCTTAGCTAAGTTCCTTATCACCCCCTAATGGCCTCACCTCCATTACATCACATGGGACCTTAGAATTTCAGGATATGAATTTTGAGGGACACAGTTTACAGCAAGTGTTGAGAGTTCTTTGTGTGTGTATATATAATGTAATTTGCAACTATTTTCCTTCCATCTGTGAATGTCTTTTCATTCTTCTGAAGAGTATTCATTACTAATTTTGATGATGCCTAATTTTTTTTTTTTCTTTTGTGGACCATACTTTCAGTGTTTAAGCAGAGAACAGCTTACTCCAAGGTCACAACACTAAAGTTTCAGGTTATATATTTAGGTCTATGATTCTGAGTTAACTTTTGCATAAAGTATAAGGTATGGGTCAGATGCACTTTGTTTTCATAAAACTGTCCAGTTGTCTCAGCAATAATGTAAAATAAAAGAAAATAAAATATCTTCTCCATGTAATTGTCTTGGCGCTTTTGTAAAAAAAAAAAAAAAGTCAGTTAGTTACACAGATGAAGTTCTCGTCTGGACTTTTTTATGCTGTTCCATTGGCGTGTGCCTGTCTCCTCACTTATACATGTTGTGTTGGCTACTATCGCTTTACAGTAAAATTTAAAATTAGATAGTTTGAGTCCTTCAATTGTGTTCTTTTTCAAAAATTGTTTTTTGGCTACTGAAGACCCTTTGTGTCAGCATGCAAATTGTAGAATTAGGTTGGTGAGATCTGTAAAAAAAAAAATCATATTGAGAGTGTGTTGAACATACAGACCAGTTTGAAGGAAATTATTATTCTAGCAATGAGTCTTCCGGTCCATTAACAATCTATATCTCTGTGTTTATTTTGGTCTTCTTTGGCTTCTTTTTCCAGGGTTCTACACACACTTTGTTAGATGTGCACCTAAATATTTCATGTTTTTGGTGCTAGTGTAAATGGTACTCTTAAAATTTTGATTTTTAGCTGTTGGTTACCAGTATATAGAAAAAAATTCCTTCTTCACATTGATCTTTTATCCCTAAATCTTGCTAAACTCTCTTATTAGTTATAGTAGCTGTGGGATAGATTTGTTGAGATTTACTATCTAGATAACTATGCCATCTGCAGATAGAGATGGTTTTATGTCTTCACTTCTAATAAGTATGTCTTTCACTATTTTTCCTGGCTACTGAACTGGCTGGACCTGCTTTAGTCTCAAACACGAGTAGTGAGAGTAGACACGAAATGACCCTGAGCTTATGGGTAAAGTTTATAGTCTTTTACTATTTTTCATGGTGTTAGCTGCACGTTTTTTTATTGATAATCTTTATCAAGTTAAGGAATTTCCCTTCTATTCCTAATCAGCTTAGAAGTTTTATCATGTGAAATGCTTTTTCCGTGTCTACTGAGATGACATTGTGAATAACATTGGCTGATCTTTAACTGCTGAAGCAACCTTTCTTTCCCATGGTAATCCTACTTGATCACGTGACTATTCCTTTTGATGAATTTTTATCTTTTTTGCTGAATTCAATTTGCTAATATCTTCTTGAGCATTTTGGTGTATTTTCCACTATATTCTTTGCTCTAAGTACTCAGAGAGTAGAGCCTAGTAAATACAGAAAAAAAAAATTGTGTGAAGTCTCCAGTTCTGAGGCTAAAAGAGGAAAATAGTGTCATGTTTTGAACGTTTCTTCCCTTTCAGTTTTCGATTATTTTGTATCTCCTGCCTACTCAATAGCTTTTATTTCCTATGCCCTAATACTGTACATTCTACCTCAATTCTCCCTGATTAGTAGGCTCCTGATAGTGTGAAATAATACAGAAAGTATGATTCACCTCCTAGCTCCCAGTCTTCATTCTCATCTAGATTTACCCATTCAGCATTCCAAACAGGTCTGAGGTCACGTTGGGGTCAGATCATTCGTTCTTGGAAGGCGAGAGAGCTTTGGGCTTTGGAATTACAGTTTCTCATTCCCTGTATTAGTCATGATTCTTCCAATGGTAACAAAAATTGTCACCGACTGACACGTGAGAGAGGAACCTGTTTTACACCATGTTCACAGAAGATTACTCACAATAGCCAAAGGGAGGAAACAATTCAAATACCCATCAACAGATGACTGGAAGGATGAAGCGTGGCATGGACACACAAAGGAATGGTGTTTCGCCTGAGAGAGTGACATTCTGACACAAGTTCCCACGGGGGTGGACTTGGGGACATTCTGAGTGAAGTGAATGAACTACAAAAGGGCAAATAGGGGATAATTCCACGACATGAAGCCGCAGAGTAGGTCCATTCACAGAGACAGAGTGGAACAGAGGTTGTGAGAGAAGAGGGTGGACGGGGCAGGCGCAGTGGAGAGGGAGAGTTCCGGCGCGGGAAGATGAGAAAGTCCTGAAGGCAGACCGCAGCGCTGACCGCGGGCCTGTGATGTACTTAATGCCCCTGGGGTAGCACACAGAATGGTTAGCATGGGGGGGGGGGGGCGGCTCATGCTATGTGTCTGTTACCACAATAAAAAAGTAACAATTGGCACGCTGCTGTGGAAGCTGGTGGTGTTCCCATCTGGAAGGGGTAGGGTTGGCCCTGGAGCAAGGCTGGCAGTTGGGAAGGGGGCTTTTCATCTCTCATCTTTCGTGCCTTGTGTGGGGGGCGTATCTGTCCTTTTTTGGGGCCGAGCTGCTATTTCTGCTCCTCAGACTGGATGATAGAATATTGAAAACAACAAATTGGTTGTTTAGATGATGTCATTTCCAGCCACTTGCGGAGAAAGTGACGTCATTCTCTTAGCGCCGGTTTCAGGAGCCCAGGAAAATATTCTGATTGGCTCAGAAAGGATAGGTGTCCACCTCTAAACCAATCAGCTGTGGCCGTGAGTCTAACGCCCACCAACCAGGAAGCTGGATTGGAAGATGGACTGTTCTCCCCTAAAGTAGTGCGGGGGCTGGAAGTGTTTGCGGAACAGGCCAGCCAGTCCTAGTACACAGCCAGAGTTGGATTCCTATGTGTTCATCTACCTGTCAAAGAACTGAAGTTCCTCCCTTATCCTCCTGTCCTTTCCATCAACTTCGCGAGGCAAAGTAAGTGTCAGAGACATTTTAGAAGTGGAGAAAGGGAGGCGCAGTGAAGCCAAGTTCTGTTCCGATTCCTAATGCTCCGTGGCGTGTCTGCATTCCCGGCACCAAGCATGTGGCTCACCAGTCACATCAAACTATGCTGAGTGGCGGATCCTGACCTACCCTGTCCCAGACACATGACTGTCCGCGGCGATCCCACCACAGAGCGGATGTCAGAGACGCAACCACCGCAAGTGTTGCGAAGACCCGCATTCTCCTACCTGGTGTGAATGGAATTGGATTTTAATTCATGTTATTTTCTTTTATTTTTTTTTAAAGATTTATTTATTTATGCATACAAGCACTGGGGTACAGGCCAGAGGTGTGTGTGTGGAGGGGGGTGAGAGGATTCACCACAGAGAGCGGGGAGCAGAATAGGCAGATCAACGGAAGTACACTGCTGAGGGGAGCAGCAGGCACAGCAGGAGAGGTCTGCCGCGCCATGTGGGTTCCCTCCCTGGCCAGCAGCGGGGATCGAACTCGTGCTGCAGTGGCTGAGGTTTGCTTCATAGTGTGTTGCTTAACCCACTGCGCCACCAGGGAGGCCCTAATTCATGTTATTTTCATGCGATGTGCACGTAGTAAGTCTCCAGGAGGTTGAATCCTTAGAGGGCTGCCTTCCACCGCCCTCTGCACTGAGTATATAGTGAGAACTCAGGAAATAGTGCTTGGCCCGTGGGTAGAAAAAGGAGGTCATACTTCACCCCAAGCCAGACGAGGTTACGGTGTCTGAGAAGCAGGACACGCCACGATTATTCACTGGCAGGGCTTGGGTTAGAATGTCACAGATGTTGTATCTTCCTCTGGCAACAGAAATTGCCCTATAGACCAGGCTCCCCAAGCCAGGACTCACTATTCGGGGTCTTGGCTCTTATTTAATTCTAGCAAAATGGTTCTGTTCACTTGAGACAAGAAGCGCCTAATTCACCAGAGGAGGGGCGGGCAGGCATAGCCCAGCTACCTACTGACATCTGACATGGTCTGCTCAAGTCTTGTAAGTGCTTGGCCAAGTTGTGGAGGACGGGATGGGCTGGACAGTGGAAGGGATGGGTTCCCAAGGAACGTGTGCAGAAACTCTTTTCCCTCCTCTCCTGCTTGCTGGGTGCTTCCCCATCCTGAGCACCTGATGGACATCCATCACCTCATTTGCTGCTCCCAGCACTCCTGGGAAATGGGACTGGCCTTCCTGAGCCCCCAAGGCTCAGGCAGGTTGAGGGGTGTGCTCTCTCACATGGGTGCACGCCCTTTCTGGGCTTGTATTGGTTTTCTATTAATGCATAACAAGTGCCACAAACATAGCCGCTGAAAATACATTTATAATCTCACCGTTCTCTAGGTGACATCCATGTTGCCATGGAGCAGGGCTCTGCACTTGGGGTCGCAGAAGGCCAAAATCAAAGTTTTTGCAGGACTGAGGTCTGATCCGAGGCTTAGGCTCAAGTTTATGTGATTCTGGAACTTACCTCTTTGAGACTGTAGAATGCACAGAAGCTGGTGTTCACAGCAGGAGAGCATTTCGCTGATGATTCATCTTCTTTGAAAGGCTCATGTGGGGCCTCCCTGGTGGCGTAGTGGGTTGAGCGCCGCACTGTGAAGCATTTGCGACACGGCAGCGTGAGTTTGACCCCCGACCAGGGAGGGAACCCATATGGCACAGCAGACCTCTCCTGCCTCTCCCGCTGCTCCCCTTAGTGGTGTACTTCTGTCAACCTGCCTGTTCTGCTCCCCATTCTGTCTCTGGTGACTCTTCTCACCTCCCGTGCCTCTGGCCTGTACCCCAGTTCTCAGATGCATAATAAATCTTAAAAAAAAAAAGAAGAAAGACTCATATGCTTAAGCCAAGCTCACTCAAGAAAATTTGATTCACATAATCAACTGATTAGAAAGACAACCACAGGCATGCTGTTCCATCACACTTCTCTGGTATCATCTAGACTCAAGGCATGCACTAGTCAAAGCCTCCACACCAGGGAACAGGAGGTTTGCTGCATGTTTGAGAATTCTACCTATTACAGGAACCAATGAACGTTTCTTTTCCATGTAGTGAAATTCGATGGATAGGGTTGGGGGCAATAGGAGAGTGCTCCACCATGTAGCTCAGCTGAGAGCGAAGTGTTTCCGGGGATGTGGCACCTTTGGAGCTAAAACAAGTAAAGTTCTTGAAAAATTGGGATGAGTTGTCATTCAAGAAGTAGAAAAAAACAGAACCATAAAAGATGACCCTCCAATTTAGCTACCTTAACCCAAGCATTCCAGATTGTTGCTTTGGGCTTTCAAGAGGGGCAGATTAGAAGGAGAATACATCAAAGTTAAAGTGAGGGGAGCAGGTGGAAAGGGGCTCAAAAGGGGGAACATGGCATTGATTGCATTGCTATAGAACTCTGGGAATGGAATTAAAGCTACTGTAATACACTCTGTTGTTCCTTTATTCAGTCAGTGAGTCTCAAAATCTTTATTTTTTTTTAATACAAAAGCAACACCTGCGTTTATAAATAGTCCCAGGAACACATCATGCAGAAAATTAAGGTTCCTTGTGTTCCCACCTCCAGAAATCTCTATCAGTAAAAATATTCACAGAGGCCATATTATGTTAGTAATACCATGATCAGATATGACTCCAGTTTTATAAAATTACAGCTTTAGTAAAAAAAATGTCTAATAAAAATAATAACGATACTTGGTTACAAATAATCTATGCTAAGAGAAACCAATCATGTTCATTATTCAAAAGAAGACGTGACTTCAGGATGGACACAAAAAAATAAGGGAGCAGCGAACATTTGATGGAGACAGTGGCATCTCAGATAAGCCCTGGGGCACTTGGAGTGCAGCAAAGGGAATTCCCGGTGAAGGGAACAGCATGAACGAAGGCATACAGGCAGGGAAATGCAGGGGCTCTGCGGATGAGTGTGACTGGCTCGGAGCCTGGGATATACAGGGATCTGCCAGAGTCACTGCAACGTGGTTTCTCTCTCTTTGTTCCTGGGCTCTGCAACCCTGGCTTGAATCCATTCTCAGAATGGGTGTCTCCACACTTGACGAGATGGATGCCAGCAGTGATAGCTATCACATCCCCTCAGGCTCCCATTCAGCTACAGGGAGTGTCTGTTTCTGTCCTAGCATTCCTAGAAAATGACTCCTTGGCTTGCCAGGGTCATGTATCCTCTCCTGAAATGATCTCGTGGCCATGGCAATGAGATTTGCAATTAATGTAAACTCACGGTCACACGTTCATAAAACACGTTGTTGAGAAAACACAGGGGATATACAAACTCAGGCAGGAAAGCAGAACTCCTAACCACTTCTAGCTTCCTGATTGGAATTGATTTTCACTCAACTCAAGTCTTTAAAAGAAAGAAAACAGACAAGTAAGCCACAGCCTGAGAGAAAATATTTGCAAACCATCTGTCTGACAAAAGAGTATTTTTTTAAAAAGATTTTATTATTTATTTTCTTACATCATTATTCATTTTTGGACAGTATTTGATATCTCCCCTTGGATGTAGTCCTGTGATTCTCCTGCCGAAGTTGTACCCATGGCCCATCACCTTACTCCCTTGTGCTCTTCCCTCCCTGTTTTTTTTTTTTTTTATTCATTTATGCATACAAGAGCTGGGGTACAGGCCAGCGTTGTGGGAGGTGAGAGGATTCACCAGAGGCAGAGTGGGGAGCAGAGCAGGCAGATCTACTGAAACACATCGCTGAGGGCAGCAGTGGGCAAGGCAGGAGAGGTCTGCTACGCCATGTGGGTCCCCTCCCCGGCCGGCAGCAGGGATCGAACTCGTGCTGCAGTGGCCATGCTTTGCTTCATAGAGCATTGCTTAACCCACTGCGCCACCAGGGAGGCCCACAAAAGAGTAGTATAACAGAGCTCCTAGAACTCACTAATAAAAAGACAATCCAATGAAATGGGCAAAAAAAAGTGAGACTTATCATAAAAGAAGATGAACACAAGAAAGTGAGCTCAGCATCTTTAGTCACTAGGCAGATGCAAGTGAAAACCACTATGTGCCACCTGAGTGGCTAAAACTAAAAGACTGACAGTACCAAATGTTTGCAAGATTACAGAGCACTGACTCTTTCACAAATGGGCCATAGGAATGGGAGATGGTACAACTGCTTAGAAAACAAGGATTGGGGGCAGACCTCTCCTGCCTCGCCTGCTGCTGCCCTCGGCAGTGTATTTCAGTCAGTCTGCCTGTTCTGCTCCCTGCTCTGTCTGGTGAATCCTCTCACCTCCTGCCCGACTCTGGCCTTCTGGCCTGTACCCCAGCTCTTGTGTGCATAAATAAATAAATCTTTAAAAAAAAAAAAGAAAACAAGGATTGGAAGGTTCTTAATAAACTAACAATGTCTCTATTCTCTAACCCAGAAATCCTACTTCCATGAATTTACCTAAGAGAAATGAAAACCTGTGTCCATAAAAAAAGTTGCACAATAATTTTCACAATGGCCTTATAATAGCCTAAAACTGAACATAACCCAAGTGGAATAGTCAAAATAGTAGTTATTGCTACAAGTTGAGGGTGGAGATTGACTTGAAAGAGGCACGAGGGAACTTTCTGGCCTGATAGTCAAATTCTATATATTGATAGGAATTTGGTCCCTATACAGTATACATAAAACTCAGCAAATATCAAGATTTCTGTATTCTACTACATGTAAATTTTATTTTATTTTTAAAAATATTTATTTATGCATACAAGAACTGGGGTACAGGCCAGAGGCACGGGAGGTGAGAGGATTCACCAGAGAAAGAGTGGGGAGCAGAACAGGCAGATCGACTGAAACACACTGCTGAGGGGAGCAGCATCGAGGCAGAAGAGATCTGCTGGACTATGTGGGTCAGCTCCCTGGCTGGGGATCGAACTGGTGCTGCTGCGCTGCTGATGCTTCACAGTGCGGCACTCAACCCACTGTGCCACCAGGGAAGCCCTATATGTAAATTTTATAATATAAAGATAAGCAAATATCAGATGTTCATCGATGATACAGATTTAGAAGAAAATGTCCTGGTGTCTGTAATTTACTTGGTCAAATATGCCAATAAGATGACTTAATTATTTGTTGGCAGGGCAAATAGGTAGACACTAATAAAGCATGTGTAGTACAAGGTTAATAGTAGAATCGGATGGTGGGTTAACAGTTGCTCATGATTAAATTCTTTTAATTTTACTCATGGTTGAAAATTTCATAATGACATGTTTTGAAAAATTACATTGTTCATCTTTGGAGAGTTGAGCCATAGAACTCAGTCTTAGATTTCTGGCATCTCAAGATCTTGAACGTGATCTCGTGAAGAGATCAACTCAACAAGAAAAATACCACTGCTATCAGAAGAAAAATGGATGGAATGGAAATAAACAACTTTGTCTACTGCAGATGGTAACACGGAACAGTTCAAGGGCATGGGAGAAGAAGCAGACTTGGTGAAAAAGGATGAATTCAAACAAGTCATGCTCATATATGCGCACACATTCAAGAATATGCTGCCCTCCGTTAACCTCCCTCAACCTCACCTGAGCACTGGACAGTTTCCTCCTTTCCTGGCCAATCCAATACACGCTCATTTAGTTGCATAAAAACGGGTAAAAAATGATGGTAGGTATTGTTGCACTAAACTTCCTTCCATCCATCCATCCATCCACCCACTCATCATCCATCATTCATCCATCCATCCATCCCCACCCCAGCCATACATCCACGTACCCATCCATCCATCCACCCACCCACCCACCCACCCAACAATCCATCATCCATCCATCCACCCACCCATCCATCTAACAAAGGCTCTTCCTCCACATGTGGTTGGATTACTTGAGCCAGGGTCTCTGAAGGTCACTTGCTCTCAATTATCCATCCTCAAGAGGAAGGCATGATATCAGAAAAATGATAGCTAGGACAGGGACAGGAAGTGAAATCTAGGGAAGAATTGCAAAGGACACAAGAGAAAGGCTACAACCGACGTCTGTGACTGGAAAAGGCATGACTCAGCAGATAGAAATGGTCTGTGGGAGCAGTGGGAGCAGAGAGTCAGCAAGTGGCGGGCTGCATTGCTCCTTATGAGGGAAGAGGACAAACCGATGATCGTAAGTAGCTACTGTTAGAGCATATACTCATTTTGTTGTCCAGACCAAAATCTCGTGTTTTCTGGCCCTGTAAACTAGGAATACCGTGAAAACTCTGTGTGTGTGCCCGTCTACGTGGTGGTGATTTGGGTTGAGGCTGGGGGTCTCTGGAATGGAGAGGGGTGGGCCGATTCCACTGCCTCACCTGCTCAGAGTTCTCAGGACGCCAGTTTTCTGCTCTGTGGCTTGGCTGTTGTGCTTGGATCAGCTTTACCTGGAGGTCGAGGTGAGAAACAATGAGCGCTTCTCTGGAAAGAGGCTGCCAAGAAGCAGGTAAATATGAAGCTTCCAAAGAAAATTCCACCTCATGTTGCAGCAGGAAGGACCCTGACTGCATTTTCATGAAAATGTCACTGCTGGCTAAAGACGTTTCTTCTCTAAAACAAAGCCAGTGAGCTTTGGGTGGCTCCCCCAAGGTCAATCCCAGAAGTGGGGGTGTGACTTAGCCCTCCCCGCTTCCCTCCAGGGCCTGAACAGAGTCTGATTCCAGGAGGAGCACAGGCAGCTCAGTAATGCTCGGGAGGCTCCCTGCCACGTGCCTTTCTGGTGTTTCTTCTTGATGATCCGGGAAGAGAGGCCTTGACAACAGGCCCAGGCCTCGAAGATTCTGAGCATCTCTTCATCTTGCAAAGAAGAAATAAAAGCAGCCCGCTGAGAACCCCGTCCAGGCCAGGGCTGATGGGCAGTCAGTTTGATCCAGGCAAGTGGAGAGAAGGGTATTTTCATGTTTTAGGACCTGAGGCTGGCATGCGACTCAAACAGAGAATGGTGGTGGTTTGTTTGCAAGAATCCACTTAGACAGGCAGCAGGGAGGCAGAGGTGAGCGCAGCCAAGTCAAGTGCCCGCTGGATGACAGGCAGTTCATGAGTTGCAGGCTTGGGGTCCTGAAGTCTGCCCAGACCCAAGATGCCCCCCTCCTGCCTTTCCTTTACACGAAATCAAAGCAAATGCACCCTAAGCCAGTCCACTTATTTCCAAGGATGCACACAGGCATGCAGACACACAGCAGAAGGACCAAGGTGCGTACAGCAAAATGATAAAAGGGTTGATTCCAGAAATGGGGGAAGGGCCTGGAAGACATAGTCAAGAGAGGTGAACTGTACCCATAATTTTGTTTTTTTAAAAGGTTTTTATTTATGCATACATGAACTGGGGTATAGGCCAGAGGTGTGTGTGGGGGAGAAGATCCACCAGAGACAGAGTGGGGAGCAGAACAGGCAGACTTACTGAAACACACTGCTGAGGGGAGCAGCGGGCGAGGCAGGAGAGGTCTGCTGCGCCAGGTGGGTCCCTCCCCAGCCGGGGGCAGAGATCGAACTCGTGTTGCAATGGCAGCAATCTGCTTCACAGCGCGGTGCTTAACCCATTGTGCCACCAGAGAGGCCCCCATAATGTTGATTTTTTTTTAAACAAGTAGCATGTGTTACATGATTAATTATCAATCTTAAAATCTCTTATTCTTTAATGCACTGGGAAGATATCGAACCGGGTAAGATACAGCTGGAAGGAAGGCCAGCGGTGAACACGGGCCTGGCGCTTATTTGCCCCTCATCATTGTAAGTGATGATGGTGGTGACGATGAGGCCGGGTATAATCTTGGGCTGGGCAGCGTGTGTCAAACCTGCCACTCATCTAAATTCAGCCTTAAGACCTTAGGCCTTGGGTACTACGGACTCATCCCCTTGACAGATGAGAAACCGAGGCTCAGAGATCAAAGTGAGGGGGCTTGGCCAAGGCCAGGAAGTGGCTGCTTGGACTTCAAGGCCTCTGCCTCCACTTCAGACTACAGTGTTATGCTCCTGGGAGAACACCCCTGCTCGTTCAGACTCCCTTGCGCTCCACATGATAGGAGCCGTGGCCGGGGCGAGAGGGAGGTGCGAGGGAGACGGGAGAGGTGCTGGGGTCGCGCTGCAAGACCCCCGAGGGCCGGGCTAGCTGTGGACAGCTCTGCAGCAGCCGAGGCAGCCCCGGCCTGGCTGGAAGCCCAGGCTGGGAGTCGGACTCGCCCCAACCCAGCTCTGTCACTAAGTAGCCACGTCCCTCTGGAAAAGGGGTAGTTCAAGGGCCTCGCCCTGGGCGGTGTGGCCAGCAAGTGACGCGCGGGAGCTCAGAAGCCCTGTTGCTCTTTCTCGACTCCAGCTTGGCACGGCGGCCACGGCTGCGGTTCACTGCCCACTGGACTCTGCCACGCCCGGCTGGCCACCGTGATGGCCAAGCTCGGGCAGCCTCACGGGGGACCTCCTGCCCACCCGGGCCTCTGTCCCTATTCCGGGGTCCCCCCCAGGCTCAGCAGGAAGCCTACCACGGTCAGGTCCAAATGGTGCTCCGCCATGTTCACCTGCCCGTTTGTGCCACCGACTGACCGGAGCCTCCTGCTGGGGTAGTAGTGGGGGCTTCAGCCCCTGGGGAGCCCCCTGGCGCCCGCCAGAGGCCCTGCCTTTGGCACCCGCCTGGCAGCTCAGGAGGGGAGGGGCTCAGCGGTGTCGCTCACACTGGAGCCCCGTGCCTGGCCCGGCGCCTGGCGCCCATGAGCGCCCCATCATTTCCACGGAGGGAGGAAGGGTGCTCAGTTATGTTTCACGTGTGAGTAAATAAACGAAGCCTTTTCCGAGTTCACGGACCTCCCTCTCTGGAGCTCTCCGCCCGTAAGTGGCCACGGGAAGGCACAGCTACAACCCTCTTTTCTGGTTTATCTGAGGCAGCTGCCGTTCTCGCTGAGGCGGCTCCACAGCACCACCTGCTTCCGCTAGACGCCAACTGGCAGAGAAACTTGACAGTTCACATGTTTATGTCCCTCCTTACCTTCCACATAAGGGCACTGGGAGAGTGTTTTTCCAAGATGAATTTACACACATGGTATGGTCTTCGGGAGAGCCAGAAGTGACGGTGCTAAGCCCTGATTTTGTGACAATAATATGCAGGTGGTTAAAATCACCAGCACTGAATTCATGGGTTTTGCATCCGCCTTCATCAGAGAAGTGGTTTGTGGGATTCCTTTTTTTTTTTTAAAGATTTATTTATTTGTGCATACAAGAACTGGGGTACAGCCAGAGGTGCGGGGGCGGTGAGAAGATTCACCAGAGACAGAGCGGGGAGCAGAACAGGCAGATGGAATGAAACACACTGCTAAGGGGAGCAGCGGGCGAGGAAGGAGAGGGCTGCTGTGCCATGTGGGTCCCCTCCCTGGCTGGCAGCAGGGATCGAACTCATGCTGCAGTGGCTGCAGTTTGCTTCATAGTGCGTTGCTTAACCCACTGCGCCACCAGGGAGGCCTCTCCTTTTTTTTTTTTTTTGAAAGACTTTTTATTTATTTTTGTGTAGAAGAACTGGGGTACAGGTCAGAGGTGTGGGGTTTGAGAAGAGCCACCAGACAGAGTGGGGAGCAGAACGGGGGGATCTACTAAGATGCGCTGCTGAGGGGAGCAGCAGGCAAGGCAGGAGAGGTCTGCTGCACCCTGTGGGTAAGTTCCCGGGCTGGGAATCGAACTCAGGCCAGTGTGATGACGGCATGAGACTAACCCTTGGGCCACCCAGGAGGTCTTCGGCGTGTTCTTGTTCTGTGCTGTTTGTGTTACAACTCAGCAATGAGGTTGTTCAAGATTCGTAAGACAAACTGGGAAGCTTCCATTCTCTTCACTGCCACAAAGGAACCTGGATTTTGGACAATCTGTTCCATGACAGTCTGAAAAAACCCAACCTAAAACTTCCTGGGCCTGGAGACTTTCTTTGAAAAGGAAACTCTCAGAGAAAACTGAGACAACGCTTTAGAGTTCACGTGTTGAATCTGATTGTCTTCTTCTTTCAAGTCCATTTTAATATTTTGATGATTCCTTGGAAATTGCAAAGCATTCATCTATCCAGATGTTTACTTTTATTAGCCTAGATCTTTCTGCGGAATTCTGAACTAATGTTTGAAATGTCCAAGGTGGGGTGTGTTTCCCGTTGCTAAGGGTATGCACTTGTTCCTTCCTTTTTAGATTGGTTTTTCAGAAACTGACTTTTCATTTGAATTCACAAAATGAAAAAAATGTGGTGAAATGTATGTAAAATAAAATGGACCCTTGTACCACTTTATGTGTTAGCCCATAGCATGAGGCCCGTTCACAGGATGACACCCCCTCACTGCCTTCCCTCCCGGGGTGCTTGCCAGGTCTCGTAGCTGACACCGTCCCATGACCCACTGCTTCCCCTCAGCCTCAGGCCCCACCGCCCTGCCTTCCGTGCGCGTCAGGGCACCTACTCCCACGCTGTGTAGACGCGGAATCATGCTGTTTCTCCTTCTGTGTCTCGTTTATTCCACCGAGAGTCACGTCAAGTCTCCTCTGTGGGGCAGCCTGCATCAGCGCTTATTCCGCTAGGGGGGAAGCCAAACCATCCACGTGTGTCTACACCGCCCTCTGTCCATCCCTTTATCCGTCAGTGGACACCGCATTGTCTCCAGCTTTCGTGCGCTGTGAAGCATGCTGTTGGGAGCACAGGTGTGTACAGGTAGAAGCCGACCTGGGAAGCCACTGTCTGCCGTGGGGGTGGGGGGTGCAAAGGGAGAGTTCCCCTTCTGGCTTCTGGGGAATCAGGAATAGGGGGACCACTGACTGGCCAAAGACCTTATCATCTTCCTGAGACGCAGACAAGAGGCTCAGAGAGGCTGAGCGAACTACCTGAAGTCACGCAGCCAGGAAGCGGAGGAGTCGAGATTCACAGCCAGGGCTGGGACGTGCGGCTGCACCTCCCAGCCCCCGCCACTCTCTGCCTCCCTGGCCGGGGCCTCTGAGTCTGCTGGTGGCTGCTCAGTGGCGGGTCTGCCCCTCAGTGATCCGGATTGGGGCGCTCCTGGGGCTGGGGGAGCAGGCGGGGGAATCTGAAACCCTTTGTGTCCATTACCAATGAAAAGCAGATGTGCTTTTAAATGCCACGCTGCGGCTGCCAGTGCCCGGTGGAGCAGGCCCCGTGAGCAGTCACACCAAATAAAACATATTATTTAGGAGTGATTGGAAGGCAGACAAGCTGAAAACATTGTGCACAGGGGCTACCGCTATCTGCTCACGACCGTCAAATCACTTCCCCAGCTCGAATGTGGATTCACATTTAGGGCAATTTCCTCACGGGAGCGCAACTCCGTGAGTGGGTGCGGGTTCGTGGACAAGCCATTTACTAGCTGAATGAGTTCCAGCCTCTGCACGGGCCTCGGTGCGGCTGGGCTCCCCCAGTCCTGCCCCCAAGCTGCCCGTGGAGGCTATCTCAGAAGCATCTCCTCAGCACTCAAGCCTCATCCTCCCAGATTCTACTGGGATGAGAAAGGTGGGCAGGGCCTGGACCCCGAGTGCTGGCCAGGCACTTTCTCCGTACACAGTAACTAGCACACACGCCTACTGGCTTGGGACCGGCAAAGCAGCAAACTGAGGCTCAGAGAGGCGCATATCCAAAGTCACACAAGCCGAAGGAGCTCCTCGGTGTTAGGAAGGCGGGGCTGGCTAGCAGGTGCAGTCTATGTGGTGCCACATCCCATGGAGACATTTAGAAGGAGGAAGCAGTGTGGCTCCACCCAGGTAATGGCCTAAGACTTAGGGGGTCCCCAGACCCTCTGAAGGCAAATCCTAGGAAGGTTCCGTAAGGACACTGCGCCTGGGTTCTGAGGCATGGCCATGGGGTGTGGGGTCTCTGCAGTGAGAGCTGGCACATATTTCTCATGCTGGGACGGGGGCAGGGCAGTTATGAGGAAGAAGTTTGCAGAGGCCAGGGGCCATTAACCTGAGGTACCCCCTGTCAGAACAACAGAGAGTGAGGCTTAATGAGATGAGAACACTGACCCAAGAGCCAGCAGACACACAAGGCACCCATCACGGGTCTGTGAGCTCACACTCTGGCAGAGGAGCAAAGATGGCACATCATTAATCAGGTCTTACGGAGCACCCTGTGCTGTACCGAGCACCTGGGGAGATTCACTCTCCCACTGTTATGAGAGCCCAAAGGGGAGCATGCTCACAAGGACAAGCTAACTACTTTAACAAACAGCCCCACAAGAAGAGCTCATTTCCTGCTCACCTCACAGTCCAACTTGTGGCAGGGTGTCAGCTCCACGATGTCTTTATATCACACTCCAGTTCAGGGCTGGGACTCTGCTCCATGCAGTCACTCATGGCCGCAGGGAGTTTTAGGACTGTTAGAAGTGCTGACATCACTTCCTCTTATGTTCCATTGGCCAGAACTCAGTCACATGGTGCCTGCAGGGAAACTTGGGAAATGTAGTCCAGCGAAGAAGGGCTGAGGGACCAGGTGTTTGTTGGTCTGTTTCTTCACTCATAGAACTGGTAGTAGTGCATGAGGAACAAACCCTGTTATGGGTCCTAGAACCCACAGGCTCAGCCCCCCAGAAGGTGAGCAGAAGAGGGAGGGAAAGACTTCTGGTGCTCTCTAAAGCTTTCTTTATAACCTTTAACTAAGCTCCACCTCCTCCGTTGCTCCCATGCCCTCCCTGCACTCGCCCACCTCACCCCAGCAGTGTCCCCAGGTCTGCAGGAGCTGGCCATGCCACAGTCAAGCACTCTAGCCCCACCCCTCAAATTCCAATCTTGCTCAGTTTTGCACACTTTTCAGAACGTGTTGTTTCTTGTCCCCACACGTACTAGTTTGCTGGGCCGCCAGGATAAAGGCCCATGGGCCGGGGGCTGCAGCAGAAGACACTGATTGCCTCATAGGGCTGGATAGAGTCCAGAAGTCTTAGATCAAGGTCTCAACCATGCTGGTTCCTTCTGAGGGCTGGGAGGGAGGGCTGGCCTATACCACCCCCCCCCCCCCCCCACTGCATCTGCTGGTTTGCTGGCTCCCTGGCATTTTCCGGCTCGTAGATGCAAATTCCAGTGTCTGCCTTCATCGGCGTGACCTTCTTCCTCTGTGTGTGTGCCCGGTCATGTTGGCCTGGGCTGCCCTCCCACTCTGCGGCCTTACCCCATTCCACCTGCCACGGCCCCATGTCCAACTAAGGTCATATTCTGAGACACCGGGGCTTAGGATCTCAACAGGAATCTGGGGGGGACACAACTTGACCCCTAGCTTGTTCCCTCTGCCTGGAACTCACCTCCTTGAGTCATCCAGAGTCCAGGTGCTTCTGGAAGTCAACACAAGTGCCGCCGTCCTTGGGGACGCCCCGTCGTGGCTGAGCTGGAGATGACCCTCCATGTTGCACCCCACTGTGACTCACCCCGGGCCAGCACTCAGACCTGTGCGCCGATGCGTCTGCTTGACGCCGCCCCAGGTCCGCTGGCTCGTCCTCTTGCCAAGGAAGGGCTCGTCGCTCTGCGTGTCTCACGCCCGCACAGGAGTCTCCACCAGCAGCAAACGCACGAACCCATGAACCGAGAAGAGAAGAAAGCTGAGGGGAAAGGTGGGGCGAAGAGCCGCGAGGTGGTCCACCGATGACACTCGCACCTCAGGGCCTCCACCCACCAGGAACCCCCTCCCTGGGGGAGACGCCCACGGTCCCGTGGCTTCTGGAGAACCTCGGGAACTGTCATGGTGTCTGGAGCTCGGCTTCCCCAGTAGACCATCAGGATGGGGGTTGAGGGGTCCAGAAGAGTGTGGCTGGAGTTCCAGGGGCTCAGGGTGGTGGAGATGGGGTACACATGTGGAGGGCGCTGGGGGGAGGGGGTGCGGAGACCCACAGGCCAGCCCCAGCCTCCTGCAGCCACACACCATGGTCCTTAAACACTCTCCAAACAAATGCAGGCTATAAATCTGGTTTTGAAATAATAACAATAATGATAAATAAAAAGAGGGAGCAGATGCAAGAGGGAGGGAAAGGGGGCGCAGGCGGGCCCCTCCCCTGGACACCAAGGGGGGAAAAGCACATGGAAAAATTGAAATTAGTTGTGACAGCTGAAATTCTCTGCTCTACAGACGACATTTGACAGGGTACTTAAAAAAATAATAAGAAAAGGGAAAGTGGTTTGGGTCGCCCATAGAAGGGGGAGAATGGGGGATTTCAAGTGACACAAGACGCATAATTCAAGCTTCTTAGATTGCAAAAGCTCCTCTTACCTAAGGGGCCTGCTGCCTTTATTTTTATCCAAATGGCTCAATTACCGCAAAGCCCCACAGAGAAAATTACGGATGTTTGCCTCTATTTTTCTCCTCTTGTCTCGACAACTGTAGATATTTTGTTTTCCTTCTTTCTCTTGCGCGCTCTCTCTGTCTCTGTCTCTGTCTCTCCCTCTCTCCCCCTTTGCTGGTTGGGGGTGATGACAGAAGGGGGTGTTCAGATGGGCTCAGGGGCCAGAGGCTTTGGAATTGCTCAGGCAATTCTGAGCTGGCGTGTCACACAGGCACACAGTCTCAGGCCACCCCACCCTGGCCTGCGCGTGTGTCCATCCGGACACCTGTCTGTCTGTCCACCTCCCACGGTAGTCCTCACTGCTCCCGTCCTTCGCCTCCCTCCTCTCTGGACCTGCCCTCCCTGCCCCCCGGCTCACTGCCCCGGCGGCACTTGGGGCATTTGTCTGGCGGTGAGCACCTCCTTCTTGCTCTCTCCTTTCGGCTCAGCTATTTCCACACCCTGCAATAGACACAGGGAGGCACAGAGGTGCCCATTTTCCAACCTTCTCATTGGGTTCCATTTGTCATTTTCGGAATTGGCGCTCCAGGGGGCTGGGCCTGGAGGCTGCTGTTCACACCTGCCCGCCCTGCCAGGCAGAGTCTGCTCCCCAGAGCCTGCAGCAGGCTCTGGAGAAGTCTCTCTGGGGGTTCTGCTGCTCCAGGTAATGCCGTCTGGGCATCAGGCCCTGGACCCCCATGGGCGGGCCTTGGGGGAGGAGGGACTGTCTACGCTTTGCACTCACCACGGGCCTCCAGGGCGCGCTGCCCTCTCCCCTGCCCTCTCCTAGATGTCCACTGTAAGACTTCCGGCCACCCTCACCGCCTCTGGCCTGCATAAGCCCACACCCTCCAGTTCCACTCACCCCTGCCTCTGTCTGTCCCTCCCACCAAGCCAGGCCCCACCCTTGCCTAGAACCCTTCTGGCTTGACAGTCTTGTGATAAATGCCAGATCTTTCCCCCGGGGCCCACAAGGCCCTGCAGGTCCTGCCTCTCCCCTCCAGCTACCTGGGAACTGCTTTCCTAGCGTCTCCCTAGACAGGACCTTTGCAGCTGGGGGTCCTGCCCCCGGCTTGCTGTCTGCTTCTCCCTCCCACCTGCCTGGCTCTCATTCAGCTTCAGCATCCGAGATGTCCCTTCCTCAAGGACCTCTCCGGGGCCAGGCTCCCTTCAAAGCACATGGGGGTGATAGAAGCGATATTGACCAACCCCAGGAAACAGGTTCAGCCAATCAGAATAGGTGCTGGCCGCATACACTCCCCGCCCCATGCAGCAGGCTCTCCCCAAACCCGGGAGGCCAAAACCCCTTGGCTGGTGGGTGTGGCGAGACATGCATGGTGGGTCCCAGGCCAGGGAAGCAACACTAGAGTGTCCCAGTGTTTCAACTGCTGCTACTTCGAGTGCCCACCCACCTGCCTGCCTGGCCCGCTCCCACCCATTCACAGCACTCGCTCTGATGTTCTTGACCTTTACTGACCACAAGCCCCAGGTGTGCGGAAGGGAACGTACTTCCTGCTCACAGTTGCAGCCACAGGGTGGAGCGCACAGTAGGTGCTGTTTTCCTGATCGTGTTTGTAGCCACGGGGCAGAGCACACAGTAGGCGCTGTTTTCCTGCTCATGGCTGTAGCCACAGGGTGGAGTGCACAGTAGGTGCTGCTGACAATGTTGACAATGGCTGTTGACAACTGAAAGACCCTTGTTGGGGACCCCTGAATTCTGTGCCCGTGTATCCCCTCTATGCCTGCGTCTCCTGCCATCTTTCTCCTGTTCCCCTAGGCCCACTCATACTGATAGGGTGCCCTCCTGCAGCCACACGGATCTTTCAGCTCCCCAGGTAGGCTGGCGCTTTCTTACCTCTGGGCTCCCTTACCTGCTGCCCTCTGCCCTTCCTCTCCTCTTTCTGAGGCCATAATTCCTCTCCTCCAGCTCAGCCTCGGCTTAGTCCAATGTCAGGGTTGCAAAGTCATGCCGCGGCCTCAAGGTCACTGGCCTGGAACTGCAGGACCAACCCAGCCAGCGTCTGGGTGCGAGCGTCAGATGAGGCGCCCAGCAGTGACTGGGCCCGGGCTCTTCTGTGGGTGACGGCCGTGGGGTCCAGTGCCCCCAGGATGTCAGCAGCAGGAGCCACCTGCGGAGTAGAGGCAGGAGCACGCAGCGCCCTCTAGGGGTGGGGTGAAGAGATGCTGGGGCACCCCCAACCCTGCCATGTCTAGGAAAGGCCGTAAAACCCACAAATGGGACCGGAGGCAGCCGGGGCGGGACAGGGTTCCTACTGGTTCCAGGAATGGGGCTCCGGAGGCAGAGCAGAGCACCAGCGGGGTGCAGGCATTGTGGACAGATTCCAGCCCCACAGCCAGGGGCCCCCCAGAGCTGGGACGCAGAGGGGAGCAGAGATGCCTTGTGGTGCACCCCAGATTCTCCTGCAGAGCCCAGGGGGTTGCGCCTGGGGTGGGGCTGCAGCTAGCGGGGCTCAGCTGGCCCGGGGCCCCGGGGCGGGGGCGGGAGAACATGCGCAGGTGGGAAGCAGACCCCGGCTCTGAGTGCCCACGGCTGTGCCTTGTCCCTTGGCAAGACTTCCGGCCTACCTGGCCAGGTGGGTCCTGGACAGCACGGGAGCACAGGCCCGGAGGACCTCACCAGGACACAGCGGCTGCAGGCCCCGCCCTGCCTCCTGCTCCCAGGCACAGGCGGGGGCGTCCTGCCCCTGCTGCTGGAAGGCCACATCCTTCGAGGCCTTGCGCGGAGACTCGGTCCTTCCACCTGTGCATAGGTGCGCGTGGGGGTCCGAGACCGCCTGAGGTCTGCTTTGGGAGCCGTCTCCAGCAGGTGCGGGCACTCCTGGGGGTGGGGTGGGGGTGGGGGCAGCGGTTAAGATGGTTTTTAATTACAGCCTGGAGCTCCGCCTCAGGCGGTCCTGGACCAGGAGTCCAGTCCCCTGGACAGGAAGGGCTGAGCACACCCCCGGAGCCTGGGGCAGGGGCTGAGGGTGGGGCCGCCCAGGCTTTGAAGAATGAATGGGTAAGGAGCTAGTCCCGTAGCTCTTGGCTGGAAACTCCCCGGCCTGCAGGAGCAGTTTCAAGCCTGTCTACGCAGGAGTCCCAAGAAGCCTCACCCCAAGTCAGGGGCAGCATGGGAAGGCGGGGCTCCCAGCTGAGACCAGCGTGGGCGCTGTGCAGGCTCTGCGCGAGGACCCTCCGCTTCACCTTCTCCAGCTCGCGAGGGATCCTCTGAGAAGCCACTAGAATTCCAGGGAGCGTGGTTTGAGTCACTGGCCTAAAGCTCACGCCCAGATGACTAAGCAGAGTGTATGATGTGCCTCACGGGGCAGCCACCTGTCAGCCCCCCACCTCCCTCCCCTCCCCATGTGCACCCAAGCCACTCACAAGAGCCCTGTGCTTCTCCGGCCCCACCGCGCACACCTCTGATGCAGACTCTTTCCTCTCCTTGAATGCTCCTCCGTGTCCTTCGAAACGCACCACCTCCTCCAGGAAGCCTTCCAAGGCTGCTGTGGGTGCTGGCCCGCTGCCCTGGCCAAACCCTGCTGAGTGCGCTTAGCACCTGTCTTCCACGCCGAGGAATTGAACAAGGAGGCCATCCCATTACAGGAACTCAGCGCTCCGGCCTTAGCTTCAGAGACTCAGGTTCAAATTGTGGCTCGGCTCACCCCTGTGGTTTCCGGGGCGCGTTCCGGCCCTGTCTGAGCTGTTTCCTCGCGTGTGGCGCTGACAACGCCCATCTCGAGGACTCAGTGTGACAGGGCTTGGCGGGATGCCCGACACAGGCCCGGGAAGTCCACAGGCTGGGAGATGCTGGGGGCAGGGCAAGAGGGAGACTCCAGGAACTGGCAGTGTGCAGGCCGGAGGTCCGGGCAGTGGGCGGAACTGCAGGTAAAGCAACAGCCGCCAAACGCAGGAGAGCCGGGGTTGTCTGACCAAAGGAGCTCAAGGACCGTCTGCTGAGACGGCAAGAACGGACTCGGCACAAGGAAAGAGCTCGGTGACTGCAGGGGTGGAGGAAGCCTGTTGGGGGCAAGGGCCTGAGCTGGGGCCTGGGGGTGGTGTGGGTAGGAAGTGAGGGGAAGGCTTCACGGCTGCCAGAGGAGAGGCCGGGCTGGAGAGGCAGACAGGGAGCACCCAGTTTTTGAAGAGAGGGCCTCCCCACGACTAGGTGGCCAGGAGCCCCTGAGGGCGGCTTCAGAACCATCTCGTAGTTTTTCTCCCCTCCTTCCCTTGCTGTCTGGCTGTTTTACATAATGAGCTTGTGTTACTTTGAAAAATCACAAAAAGGCAATTAAGTTATTTTCATTGGCAAAGCTTTCTCTTTTTCTTCTTAAATCATGGGCACAAAAGACAGTTAAAATAAAGTTTACAAAGAAAAAAGAGACTCGGCATCACAAGCCTGGAGGAAGGGGGTAGCGATTACACGGCCCCGGGAAGAGCGAGTTATTTTGACAAAGGCTCACTCTGACGTTGAGCTTCCAAGGATGAGGCCAAAAGGAAGCTGGCAGAGGCAGGAGGCCGGCCAGTAAAAATAACCTGCACCTTGCAGTGTGCAAAGATGGGGCCGAAGAGTGGGGGCTGGGCACCCCCGGAAGCCAGCGGCCCCTTGGAACCCCACGGCCCTCTGGGGAACCAGACTTGGGGTCCAAGTGCGGCAACGGAGGTCCAGGAAGAGGCTGCTGCTCAGACCCCTGAGCCCGTGCGTGCCCCCCCACCCCGCCCCCACCCTGTGCCAGCTGTGCCCGGCACTCTCGCCTCTGGGGAAGGGGCAGGAGGTGGCTGCAGCCTTGAGCCTGCAGAGCATCCCCGGAGCGGGAGGAGGGGAGAGGGCCGTCGCCCTGAGACCACTGGCCTGACAGCTGCGCGCTGCTGGCCTCCCTAATGGAGTCCGAGACAGTACGCCACTGACAGTTGAGCCCAGAGATAGCAGGGTGCGTCCTGCCTGTGTGACAGAAGGGACAGGCCTCCTGCAAACCTGTAATCCTCTGATTTCTGCAAGGTGGCGGCACTTAACCCCTGCCTCTCCAGGCTGGGCGCAGCTGCAGCAGCCGGGCCAGGGAGGGAGGGGTCCTGAGGAACCAGGAGGGAACGTGGCCAGCTCTTTCTGTTCTAGGGGATGGGGCACGCTGCTGCCCAGCCGGTGCCCGCGGGCTGTCGGAGCTCCTAGCTGCTTCTGCTCCTGATCTCCGCTCCCCAACTGCTCCTCCACCTGGAAGCCTGGAGTGCTTTTTTGAAAAAGGGAAATCTAGGGCCTCCCTGGTGGCGCAGTGGGTTAAGCAACACACTATGAAGCAAAACGCAGCCGCTGCAGCATGAGTTCGCTCCCTGCTACCTCGGGGAGGGGACCCACAGGGTGCAGCAGGCCTCTCTTGCCTGCTCCCCTCAGCAGTGTACTTCAGTCGATCTGCCTGCTCTGCTCCCCACTCTGACTCTGGTGAGTCCTCTCACCCCCACACCTCTGGCCGGTACCTCAGTGCTTGCATGCATAAATAAATAAATCTTAAACAAAAAGAAAAAGAAAAACGGAAATCTAAGGAGAGTGCCCTGCTGCTTGCCTCACTTCCATGGACCCCCACTGCTCTCTGGATAATGCCAGGCTCCTTTTGTGGCCTGCAGGGCCCTTATGTGGCCGAGCAGTTTCTCCAGACTTTCCCTCTCCTCCAATTCAGCCCTGCCTCCGGGCCTTTGCATCACCCCCTGCAGCTGTGGCTGGGAGCATCACCCCCTGCAGCTGTGGCTGGGAGCGCCTGTCACTCCTGTAACTCCGCTGGGCGGGACTGGGCAGCAAGGTCCTAATAGCCACCCCCTCAGGGGATTCCCTTGGCACCTGAGAGGGAGAGGGAGGCGCTTCAGTCATCTCATTTTCCAAAGGAGCAAAATAATGCTGAAGAGGCGCAGAGTCGGGATTTGAACCCAGGACTGTGCACCGCTGCTGAAGGAGGCGGCCTTGGGAGCCGGAAGAGAGCTTTGAAGCCATGGTCCAAATCGCTCAAAGGATGAATGAAGACAGGGGAGACCTAGAGATGGCCAGAGACCCCTCCTGTGGGGGTCCATAGCAAGCTGGGGAGTGGGGAAACGATCCTGCCCCAGGGGGCGTTCTCTGCCACCCCAGTGTACACATCCTCCCGAGGTGGCTGGAGACAGGCGGTGCCCCCCAGGCACCCTTCCTGCGGTGCGGGCATGGCCCCTCCGCCCCTCCCCCACGTCTGCTGGCAGTTGCTTAGCACAATTAGCCAACAAGTGGCTGTTTTGTGGAGTTACTGCTGATGTGTTTTAAGTGGCTTTCTGAGTGGGAACGCGGGCAGGAGAGGGAGGCACACAAAGGGGAGCGAGTGCATTAGGTTTTATGGGTCTGTTTTGCACACATCTGACATCACTCTTTGAAGCAAGTTCTGTTCAGCCCTGGGAGGATGATAAAGAGACGAGAGGGGAGCAGACAGGCAGGCGCACTTGCTCGCCGCCGCCGCCCAGGCCTCGAGTGGAGGCATAATGGCTGGAGACGCTGCAGCCAACTGTCCGACAGATGGGGCCTGCCCTGCGCCCGCCCGAGGGGAGGCTCCGCGGCAATGGAAGTCTTCAGGTGAAACAGAATAACTGAATTAGCCAACTATTGTGCGCGAGAGGGTAATGCGTCCGCCTCAGCCTAATGGCCGCCCAGTGCCCGTGAATGAAACCTCTTCTGCTCTCCCAGACGATCCAAGGACAAAAGTCACGGACAGAGAGAAGGCAGGGGGAGCAGCGGGGGAGGGCGCCCCACCTGGGCTGCGCTGGGACAAAGGGCTGTCTCCTCGCCACCTCACGCCCAGGGTTTTGGCTCCGGTTTTGGTAAAAGAACCCCGGGAAGTAGCTGTCCATGGCGGGGCAGGGGCCTGGGGCAGGGTGAGCGCGTGCCTTTAGGACAGGACCGACACAGGGTACACGCACGGCAGGTCTGCGGATCAAACAGCTTTCCCTAGTTTCAATTCGATGCTGTCATCCTCATTGGTTCCCCCTCCTCACCAGGTCTTAGTTTCTGCTTCCTTAAAAGGAGGAGGTTTCATTTAACCATCCATCCATCCATCCATTCACCTATCCATCCACTCACCCATGCAACCATCCACTCATCTACCTGCCCATCCACCCACCCATCCATCCTTCCTTCCATCCACCCACCTACCCCAAACCCATCATCCATCCATCCATCATCCATCCATCATCCATCCACCCATCCACCCATCCACCCACCCATCCACCTACCCACCTACCTACCCACCCATCTATCTTTCCTTCCTTTCTTCCTTCCTTCCTTCTACACACCCAGCCATCATCCATCCATCAACACACCCATCCATCTATCCATCCTTCCTTCCATCCACCCACCTAACCCCCACCCATCATCCATCCATCCATCCACCCACCCATCCACCTACCCACCTACCTACCCATCTATCCATCCATCCTTCCTTCCTTCCACCCACCCAGTCATCATCCATTCAACGCATCCATCCATCCATCCTTCCTTCCATCCACCCACCTACCCCCACCCATCATCCATCCATCCATCATCCATGCACCCACTCATCCACCTACCCACCTACCTAGCCATCCATCCACCCACCATCCACCTACCCACCCAATGCACTACCCATCCAGAAGGACAGTCATTCGCTTAATAGGTACTATTTTTGAAGTGAACCATTTCCCTTCGCATGCACACTGCTGTGCGTCCCTGAGGTGCCGTGCGTGCCTGCCTCCGTCCCTCTGTCCATGGTGTGCAATCCTTGGAAGCCTCCGTTTCTCCACTTTTGCTTATTGACATTTATCTGCGTGGCACCTTTTCAGCTTTACTCATCTCTCTATGATTTACATATCATTTAATAAGTATTTTTAAAGCTCTGATTATGGGCCAGGCGTTCTGCTAGGGAATGGGAATGCTGCAATGAATGAGAAGCTCCCAGGCTAGCAGAGGGACAGGCGACAAATGGAAAACCCAGGGAGAACCACTGATCGCGGTGCTCTTCAGAGAAGCTGCCCTGGCCTGCAGGGCACCGGGGGCGCTCCAGAAGCCTCGGGAGGGGGTGGTGGTGTCCAGGGGGCAGGGCGGAGGGGGGTGAGAGGTTCCAGCACCCTGAACCCTGGAGGAGGCGGAGCCTCAGGCGGGCAGAGAAGGAGGAAAGGGGTGTGGTGGCAGAAGAGTGGGGAGAGGCCCAAGGGGGACGCAGCAAGCGCACGTGAGGGGGGCGAAGGGACGGCCTGCGCCGGGAACCCAGTGGAGGGTAAAAGCACCCTCTGTTTATGAAAAGCAAGAATTCCATCAACTCACCAAACCTTCCCACTGCCCCAGCGCCCAGAGCAGGACAACAGGGACCTAGTCCTACGCCCTCGGGAGCTGAGTTCTGCTCTCAACGGAGGCCTGGCAGAGGCTCCCGAGTTCCAGAGAGAAACCTGCACGCCCTGAGCCTCGAGGGCAGAGGGCCGGGGGCGCCCGACTCCTGGCCCCCCGAGGGCCGCCCGCACTGCACGACTGTTCACGCTACACTAAGAGGAGAGTGACAGGGGGGCCCACAGAGCTCTGGGCTGCCAGAAGTGCCCCAAGTCTGGGTGTGGCTGATGGTCACGCGGCTGTGCAACCCCGTCAAGCTGCACATTTAAGGTTTGGCCACCCCCGTATGGCCCTTTCCTCTAAACTTAAAAAATTCCCTGGGAGGGTCTCCGTGGTGGCGCAAGGGGTTGAGCGCCGCACTGTGGGCTTCCGCAGCCGCTACAGCACGAGTTCGATCCCCGGCCAGGGAGGGGCCCACAGGGCGCAGCAGCCCTCTCCTGCCTCCCGCTGCTCCCCTCAGCAGTGTATTTCAGTGGATCTGCCTGTTCTGCTCCCTGCTCTGTCTCTGGTGAATCCTCTCACCCCAGCCTCTGGCCTGGACCCCAGCTCTTGTGTGCATGAATAAAATCTTTAAAAAAAAAAACTTTTTTTTTTAAATTCCGTGGGAGAGCACAGTGGCTTATCCAGAGCACGTCCTGGCTTTTATCCCAACCTCCCCGACCGCCCCGTAGCCCCGTAGCCCACACGCACGCACGCACGCACGCACACCTCCGGAGCGTCAGGCACACCCCTCGCTCCCCACCCCCAGCCACGGCTTGCGTGGCTCCCGGGTACCCAGGGGCGTTAGAAAGCGGAGGCCGCGGCACCTGTTGCGTGGACGTCTTTTCTAAAGGTCAATCCGAACGCGCCAGCAACAGTCATCCCCATTCAAAGTCCCCCAGTGGCCCCAGAGCCCCTGGCCGGCGACCGCACCCTCGGGCCCCCCAGGCCGCCCACCCTGCCCCGCTGCTCGGGGGACCTACCGTTTGTTCTCTTTACCAGAATGGCGGAGCTGCGTGAGCTCAGTGGGGCTCTGGCACAGGTGGCCCCTTCCCCCGCTTCGGTGAGGGCGAGGTGAGCGGGACTGCCCAGCGCTGCTCAGCCCCCCGCAGCCCCACGGCCTCTGACCCCGCGCCACCACCTCGTGCAAACGGAGTTTCTGCGGTGGCCTGGGGTGGGCCAGGCCTGCCTTTCCAGCAAATTCCCAGGGACCCTCTTGGTCCACGGACCCCGCTCTTCCTGCTCAGGTTGGGGTGCTGGTGGCTCACGGGGGGGGCCAAGGAAAATATGGACTCAGGAGCCCCAGCTCTCGGTGGCCCTCCTGGAACAGAGGCCGCTGCTCCTTCGGGCCGTGGGTCTGAGCGAGACCCCGCCTCTGGCCTCAGCCCGGTGCCACGTTATCCCGGGCGGGGCCTGGTTTCGGCCTGGCCGTGGGGTCAAGGCTGGGCGCAGCCGCAGGTGTGGAGGGGCCCCATGACGGCCGGCCATGCCCACGTACCGCGAGGACCACCGCCCCACAGGAAGGGGTGCAGGAGCCGAAGCGCTTAGCAAGGACGGAGCGCCCCTTGAACTTGCTCCGTGACCTCGAGGAGCCATCTTCGCCTCAGTTTCTCCATCTGGTCAGTACTCTGAGCTCCTGCAGGCTCATGCCTGGGACACTTGGTGGCATGGTGGACAAGACCGGGGATGGCCAGTGTGTACGCACAGACCCCGGCGCAGTGGTGGCCGGGGGTCCGGGGGAGGGTCCCCTGCTGTCCCCACGGCCCACGGGGGCTGTTTTCCGCAGCACATTGATCCGATCCAGCTAAACCAGGGAGATGCATTACACCCTCCCAGGGTCAGGGGTTGGGCAGCCCAGCTGGTAAATCACCCCGGGGTGGTGTCTGAAAGCCCTACCCTGTGTCTTGGCTCCTCGGGACCTGGCTTGGGAGCAGAGAGGCTGGGGGAGCTGCTGAAGTTTGATCCGGCTCTGGGGGCTGGCAGGGCAAAGGGCTCCAGCCCAGGGAGGGACAAAGAGATCGATGGGAAACCGCCATGACCTCGTGACCCGCAAGATGGCTTCAAATCGTGTTCTTAACATGGCCTAGTAAGTCTGGGGTGGACTGGCCTCCCCTGGGGGTATGGGGACAGTGGGGACGGGGCAAGCGGAGGGCCAGAAGGGGAAGCCAGGGAGAGGCCACTGCCCAAGACCAGCGTCTCCTGGTCAGCTTGGGTTTGTCCGCTCGCCTTGTGGCCTTTTGCCTGGGCGCCCCAGGCTGACTGGAGCAGCGTGGGGTGTCTGCCTGCGCCGCTGTCAGCAGGAGGGCAGCCCTGCCCAGCTGGGAGAGCGGTGTTCCACCCTGGGACCGGCAGCTCTGCCTCTCACCAGCTGGGATGCCTCAGGCAGGCCGTTCAGCCTTCCTGGGCCTGTCTGTGCACGCCTGGCCAGCGTGGGCTGAACCGGTGACATGACCCGCTGGGCGGCACCCGGGCAGGCTGCTGCCGGCCTCCGTGAGCCCCTCCGACATCACCTTCCGACGGTTCCCGCCAGCCCGCTGGCACGGGCACAGGGCCTGCGGCCCAGAACTTACTGGAAGCCCCTTTCCATTTGGAAAGGCCCCTCTTCAACTGTCTGTTCCACCATCTGATGCTCCCCAGACCAGCAGAGGAGCTGGCGCAGGGGATGGGTTGCAGGCGCTGGCCTCACCTGCCTCCCTTCTCCCTCAGGACAGGGGCCGCACAAAGGGCCAAGTCACTGAGCGCCCCACAGTGACCAGGTTACAGGGGTCGGGCAGGGGCAGGGGCGCCTGTGTAGTCCTCTTGTCCTCCTCTGGGGCGGGTCTCGACAGGCTGCTCCCCCGGGGCGCCCTTTTGTCCCAGATCTCTGTCTGTGTCTGCTTCGGTCGGGGAGCCGGGGCTGAGGCTGCGGCCCAGGCCCCCGCGGCCCCCGGCCCCCGCCTCCCAGCGATCTGGCCCAGGACGCAGATAAAGCTGTCTTTCAGAGCAGGGCACAGGCCACTGCAGGGGGCCGGAGGGAGGAGCCGTGGGGTCCTCAGCGTGCTAGACAAAGATGCCTTGTTGGCAGGGCTCAGAGGGAACAGGGACCCCAACCCATGGTGCGAGCCCCCCAGGGCTCTGCAGGGCGCATGGGGTCAGCTCTCCCAGGGGTGGGGCCGTGGGTGTCACTGAGCCCAGGGCGCAGGCACAGGTGGGAGGGGGTTGAGGGGTCTGGATCTTGACAGCAGGACTCCTGGCTTTGGGGGTGCCCCGGCTCTCCTCTCCACCACGTGAGACATCGTGGCTTCCTGGTGCTTTAAGAGTCAACCAGGGCCCTCGTTCTCTCTCTCCTCCCAGCTCACCCTGTCCTTCTGGCTCCTCCTCAGGCCTTCGAGCGTCCAATCCTCTGCCTGGACACCCTTCCTTGTGCTGGTTACATGGCCGCCCGGCACCACCCTCAGAGACTGCCCCGCTCCCCTACCCACAGCCCCCGCATCGCTGACCCCCCAGTGTGCCCCCTGCTCCCTGGGGAACCTGGCTTCCTGGGCCCCTCGCACAGGCAGAGACAGGGGCCCCGGGCGTGAGGACCTGGGGTCCCCGGCCTGGTTCCGTGGAGGGAGTGGGGGTCATGCTGGGGCCGAGGCCCACCTGTGTTTCACTTCAAAGCTGTTCTGGGGCGTCATCACCCTCACCCCAGCTGTGGAGCGTCGTCTTTGAACCACTTCCACCCAGAAAAGGGGGCCAGCGCTCCCCCTCTGTCTCATCACCCCCCACACTGCCTCCTCAGCGCCCGGCCAGGGCCAGCAGCAGGACATCTGTCTGCATGAGGGGCCAGTGGAGGCAGGGCGAGGCCCAGGGGAGCCGGGCGGAGATGGGGGGGGCGGAGCACCCCTAAGTGATGGCACCGGGGTGACACCCACCAGGAGGGGTGCAGAGTCCACGGGCGATCTCTTAACCCTCAGGCGGGAGCGGGGTCAGCCGCGGCCCCAGCTGGAAGGGCCTCCCGCAGCGCCAGTGCCGCAGTACCCCCCCACCGAGGGGCCGGCTGTCCCCGAGTCCCAGCGGCGGTGGCACAACATGGCTGGCGTCCGCTCCCACCCCGGTCGCAGGAGAGTGGGTGCAAGGTGTGGCCGCACCGTGGAGGCTGTGACGGCAGCTGAGCAGGCCGCAGCCGCCGGCTCGCTACGCACAACTGATTCCTCCGGGCTGCCCTTCGGCGGGTGCATCATTGAGCCCATTTCACAGATGAGGAAACTGAGGCTAGAGGCAGCCACCGGTGCTAGGCCACCAAGCCACGGCTTTAGATCTAGCTGCCTGAGTTCTGACAGCAACTTGTAACCACTGGCTCCCCTAGAGCCCCCAGAAAGCCCCCCAACTCTGCTCTTGTCCCCAGGGAGGCCGGCAGCGTGGCCACTGTGGGTTGAGTCTGCACGTTCCTGGTCACCTGGTTAAGTGCAGACCCTGGCCCTGCCCAGTCAGTCCCTGGGGAGGGGAAGAGGAAGGCGCGCAGCCACCCCCAGCACCCCCACGCCCAGCATGCAGCTGCCTCCGGCTCTCCAGGCCGGTGGTCCCAGATCTCCACGGGCACCACAGCCGTCCAGGTGCTGAGAAGTGGGTGGGTTTCTGGGTCCCAGACTGGGGGGCTTCCTGTTTATCAGGAAACATCCCAGGCCCTGCCCTCACCGCTGGCAAACAGAGCCCGTCATTTCAGAATCCCCAAAGGGAATCAGCCAGAGTCCTTTCGTGGGGCTGCCAGAGCACGTTCAGCGCAGACGAGTGGACTGGGACCGCCTGACGTCCTCTGGCTTGGCCGTCCCCGGTCGTCAGCTGGGCCCCTGGAGGTTTACGGGAACACTGGGGGCTTTTGCTGCCTCGAAAGCCGGAAACAGGACATTGCAAAGAAAGGGAACCTGGAGGACCTGGTTGAACCGGGTCTGGTGGGCCCTGGCAGTTTACAAGTGGTCCCTGGCCATCACGGGGTCGGTGGCGGTACCTGCAGGGGCGGCTGCCACCTCCCTTCTTGGCTCGGTGCCGCCAGCGGAGCCGTCAGCGAGTCCTGCGGGTCCAGAACACCCAGTCGCTGCACCTTCTCCACGGGTTGTTCTGGAAGGGGGGAGCGGCAGGAAGGGCGTCACTTGGGGCAGGTTCGGGATGGTTCTGGGCAGACGGGTCAAGGAAGGAGAGTCTTGGAGCCCTCGGTGGCTTTTCATGCTTTTATTGGTAGAGGTGGCCAGGTCCATGGCAGGCAGGGGGCTGGGGGGCCGGGAGGCTGGCAGGCCTCCCAGCCCCCAGCGCATCCCACCCTCTCGGCTGCTTTGCTGCTGCTGCTCGTCAGTACTGTCGGTCCTGTCGGTCCTGGCGTCCTCATGACGCCGCCCATTTAAGCCCGTGTCCAACTCAGGTGCGCCCACTTGCGCATGCCCAGCCTGGAATGCTCGCAGCACCGCAGGTGTCCATCATCACAGTGGTGGGAGGGTGGAAAGACCTCGTTGTTCTCTGGCCCTACAAAGGGGTTCTTCAGGTCTCAGCAGGCGCCCGAACTGGTCCTTTCACCTGAGGCCCCTTCCCTTTGCACCCCTGATCAAGTCGGCACACACCCAGGATTTCCTGGGGCGCTGCTAGAGTCACTCTTGGTGAATCGCCGCCTCTGGTTGCACGGCGCGGCGACTTTCTGGTGTCTGGGAGGGCCGTGAGTGCGGCGGCTGCCTGCGATCCCTGAGAGAGAAGAGCAGGAGGCCGCAGCAGGGGCCCCTGGGCCAAGCTCAGCTGCACCTGCGGTTCACTGGCAGCATTCGCAGAGAGAACCCCAGCCCCTTGCTTTACACTGGGGAAACCATGGTCCCAAAAGGCTAAGGGGCCGGCTTAAAGGCTCACAGCCAGAGTCAGTCTGGCAACTTCCCATGACGGCAAGATGCAGGGCCACAGGTGTTTGGAATTCCACCACGGAGCCTCGGTACTTCCTGCTGAGTCCTTCCTACGGTGCCGTGCATGCAGCCATTAAAACAAAGGGCCCGTGTTACCCAGACTGATGAGTCCCCAGGGCCTGGGGATGGGGTAGCTGGCACAGAGCAGCTGCTCAATGACTATGTTTGAAATATGCGCCGTGCGTCATCCACAGCAGTGGGCAAGAGAGAGGCAGACTTTGTGGTCATGGGACCCATAGCCCATGAGAACTCCAGGGCCTGTGGGCCAGAAGGAAAACTGAACCCACTTTTCCAGGAGAGGTGACTTAACCTCATCCTCTTCGCTTCACCTTTGTTTACCCAGGGTCAGGTTGGTGATAGATTAAGTGCAGCTGGGGGAGTGTGAGGCATCAGGGAGTGGTGGGGACTGTGGCCGACATTGGCAGCATTTGAATTCTAATTGTTTTCTTTTTTTCAAGAATGATCGAGCCAGCCGATGGAAATCTCAGACATACTGTGGGGCTGAGCTTGGCCAGTGGCGGTGGGCTTGCCACGCCCAGCTTCTGTGCAGCAGTGTCTGGGGAGACTGGACATCGCGTTCTTTTGAATGAGCATGTGACCTTGGCCAAATCACTGGCTTCAATCTCCCCACCTGTGCTCAGAAAAACTGGGTCTGGGTCACCCCTGAAGCTCTGCGCCAGGAAGCTGTTAGGAAACCAGGACAGACGCCGGTGACAGTGGGGCTGCTGTGGCTTTAAAAGTGCCTGGACGGCTCCGGCGCAGCAGCGAGTGCGTGGCCACCTGCGGAGCCCTCCACAGCTGGGAAGATTAGTCTCTTCCACTAGACAACACCCATTACCATGTTCCAATAGCCATCACTTCCGCTAGGCGAGCTGCAGATGAGATATCGATTGCACTGACCCCAGGCCAGCCCTTTCCCCAGCCTGAGAGGTGTGCAGCCGGCTCTGGACCTGGCCAGAGGCTGCCAAAGCCCGCCAGCCTGGTCCTGGCTGCAGCCCGGCCTTTGGGGTCCAGGTGCCGCTGACAGCCCCACGGCTGGCCATAGGGCCCGGGCTCTGAGCGTTCCACCCACGTGGGCTTGGCTTCCAGGGAGAATGGGGAGGGGCGTTTCATGTGAGCAAGGCGTGAAGATGGAAGGAGAGTGTGGTGCCAGCAGGGCACAGGGCAAGTTCTCGATGATTCCTGCAGATGGGCCCAGGGGTCGTCCTGGGGCCCTCGGTGGTTTTTGTGCTTTTGTTATCAGAGGCGGCCAGGTGCAAGGCAGGCGGGGGCCGGGGGCCAGGAGGCTGGTAGGTCCTCCTAGCCCCTGGCGCATCTTCACTCTCTGGGCTACTTCTGCTGCTGTTATTCCCTGCTCTCCCTTCTGCTGGCGTCCTCATGACGTTGTGACGCTGCCCTCTCAGCGTCTCAGCCCAGGTGCGCCCACCTGCGCATGCCCACTCAGGCGCGTGCAGAGCCGCAGGTGTCCGTCATCACACCAATGGCGGGAGGGTGGAAGAGCCCCATCACTTTTCCCTACAGACGGTCTGCGTGGAGGTGGTGCAGGGCCAGGCCACAGGGCGGGGGAGGCAGGACTCAAGGCTGCGGGAAGGCCTGAGGCCAGCATGGGGGTGTGCAGTGAAGTTCGGGGGCCAGGAGGAGATGGCACTAAGCACCCCCTTTGCTCCTGGAGTCTTGAGCCTCCACCCAGCTAGGTTCCAGCTGATAGCTCCCTGGGGGTCTGCTCCTTCTCCCTCTATTCTGGGGCGCTCCACATGGAAACAGGGTCACCGCAGACCTGGCCCTGAGGGTGGGCTTTGAGGACAGCGGTGGTGTCTGCCCGCTTGCCCACTGCACCCCCCCCACACGGCCCCCCGTGACATGGGGCTGGGCACTCGGCCTGTGTGAGCCGTGTCTCAGGGGAGGTCAGCCCAGGGCAAGGAGCAGAGGCCGGCGCCTCCCTCCCTCATGTGCTCACGCACTGGCCGCTGTAGCCCAGAGCTCTCCTCGCACCGGCAAGGCCCTCGTGGTCCCTGCTGCCAGGGCCAAGACGGGCGGCCGGCGGGCTGTGCGCTGTGTCCACTTTGCCCAGAGTTCCCATGAACGTTGGAAAAGAAAGGTGTTCTCCTTTTCTTCTTTTAACCCTATGGGAGCCTTCTGGGGAACGGGAATGTTCCCGAGCCTCATCTGAACAGTGGTTACTGTGTGTGTGTGTTTGTGTGTGTGTGTATGTGGGAATGTGCACATCTGTGTGACCGGCACGTGCACAGATGTGTATGCGTGTCGTGCGTGTGCATGGCACGTGTGCATGCTCGTGGCTCTGTGCGCACAGGCCTGTTGTGCTCGGTGTGGTGCACGTAGGTGCATATTGGCTGCCAACTCAGCGCCATCCACTACCTTGGAACAGGACTTGCTGGCTGGAGCTCAGACCCTGCAAGTCTCCGCAACCCCGCAAAGTGAGAGGCCTGGGGTCCTCACTAGGGCTCTCCTGCCAAGGTCCAGCCTCCCAGTGACTGACTTCTTAGGAATCCCAGGCAAGAAACTCCCCATCGTCCAGCCAGGAGCCCTCTGGGGAGAGCGGGTTTAGAAATAATCCGGTGGGGCGGGAGGACCCGCTCACTGGCACGGCGGAGACGCGCCTGTCAGCTCCTGCGATGGTGCAGGCGCTACACAGGTGGGCGTGGTGACGTGCGCCCAGTGCTCGCGTCTGCAAGGAGAACTCAGCCTGGAGTTTAGGGGAAGCTGGGGGTGGGGGCCTCAAACTCCGAGGCTGAGGGTGCGGCCCCAGCAGGCCCAGACTCACCAGCTCAGTGGCTGGAAGCCATGGGCGCTGAGGTGCACGGCCCGTGGGTCGATGGCACATGTCCCAGTAGGTGGGCAGCCTGCAGGGGGCGTCCAGGGAGCACCGAGGCGGGGTGTTCAGCTTTGACCTGGTGCCAAGCACAGCGCATCCTGCTGGGCTCTGGGTGAACAGGTCTCCGGGTGGGAATGGCGGACGAGAGGCATGTTCCTGCCCTGGCACCCCCTGCTTGAAGGGAGGCAGGTTAGGAACTGGGACTGTTCCTTGAGGGCTACATGAGGAGGAGGAGGCCTGTGAAGCTCAGGGACACACTGATGCAGCCGGAAGTGGAGTGGGGTAAAGAAGGGGTCCAAAGAGCAGCATTTTGCCCTGGAAGGTCACAAGACTCTGCCAGCCTCTGAAGGTGTGAGCACGGACTCACAAAGAGAACGCAGGTGCGGGTCCAGAGGACCTGGGTTTGAGACCACACCCCACTCCTGTGTGACCTTCGGCCAGTTGCTTTACCTTTCTGACTTCCATTCCCCTACTAAAAAACCGTCTCTTTAATTACAGGACATTTTGTAAAAACAGAATGTTATAATGAACACCAACTTACACACCCCTACCCAACCGCCCCTTCCTGGGAGGAAGGACCCAGATGAGTCCATCTCCAGCTGGAGAACTGAGGCTTAGGGGGCGAAGACATAGCCCAAGCTCGCCCAGTGACGGGGAAGCAGGCAGGATTCAGGACCTGCAGCGTACGTCTGCCTGGAGATCATTCCCAAGCTGCAAAATGGAGAGAGGAAACCATGAGTTTAGTGATCTTGCTGAGTTGAGAAGACAGATGGAATCTGGGGAGGCCAAGGTAGCTGAAATTTTTGGTACTGACAATCAGAGGGAGCTGCTAGGAACTTCAGCCACCTGCCCAGGTATCCAGCTGAGCCTTTGGTGGAGGTCTCCTCCAGCAGAGAGAAAGCCCATGAGGTTTCACAGTAACAACTTTCATGGAAAGAAAAATTACCAGGAATTAAAAGCATCTCATCAAGAAAATTTCAGGCTCAGATGTTTTCACAGGTGAATTCTATCTATAAAAAATTACCAATTGCATACTAGCTCTTTAGAAAAGTTAATGATGTAGGGAGATACTTATGCTGACACAAGAACCTCACAAAGATATCAAAACAGATAGAGAAAAGTATAGACCCACATCGCAAATGAGTATAGACAAAAATTCAGCAATACATTAAAAGGATAATATAGCATGACCTAATGGTGTTTGTCCTCGAAGTGCAATTGCTTTAACATCTAGAACACCAATTAATTTAATTCATCATATTATGATCATCTCAAAGGATGTCATAAAAGTATTTGACAAAATCCAACACCCAACTGTGATATTAACAAAATAAAATTCACAGCAAGCAAGGGATGGAAGGGTCAATGTTTTCTACTTAAGATCAGAAATAAAGTAAAATATCCCCACTCACCATTTTTTGGCCATGTTTTATAGGTGATTCTAGACTGTGCAATAAAACGAGATAAACGTATATTAAAAAAATGGAAAGGAAGAAGTAAAACTGCCTTACTCACAGATTATATGCTTGAGTATGTAGAAAACCCAAAGGAATCTACAAAATAACCACAAGAACTAATAAGTGAATTCAGCAAGTTTATAGAATAAAGGTGACCAAGTTGAATTTCTATGTACTAGCTATAAAAAATTAGAAAATGAAATTTAAAAAACAATTCCATTTAAGTAGAATAGAAACCAAACTGCTTTGGAACAAATTTAACATGAATATGCTAGACCTATGCTTTGAAAACTATAAAACATTGTAGAGGGAAATGAAATTCAGCCTAAAGAAATGGTGAGATATATACCATGTTCATGGATTGAAAGACTTGATGTTATGATGGGCAGTTCTTCTCAAATTAATCTAAAGACTTAATACAATCCCAATCAGAAATTCCAGCAGGCTTCTGGGGAAGAAGGTAACAAGGTGTCTTAAAAATGTAATGGAAAGGTAGAGGACCCCAAGGAACCAAACAGTCTTGAGAAAGAATAAGGCTGGAGAATTTATGCTGCCTAATTTCAAGACAGACTTACACTATAGCTACTATAATCAAGTCAGAGTACGTGTAGATATATAGATCAATGGGACAGAATAGAGTTCGGAAATAGGCGCATACTCATTTGATCAATTGATTCTCAACAAGATGCTGAAGCAAGTTAATAGGGAAAAGATAGAGTTGTTAACAAATGATGCTGAAACAGCTAAACATCAATATAAAAACGAACTTTGATCCTTAATCACGACCCACACAATAAATGAACTCAAAAATGGATCAAGGACCTAATTGTAAGTGCTAATAAAATGATTTCCAAGAAACAGAATCCAGATGAACTAATGGCCAAAGACCTGTACTACAAGAAGTGATGCGTAGAGGCTTTAACATGTGCAACAGGATGACGAGTGCTCCAGATGGAAGCACATGGAAGGTTATCAAACACAGTTTCCTATTTTTAATCTTTTAAAAATAATATTTGGAAGCCTCCCTGGTGGCACAAGGGGTTAAGCACCACACTATGAAGCATCCGCAGCCACTGCAGAACGAGTTCGATCCCTGGCCAGGAAGGGGACCCACATGGCGCAGCAGGCCTCTCCTGTCTCCTTACTGCTCCCCTCAGCAGTGTATTTCAGTCAAGCTGCCTGTTCTGTTCCCCACTCTGTCTCTGGTGAGTCCTCTCAACCCCCCACACCACTAGCCTGTACCCCAGTTCTTGTATGCATAGTAAATCTTTTAAAAAATTTGATTCTCTAAAGCAAAAGTAATAGCGATGTTTTATAGGGGTTCTGTAGACGTAACATGTATGGCAGCAAAAGCACAAAGGGAAATGGTCTAATTTGTGTAGTTGTGAGATTCTTATACATGAAATGGTAAAATGAAGCGAAAGTAGACCAAGGTAAGCTAAGGACACACACACACACAGAGAAACCAGTAAAAGCCAAAAAAAAGTGTCACTACTAAACCCACTCAAACCCAACGAAAGCCAGGACGATAACTTAGGATGTGGAAAAACTAACAAATGGGGAAGTCCAAATTTAGAGAGTTTTACTATAATGGAATGTTACCTAGTTGTTGAAGGTGTTTCAGTTTTACTGATGTGTGGAATTGCTAAAAAGTTTAAAGCCATGGATAAGATAACACCTACTTTAAAAAGTTTTTCTAGATAATGCTGCAGAAATACCTATAAGCACAGAAAAAACCAACTGAGAAGAAACACACGGAGCACAGGCAGTGTGTGCAGCCAGGCTGAGCTGGCAGGTGCTCGTTATTTCTACAGGACTTTGTAGTAAGATGCAGCTGACCGACGACCGCGCAGTCAACGGTATCAGCACCGAAGTTTCGGGGCTGAGTCAGGTCAGAGCCCAGGCTGGGCCTGACATCGTGACCTTGGCAGATCAGTTTCTCTGCATCTCGGCTGCTCACTCTGCACCTGGAGATGAAAGCGCCCGCCCCGCAGTATCACCTAAGGGCGCTGTGAGAGCACTGGGGTACCGCAGAGAATCCAGGTTGACAAATGTTGCGTCCAAGACACTTACCGGTCGGGGCTGGGCTTCTCAACTCTCTCACCCCCTTGCTCCCTCCTCCCCGTCTCCCCAGGCCCTGGACGCCCAGCCCTGCAGCTTGTCCTCAGGCTGGTCACGGGTCCAGGCGCCCTTCCTAAGCGTGGCATTCTGATTGGCCCAGGTGAGGCAGCCATGGCCCAATCGGACATGCCCAAGGGGGCGGAGCCAAGGGACGAACACGTGGAGGAGCAGTAGCCAGAATTTGTAGGCTAGAGGGCGCCCCCCCCAAATGCCAGCCGCGTTCTGTGTCAGCTTTTTGCTCTGCTCGGGGCTCTCATTCTGTTCCTGCCTCTAAAAATTAGGCTACTTTTGGCCGGTTAAGCTGCTCAGCTGCGGTGGTGACGCCTTCTGAGGTTCTTCAGGGCTGCGGGTCTCGGGGTTAGGGTTAGGGTTCAGGGCGGAGGTAGGACTCCCCTTGGGCAGGACCAGCTCGCAGGCATGTCACCTAAAGGCCCTGCCTCCCTGGCACGAGCCACGGGGCACACTGGGAGCCAGAATCCCAGGCTGCTGGGCTAAGGTCCGAGCAAGCAGGCACTTCTGGATTCCTGTTTTTGCTGAAGGTGGGAGGGGTGGGGGCTTCCAGATAAACAAGTTGTCTGGCAGAGGTGGCCCTTGGGAGCATCTCAACCAGAAAACACAAAGGTGGGTCTAAGACCAGCACGATGGACACCACACACCACACACACACACCCTCGGCTGCAGAAATGAAGAAACAAAAATCTAATGTATCTTTTTTTAATTGTCATTTTATAGCTCTCCATTGTAGCTGCCCCCACCTTCCCTTGGCTGACCACTTTTGCAGGCTACAGGGGATCAGGGAACAAAGCTGGGGCCTGGCACCCCCACTACGCTGCCAGCCCGGGAGAACAAGTCACAATTACAAATGATCACAACAATTAGCGCCGGTACTCGGGAGATGGGCGAAGAGAGGAGGCCTCGCTCCTCCTCACTGTCAGCCGATCTATTTGGCGGTGACCTTGTTCTGGACGCGGTGATATTCCTTCAGCCTGTAAAACAGATTCAAAACAAAGAAAAATGTAAATTAACAATAACAACATGCACTCAGTTCAATTAATTCAGGCAGAACCGGGGTTGCGAGGGCAGCTGTTTGTTAAGATGTGTGTGAAGTTGTCTTTTTTTCTCCCTCTCTTCCCTCTGCTACCCCGGCCCCTCCTGCCCTCCCAATCAGGAGAATGTAATTAATTTATCTTAGGAGGAAAGCATTGCTTGTCATTGTCGAAGACAAAGCGCTTAACTGGCAATGGGAGAGATGAAGAGGCCATTATGAAAACCCGGTGTGTTTGGAGCCATTTAAAAGGGTTTATAGAGTCACAAAAACAAGCTGAGGCCGGAGGAAGTAGGAGGTGGTGGGGAGCGGCCAGGCGAGCTCTCCCGGGCTTGGCTGGGGACCCGAGGCTGACACGGGGCGAGGTGGCGGGTCTGCGTCTAGGTGAGAGAGGGCCAGAGAGGACTTCCCAGCTGTGTGCTGACGGGGAAGGCCTTGGCCACTCTGGGCCTGTTTCTGGAGTTGCAAGTTGGCGTAAGAGTTAAACAGAGAAAGGAGGAGAGTCCTGGGGGCTCAGCCGGGGCAGCTGCCCCACTGACCACGCCTTCGCCCTGTGCCCACGCCAGCCAGCCTGCTGTCCAGGGTCGAGTGACTTTGGATGACACGTGTGACCCCCCCCAGAGAGGCCCGTGGCCAGGGCGGTTTCTGGCTAGACCTTTGGCTCGGGCAGTGAGGAGTGGGCCAGGCGACCTGCCGGCCCCTACTGCCCCTCAGCCGCCCCCACTGGCCTGTGCAGGAGAGGGGCCCCCACGCTGGGGAGAGTGGGGGTGCACGCCAGGCGTGGCCTGCCCAGTACAGGCGGTGGCAGGGTGCGGAGGCCAGGCCCCACACCCGGGCACCGCAGTCCTGCCGGCTCCGGGCCCTCACCTGAGGGAGTTGATGTTGATGAAGCCGGTGGCGTCGATGGGCTCGTAGTCACCCTGCACGTTCATGCTGCGGAGAGAGACAGACGCCAGTCAGCGCCCCAGCCGCCCCTGCACCTCCCCCAGGGCCCGGCAAGGCCGCTCAGCCCCCGCGCACGCTGCAGTCCGGACAGCCCCTGCCCTCTGGCTTTGCATTCTGCGTCTGTCCAGTTCCGGAGCCCGCCGGGCCAGGCACAGCGCCAGGACTGGGCCGCGGGAGTCCCGCCCCGCACACGAGGGTCAGCGCCCGGCGGGTCCTGGCTCAGCAGTGCAGGCCTGGCGAGAGCCTCCCGGGCGCCCAGGGCACTCTAAGCTGACCACAGGCCAGGGGCCTGCTCTGCCTGGGAGGCCGGGGGGCGGGGGTCCCCGGGAGTGTCCAGGAGGAGCCCGAAGGCCCGGAGCCAGAGGGACACATGACGTGAACCTGCACCCCTGAGGCTCCCGGGCAGACCGTGCTCTGGTCACTGGGCCCCGAGGAACCCGTCCTCACGCTGGAGTGCTCGCCCAGCAGAGGGAACGTGTCTGCTGGGCCAGCGCTGACCGGGCAGGGCCTCCGCGTCCACAGCAGCGCCTCGCAGAGTCGGCTTCTCCGGGCTGTTCTCAGCTGCCAGCGGAGCCCTCCCTGGCCAGACACCCAAGTCCGGGCCTGGGTGTGTGCCCCTGCGTCCCTGCTCTCGGGCAGGAGTGGCCCTGCGCGGGGCCTCGCCTGTGGCTGGCGGGCACGAGCGCAGCTGGCCCCAGACACACGGTGAGCGCACAGTAGGGTCACACTTACCGGGGTACTTATTGAGCACCTGCTGCATGCCAGGTGTTGGGGGGCAAGAACGGCACTGGAAGGGGAGCAAACGCAAGCAGCCCTACCCTTCACCACCGTGACCGTGCCAAGCCGTTGGAGGTCAGCTATGGGCCCTGCGGCCTCAGCTCTGACTCCACAGGGCCACGCTCCGGGCCTCGGGGGTGGGCCCCTCCTCTGTTTCTCACGGGCCCCTGGCTGGGCCTGCCCTGAATCAGCCCCTTGTCTGTGTCTGCGAGGACTCCAGCCCGGACAAAGCCGGCTCGAGGTTCAAGTGACAAGGGGGCAGCCTGTGCGCCCAGGAGCCTGCTCAGAGAGGTGCGGCTGGCAAGGGGAGGGCAGAGCCCCGAGGCTGTGCCTCTGACTGGCTCTTTGTGGCCTGAAAAGACTCTTTACAGCAGCCAATGGGGTGCTGGGCCCCACCCGCGACTGGGCCGGGCTCTACCCCCTGTGGGTGCCCTCCCCGTGACCTTCGTGGCGCCTGAAGCTGGCACAGGGGCTCCCACGCTCGTGCCCTCCCTCTCCTCCACCGCTGCTGGCCCCTGGGGCCAGCAGCTGGAGCGCCCAGGAGCCCAGCAGCAGGGTCGGGGGCTCCGGTGGGGCCTGGGTGGACCCAAGTCAAAGTCGGTCTCAAACGGCTCACAGGCCCTGCCGAAGCGGCAACGGGCTCACCACGACGCCCTCCACGCCGCCTGGGCCTCGGCTGGGGCTCGACAGGCAGGCCGGCCCCTGCCCCACTGCTGGCCGGGGAGGGCTTCGCTCAGCCCAGGAGAAGCAGGCCCTGCCCGTGCGCTCGGGCCTTCCCTCCGGCCCGCACGCTCCAAGCCAGCTCCCAGGCCCTCCCAGAGCCCAGCAGCCCCCAGAGAGACCCACGTGCAGAGCCGCACTTGTCCCACGAGGCTGCCCAAGGGCCCGGAGGTGTTTCTCGGGGATGGAGAACCCGCTTTTTAAAATCGTGGCCGGTGTGGGGGGAGGAGGTGGAAAAGAGTTTACAATGATTTTTTCCCCTCCCCTGACGGTCTACAGAAAACCTCTGTGCTTTTATTTTTGTTCATTCGAGTGGCTCTGACCTGCTCTATAATTACGTTACTTTCTACCTACTGTGCCGCGGCATTTCCAGTTCTGCTACCTCTCGCGGCTTCCTCGCTGGTCCCTGTGACGCTGTCACTCAAGGGCTTTCAAGCCAGCGATGTAGAAATCAAAAAGAAAAGGGAAATGGTCGGAGACACAGTGAGAATAAATGCTCCTGCTTTTCTCTCTTTTTTTCCCCTTTCCCTTTTTACTTTATTCATTTAATCTCCCTGAGTGAGACTGTAAGGCTTAATGAAGGGTTGGACAGATTATTAGAGGCTGCTGATTTGGAGGGGGAGGGAAGAAAGAGCCAGAGAGAGAAAGAGAGAAGATAATTTGACATTTACCCCGACTGATCTAAACTGATTCGGTTATATTTATGGCTTATAAAGTGTTTAGAAAGATTGAAGGGGGGGGACTCGACGTGGCGAAGAGAAGGGAAAGAGAAAAATAATATTGACTGCCAAACAGAACTCGCACTTTAATTCCACCCGGCCTGCGGGAGGGAAGAGCTGGCCTCGGTCCCAGCTGAGGGGGGCCTGCCTCTGGAGCTGGTGGGGCTGTCTGTGCCCCGGGGGGCTGCCCCCTCCTCTCCATTGGCCGGGTGACCGCCACAGAGGGGCGTCATCCTCCGCGAGGACAGCTTTCCCCTTCACGAGGCAAACGCCCACCGAGCAGCTAAGGAGCACCTGCTAGCTCCAACCTTTGACCCAGCCCCCGGGGGGCGGGACCCCGTCTCCCACAGGAGGCTTCTGGCACCCTCTGCCTGGCCTTCCTCTCCCCGGGGCAGCTTTCTGCAATGTCTTCCACCTGCCCTTCTCCTTCCTGCTAGCCCCAGCTGGCCAGCAGTGACCAGGCGGTTCTGTCCACCTCATAAAACTCATCCCCGGGAAGGCCAAGTCCCCATGCTAGATCCTTCCTGGAGAAACCCCCTCAAGCCAGAGACAGACCCAGCTGCTCAAGCCAAAACAAATCAAACAAAACCCAGGGATCTGGAACCTTCTGTCTCCTTCCACATCCAAGCCCGTTCGAGTCCCCGTCCCTAATGTCTGTCGAATTCGTCTGCTTCTTTCCACCCCAGAACCAGCAGCCTGGTGCAGGTACCAGCGCGCCCCAGGCCTGTGCTTCCGCCCTTGCCAGCCCCCCTCTTCCCAAAGCCCTCCGGGGCGGGGCACCACCTGAAGAACACAGATCTGGTCCTGCCTGCCTTTACCGACTCAGCCCTGCTGTTCCCGCCACCCCGGCATGTTCTTGGCGCTTCCGAAACTCAGAGCCGTGTGTGCAGCAGCCTCTCTGGGGGTGCTCCGGGCCCTTGCCACCCGGGCAACCCCGCCCAGGCTTCCCTGCACTGGTCCTGGCACCCAGCGGAGCCTGCCTCGCCTCCCGGCCGGGGCCACCTTCCCGATCCCTGCCGCCGCGGGGGCGACGGGCCTCCGGGGGCGACGGGCCTCGGAGGGTCTGCGGAGGATGCGGCGCGAGGCCTGCGCCTGGCCGGGGTGGGGCACCTACCTCACCAGCTCCTCGTTGTAGAGGGACAGCGGGGACTCCCGGCCGAGGATGTACACCTGGCCCTTGAACACGGACACCTGCACCTTCCCTTCCACGCGCTCCTGGGACTTGGCGATGCAGTGGCGCACGAATTCGCACTCGGGGCTGTGCCAGAAACCTGCGGGAGAGGAGGGCTCGAATGAGGACCCCGACCCCGCCAGGGCCCGGGTCCGGAGGCACAGGCAGACCGGCGCAGGGGTGCCCGTGCCCGTGGGAACTCAGCGGCCAGAGCAGGTTCCAGGCCCGATGCCCCACGCCGGCCCCGCACGGGCAGCCTGGCGCTGCTGGCTGGGGTAGGAAAGACGTGTGACCTTCTCCTCTCTGGGCCTCGGTTTCCCCATCTGTCAGTGGGGATGACCTGGGGCTCCCCTCCCAGGCCTGGCCTTATGCCCCCTTGGAAACGGGGCTCAACCTTTGACGAGCTGTTCATATTTTCACACATTAAGCTCAGGCCTGTGCTGAGTTTTTACCCTCATGAGTTTTGACCCTAAACAGTCCTGGGAGAAACCCCCAGCCTCTCCCATCTCAGGGTGAGGAAGTGAGGTGCAGGGGGGTCGTGGAACTTCTCAGTTGGCTGGGGCTGGGTGGTCCCCTCTCCCATGCCCCAGCCCCAGGCAGGGAAGGCTGTGCTGGCTGCCCCCACCCCGACTCCCCAGGGGGCTCAGACCTGCCAGCGGCTGTTCTTCTCTAGTCTCCGCTGTGGGGGCTGTGGGGGCACCAAGGGGCCAGCAGGTGGGGCTGGCCAGGTTGGGGCAGGGCGGTGCGGGGGTAGGGTTTCTCTGAAATGGAGCTGGGAAGGTGAGCCCACCTGGGCAGCTGGGGGGCCAGATGGCCTGCGATCTCCTGCCCTGATAAGGGGCCAGGTCAGTCCGGGGTCTCAGCTATTGACACAGCCCAGGCCTCCAGGGCGCCTGCCCTGGGAAAGGGTAGCAGGCCTCTTGGGAGGGGTCCCGCGGCTTCAGGAGTGGGAAGGGCCACAGGCTGGTCCCTCTCTCGGCCTGGCACCTCACTTCCTCGCCCCCTCACTTCCTCGCCTGAGATGGAGGCTCCCAGGACTGCTCAGGGTCAGAGCTCAGGGTGAGAACGCTCACTTTCCCCGTCTGCACAGCTGCACAGAGGGGATCGGAGGATGAGGGCAGAGGGGTGAGTAAGGGGCCCCCAGAGCCCTTGCCGCACAAGGGGAGGCAGACAGATGCCCAGCTCCCGCGGCCCCCCTGGCTCCGCCCTGGTCCCCTGTGAGGGGGCACCGACACCCCGCTGCCGCCCAGACCTTCTTCCCGGCTCAGTTGGGACAATGACACCTTTAGGTCAGCTGCAAGACAGCAGGCGAGGGCCAGGGACTGGGAGCCCCCGAGCCCTGGCCTGGCTTTATCTTTGGATCTCCCGCCTCTACCCTGGGGGGGCAGGGAGGTCTTCTGCTCAGATTTCCTTTTCCAGCAGACCTGGCCTGGGGCAGGGGCTGTGAGGCTGGCTGCTGCCCAGAGGCCCCCCTGCCCACCCCCCCCCCGGATGTGCTGGAGGGGGGCTGGGGCCGGCCACGTGTCCTTCTGCTCTGCACAGCCACCTCTTCACGCTATACCCATTTTACTGCTGAAGAAACTAAGGCCACGGGCGAGGAGGTGAGCTGCGCCTATAAGCAGGCTGCTCTCTGGGCCCCCACAGGCTCCGAGGGGATGAACAGGTGCCCTTCGTGCCAGGCCTGTTCCTGACAAGCACCCTCGCCCTCTGGAACAGGCTTATGACCTTCACTCTTCAGATGAGGAACCAGGGCTCGGGGACCAAGGAACTGGCTCAGCTCCTGGGTTGTGGGGGTCGTGTCTCCTTAGGGCGAGCAAAGGCATCAACAGCCTCTCCAAGATGCTGGGGGCAAGGGCTGTCCCGAGGCTGCCCCCGACATCTCTGGGGGTCTGGCACGGGGTGGGGGAAGATAATGACAAAGGCCTCAACCCCACGGGAGAAGCCCCACGCCCGTGCCTCGCCCCCTTCTCCATTCTCGGAGACCTGCTCATCACTAACTTGTCTTGGGGTTCCAAGATCTCTGGTTACCGGCCGGTGTCGCTTCTCCCTCCCGTTGCTCCCGGCAGCCACGTGCCCCTTCCCAGGGACAGACAGGTGCTTAAATACCATTGTCTCCCGCCAGCACTCCTGCTCCGCGGGCTTCGTGCTGAAGGGTGCTTGGGTTAGTGGGAGCGTCCAGATGTGAGGCTGCACCTGCCCCAGCAGCCCCTTCCAGGGGCGCCCTCACGGCTGCTCATCAGCACAGTGGCCGCTCGCCTGCCCTCCGCAGCCAGGCGCTGAGCTGGGCACTGGCGGGTATTGCCTGATCTGAACTGCCAAAGGGGCGGAAACCGAGGCCCAGGCAGGCGAGACGCTAGCCCACGGTTTTACGACTGAGTGAGGCTTTAAGCCTGGACAGCCACCCCAGCCTGTCCACAGGCGCTGGAGGGGGGGGCATGGAGAGGGGGTCAGGGGCCCTGAAAAGGGCTGAGCCAGGCAGGAAGGCACTCGCAGGGGGCCGCGGGCCTGGCTCAGCCCCGCCCTGCTGCCCGCCAAGCCCCGCCACATGCCAAGCGCACCATGGCACCAGCAGGTTCACAAGGAAACAGGACCCCAGCGTGCGGGAGAAGGAAGAGCCGGGGCATGGGGCTTCTCCCAGGCCGCTGCTGCTGCTGCTACTCTCTCCACTAACTGCCCCCGACCAGGCCCCCAGAGGCCAGCCTCGGGGGCAGCTGTCCCCCGCAGCCCAGAGGGCCTGTTTGGCGTCTTTCTCACGGCGGGAGAAGGGCCGTGACCGGACAGTCCAGCCGCCCTCTCTGGCGCTGTCCTCTGACGCAGCCAGAGGACACCGAAGCCTGGTTTCCTGTAACTTTCACGCTACAAACGGTACTATTAGAAAAAGATTAAAATGTATAAAACCACTTCAAAATGTGAAAGCTGTTCCAAGCTCCTGCACTGAAAGAAGAGGTGAGGAGCCAGATGTGGGGGTCCCCTGTGCACAGCGTGAGGGGTACAGCTGGAGTCGGGGACCAGGGGTCCAACTCTGCAGCCACAGGTAAGCTCGCCTGTGAAACGGGGCCTTCCCGGGGACCTCGGCTGGGCTCCTGTCGCGGGCCAGCCGGAGCAGCGCCCAGCAGGGCCTCGGGTCTAGGTCAAGGTCCCCTCTTTCCCTTGGGGCTGCTTGTCCATAGCTCCGGGTTCTGCCTGGGGACAAACCTGGCCAAGCCGCTTCTGGTGTGAGACCCCCAAGTTCCTCTGCTCTGAGCCTCAGTTTCCTCATCTGTCAAAGCTGCTGCCAGCAGGACAGAGGGTGGACCCCTTGGGGTGGCACGTGCCCCCATGCAGGGCCCGGAGTCAGACTGTGGGTGGAAGCGGCTGCATCTCTCTATGCTCCCCCTGAACTGGGGGGTCCCAGCATCCCCTCCTTGCTCCCCCATCTCCTGCTCTTGCTGGGCCCCTCCAACCTGCACCCTCAGTGCCCACAGGAGGGTGGCAGTGGTTGGGGTACTGGGGGGTGCAGCCTTGGGGTGTACGCACCCGTGTACACCAGCTCGGCGAATTTCAAGCCCAGGCCCTGTTTGATTTTGCGCACTTCCCGGTCCATGGTGAAGGCCTCGATGTCTAAATGAGCGTGGTAAAGGATCGTCCCCGCTGGGGTCTCGTAGATACCTAGCCATTTTTCCAGGCAGGGGGAAAAGGAGAAAAAAGAGAGAAACGCATGAAACCCAAACTGTCAGCAAATGACAAAAAAAAATAATAATGACTCGTCTGACAGGAGACAAGCCGGTCGGACCCATTCACTCCCAGCTTGCTGCAAAATGCATCTGTCATTATGTTCATGCTGGGGCCGCGACGGTCCACTCTGCGGCTTGCGGAGAAAATGCCTCGCTGCCCCCCTCTGAAGAGGCCCTCAGACGCTGGAAAATGACAGGGTTTCGGAGGCGCTCCCCCCCTCCCCAGTGCATGCCCACCGGCCCGCGGCTGAAAACCTGTAATTAAACCGACGACGACGGCGGCGGCGGAGCCGGGCCCCAAACACCCCTTCCTCCTTCCCCGGGAGCCGGGGGGCGGCGTGCACACGCACGTGTACACGTGTGCGCTCGCCGCGGCCGCCGAGAAGCACCTGTGCCGACCCCACTGTACAGATGGGGAGACTGAGCCTGAGCGCCGGGGTCGCCCGGCACGGACCTGGGAGCGGCCCCGAGCCCCGGCGCTCAGCACAGCTCTCTGCGGCTCTGGGGGTCAGCTGGCCGGGTGGCCCCACCCAGAGGTGGCAGGGGGAGGGTCCCGCAGAGTGGCACAGCTGTGCTCTCCCCAGGCCCCAGCCCGTTCCCGCCATTTGCAAAGTGATCTGCTTGGCGCAGACGCCGAAGTCTCTAGAGGCACCTGCTCGAGCTGAGCCTGGTCCCGGGAGGAGGGGGCAGCTTGTAGACTTGGGGACACCAAGGCACCACCGGGAGGACCACCCCGTGCACACGGGCTGACCCCTCCCCCAGCAGTGCGGCTCGAGAATCAGTCTGGGGGAGCAGTGAGCTGACCCTGCCCAATGGGGAGGCCCAGCCTGAGACTGCTCACGCACCCCCAGCTCCTTTCGTCCCATCACACGAACCTTGGGTGAGGTCTGGACATCGGGGCCCTCCTGGCACAGGGATCGGAAATGTGTGGGCCCCAAGGAAGGGCTCTGCGGGTACCCCGGTGCTGTGCTCCCTCTTCCTGTGCTGCGCACGCATCATCCAAACCCACATCGGCCCTGGCGCAGACTGCCCAGCGCACAGCAGACAGCCCAGCCCGCCGCGGGGGCCCGGCCCAGTGGCCCTTCAAGGCCCGTCTGGCTCACACACCGGCAGGCAGGAGACTGAGGCACTGGAGGGACGCGGCCCCCGAGGCCAGCGGGACCAGCAGCCGGGGCTCTGCTCCGGGGGCCTCCAGGGCCTCTGGCCGAGGGACAAGCTCTCCTCAGAGTGGGAAGGGAACACGCAAGTGGGAGGAAAAGCGGGGCTCTCACAGGACTCCCAGGTGTTCCCTGCAACACCTGCCCCCTGCCAAGCCCCGATGTCCTGGTCTGCGCCGGGGACATTTGCCTCAAAGCCCCACCCGGGCTCCAGGCGCTGGAATGACTGCAAGGCGCTCGTGAGCCTGCGGCCCGGCCGACTCCTGTTCTGCGTCCAGCAATGACCTTTTGCGGGGGCGGCCTCCAGCAGAAATACCAGGACCCCCAAGTTCAGGCAGGAGGCCCTGGCTGCGGCTCTCTCGGACTCGCTCTCACCAGCCCTGCAAACACAGGGCAGTGGGAGCCTTGTGCCTGCATGAAGGTGGCTCGGCCAGCACGGGGGAGAAGGTGACGCTGTGGAGGCGGGTGGCGGGGAGAACAGCCAGCGCCACCAGAGAGGGGGGTGACGGGGAAAGTCTATGACGCCGGCACAGAGCCGGGGTCCAGGGGCACGAACAAGGTGCCACACGGCCCCGGGGCTTACACAGACGTGCACGGAACAGTCAGGCAAATTTAAATTTGCCCCAGGATGGGAGAGACGAGACAGCCTTCAAGAGGCAAGTTTTCCGTTCCCCTGGAAACGTGGTCACCAAGGTGGGTTTCCCACCGGCCACTCAGAGCAAGACACTGGCCAGGCCGACCCGCAGGCCTGCCCAGCGGGCAACGCCAGCCCTTCCCGTGATTAGTTCTGCCACGTTTTGGGAAAACTCAGCAACGCCCAAAGCCAGTTCTTCTATTAAGAGACAGTCACACCAGCAACGGCCTGCTGGGCCGGTACCGGGAACCCAGTTTCAGGCCCCAGAGACCTGGAGCATTTTGCTTTCCTGGTCACAGCTGGGCCACCATGGGGCACGCGCTGCATGGCCGTGCCAAGGGGGCAGCTGCCCCTGCAGCTTACAGCTTTACAGAGAGCCCAGCTCAGCCTTGCTGTGTGAGCTCGGCCCATGCCAGCGCCCTCTCTGAGCCCCAGGCAGAAAAGGGGACGGCTGCAAGTTCTGCCTCCTTTTCCTTATAACTTCCACTGAGCCTGAGAGGTAACCCCCCACCCGCTGAGACCGTGCAGATCTCGAGAACACTGTAGCCAGCTCCACAGCCCGGCCTCGCGCCGGATCCGAAGCCCAGCCTACGGGCAGAGTGGGGCCGGCTGCCTCTCCCGAGCCCTGGGGCCAGCCTCTCGGCTGCGAGGCAGCGCAGGGAGAGGCGCACGGCACCAGGAGAACCTTCGCAGCCGTAAGCACACGGAACGATTAATATTCCTGCTCCTCTTCTTGGAAGGTGTTAAATTTTAATTGTGGCTGATCAAAAAGCCTGTTTCAGGCTGCTGTTGTGTGCGCGTGTGCGTGCGTGTGTATGCGTGTGCGTGCGTTGCAACAAGCCCCCGCTCCCCTCCACGGGGTCGGGGTCGGGGGTACAGATGAGTTCTGTGTGTTTCTTCTGGGGAAAAAAAAAAAACCGACTTAAAAAAAACTGGTGACAGAAACCTGATGCTAAAAGACTGGATTTGGGGCTTTGACAGTCCGCATGCGAGCCGCTGCGCAGAGAGGCAGCGACAGCTGAGGCCTGAGTCGCCGGGGTGAGACAACAACCTCCAGAGTGACACGCACAGCGGTGCCAAGCGTCTATTCTCATCTCCCCGTGTTTACAGGAAAAAGACAGAGGTGTCAGCAGTTCTCTCCCGAGCAGCTTCAATCACACCGTAATTGCTGCCAAGGGGTGGGGGAGCAGGGCGAGGACCTGGGGGCGGTGGCCGCGTGGGGAGAGTGGCCGGAGGAGGAAGAGGTGGGCACCGAAACAGCTGTGACCGCCTCGCTTCTCCTCCCCTGCTCCAGGGCTGCCGGGTGTCACAGGAGCAACGTGGCAGCACCGCTGAGACCCGCCAAGCGGCGGGGGGCTGGGCGTGGGCTGAGTCAGGGCTCCCGAACCTGGAGGAAAGCAGCGTTCGGAGTGCAGGCCGGAGAAGGGCGGTGGGCTGGAGCCCCAGGATTCCTATGGGTACCAGGGCTAAGGGTGGAGGCAGTTGCCATGGAGACAGGGAGGCACATTAGGGTGGGGCCCAGCTACCCTCTGTGCTTCTGGGCCTTGTACCCCCCCGCCCCCCCTCCGCGGATCAGCCCGGGGCTCTGGGAGTGCAACCCCCTTGCTTCACCAGACACCCCCCACTCCCCACTCCATCTGGAACGTGCCCGCTGAGCAGCACCCCTGGGAGGCCTGGGCAGCCAGGGGCACCTGGGTGAGTTTCGTGCCTTCTTAGGCCGACAGTGGAGGCACACGGAGGGGAGAGAGGAGGAGACGGGCAGAGCAAAGGCAGGCAGAGTGGGAGAGCAGAGCTGAGACAGGACGGCGGCAAGGGAAGCAGGGAGAGAAGGGGCGAGAGGCAGAGCAGGGGTGGAGCCAGGCAGCGGAGGTGAGACTGGGGCAGGGCTGAGAGGAGAGGAGCGGGCGGGCTGGAGGAGGAGGGAGACTGGGAGGACCCTCCGTGTGGCTGTTTCCCTGCTTCCCTCCTGCCTGCCTGGCCCCCCCTTCTCCTCCCCACTGATTTCATTTACTTCACTTAATTAGCCCCCCTCCAGAGTTAAAAAGATAATGTGATAATGACGATGTCAACAGCCACAATACAGCGAAAGCTACTCCATCTGCAGCTTCCCCGCCCTGCCCCTGACCCCTGCCCGAGCCGCTGACCCCCCCCCCCCCCCCCCCCGNTGACGATGTCAACAGCCACAATACAGCGAAAGCTACTCCATCTGCAGCTTCCCCGCCCTGCCCCTGACCCCTGCCCGAGCCGCTGACCCCGCCGCCCACCCCCAGGGCACCAGCACTGCCCAGCTCCCTACCCAGTCACCCCACCCCGAAAACGTAAAAACAAACCCTTAACGAATTCCACTTACAAGCTTGGTAAAATCAATATAAATGACATTTTCCCGCACACGGAGGTCCGGACAATAGCATCTTCCTGCTCTTCCCTCAGTATAACTGGCAATTAACAGCTTCCCCCATTGCCGTGACTTAATAAAAAACTGGCCTAACGGGGACTCGACTCATTGCCCGCTCTTCCTCCAGTGAATGACTTGGCCGGGGGAAGTAGAACACCGCGTCAGCCTAAACTTACAAAGAAACTTTCTTCTCATCTTCTCTCAACCTGAGTGAGGAGACGGGCGAGTCGGGGCCAAGAGGAGAGGACAGGCCCCTAGTCCCGCTCACCCGGGGCCACGGGCGCCACGGAGGGGGCGGCTCACCCGAGCCCACACAGCGAGCTCCTGGAGACGGAACCCTGACCCGTTCCCCAAGGCCACGCGACCCTCGAGACCAAATTCTAAGCCTTGGGGGCACCCGCAGTGCCGGGGCAGAGTGAGCTCAGCTGCGGGAGCCTCTGCCTAGGTGGGTGACTCGTCGAGGGACTCAGAGCCGGTGGTCAGCTCGAGCTCTGACCTTCCAGAGATGACCCCTGGGGCCGGGAGTGGGGCGCAGGCCCACTACCCAGCACAGCACCCCTGGGTCAGGAGCTCCTTTGCACCTGCCAACACGTCCCACAGATGAAGAGGCCAAGCTTCCCCAAAGGCGATGGAGCCAGAGGGCACCCAAGTCCCCGCCAAGACTTGCACTCTGACCCCTGGCCCGCTCTCCCGTGGGCCTCTTCCAGGTCTCTAGGGTTCAGCACTCACCACCCCCACCTACCACCTGGGGCACCTCCTACCTTTGTTACCACTTTCCCAGGGGTGTTGTCTCGCATTCTACCAGGCGGAGCCTGTTCGCTTGCTGCCTCCTCCAGCCTGTCCTCCCAGATAGCCCAGTCCAGGACTGGTTTGCTCGGCACCCCCACGAGCCTGTTGCCATTTCAGAGTGGCCCCGGGCTGGTCCTCATCTTTCCAGTAGGGAAAGGCAACTCAGCGCCAGGAGCCAGTCCTGGTGACTGGTGGTGACGCTGCAGCCCTGAGACACGGCCGCGGTCAGGTAGGGATGCTGCACAGCACCGAGCTCTCGGCTTTTCCGGGTCCGTTCTGGTCCGGCCACTGTCCCGCCTGTGACTTCCAGCCTCAGTTTCCCCTCCCAGGAAGGCGGGCACAGTCCCCTGCCTCCCCAAGGCCCTTCCAGGTCTGCCTTGGACGAGTTACATTGTGCTGTCTCCAAGGGCAGACAGACAAAGGGACGTTTAGTCAGATGTTAATAATGGCAAGAGAGAAAATAAGTGAGGGTAAAAGGGAGCAGCTAATTAGCAATATTGTTCTCACAAGGCCTTCCTGAGAGAGTTTCAATCAGCTTGCTTCTCTTGGATAATGGCTTCGCCAGGAGGAAAGAACCAGAGGGAAGAAGCTGCTCCTGCCCACGCCCTCCGAGACAGAGCCACAGGTCACAGCAGGAATGACATCCTCCCCCCACCAGCACACTCGGGGAAACTGAGGCACGGGCGGCTACACTGCGGCCACAGGACGAGAACCTGGCGCCCTGCCTCCTGGCCGCGTCCTCGTAACAGCTGGCACCTGGCTGGCCGCCTGGCCACCACATCTGAGCCCCACGCTGAGGGACCAGGCCGCGCTGCCCACCCTGCTGCTCTCGCCGTCCCCAGGCTGACCCCGAGAGCCACCGGAGCCCCGCTGGTGGGGAGCCCAGCCCCCCTAGCAGCACCGAAGACTCCAGGTGCCAGTCAGGGGCGCTCCCTGCTCGGCTCGGAGCCCCCGAAGGGGCCTGGAGGAGGGTGTGGTCAGGACAAGGTGCCCACAAAGGACCCGGCTTGTCACTACTGAGGCAGCGGCGCCTGCTCGGCCGGACTCTCTCCCCCTCCGGCGCCCAGACCCCTCACAGCGCAGCCGGCAAGCCCAGACCGCACCAGGGCCACACCCGGCCTGGAGCCAGGCACACAGTGCCCACACCCGGGGCGCCACCCCTCAGCGCGGCTTAACGAGCACGAAATCAGCACTGCACGGTCTGCTCCCCTGGCCCCGCCCGGGTGCAGGCCCTGACCTCAGGCCGCCTGCTCTCCTCTCCCAGCCCCTCCCAGCCGGGCCACCCCTCCGCCCCACAGGGCCCTTGGGAGCAGGTGGCAGCAGGGCCTTGTCCTCCTGGGCGGGACGAAAGGACCTGCGGAGAGCCCGGGGGCAAGCGCGGCGGTGCCCAGCTGGGAGCGCACTCACCTCGGGACTTCATGCCGATGAAGCGGTTCTCCACGATGTCGATGCGGCCGACGCCGTGCTTGCCCCTGCGGGAGGACGGTCGCTCAGAGCCACGGTAGCCACGGGCTTGAGGCCGGACCTGCCTCCTGCTGGGCCCTCAGCGCAGGCCGTGCCACCCCGAGCCACACGCGGGGTCCGAGGCTCAGGACGTCCGAGCCAGGTCACCCGGCCCCGCGTCTCGGCAGGGAAACGGAGGCCCGGCGCGGGAGGCGGTGACCTGGGTCATGGTGCTTTCACCTTGCCCCTTCCGCTGGCCCGGCCCTGGGCTGGGTGGTGCTGGCCCTCTCCACCGCCCCCCTGCCCCCCCCCACTGGTCTCAGAGCCCCCCAAGGCTGTGGAAGCCCAGCTGGGCAGTCCCCAGGGCAGGAGCCCCCCAGGGCTGAGCCAGGCTGCCTGGAGGGTGACGGGGAGGGGCACTCACGCGACTTCATTCAGGTACAGGAAGAGCTCCAGGGACGTGCGGTGGGTGGTGCCGTCCTTGTTGGTCACCTTCACGGGGACCCCTGGGGCGGGGGGAGAGGGCGGGGGTGGGGCCCCCCCAGCTGAGCTGAGGCGCCTGTGCCGGCCACCCCCGCCCCAGGCCCTCCCGCTGCAACGCCTTAAATGGATGTGACAGATATGGAGTCCGGGCGACTCCCTGAAAGGTTGAGGCCTGCTCAGGGGGGAGAAGGGGCGAGGAAGCCCCCCAGAATGAAAGGGAAAATGCAATAAAAACGCTCTCCCCCACCCTCCCCATTCTCTCTGCCCCTTTTGCATTTAGGGGCTGTGAAATTGGAACCAGGCCCTGAACTAATTGAATTTCACGCTCCACCATTGTCTTACTTGGGAGTGCCTTCTGTCCCACCAGCTACCCAGGGGCCGCTGGCCGAGGTGCGGCTGAGCTCATACACACACGCACACACACACATGCACACGCACACGCACGCACACGGCCCGCCACGCCAGCCAGGCAGGCCCGCACCGACCCGCACCCGACCCACACGCCCTGACGGGGCAGCCGGCCCCGGGACAACCGGCGAGGTGGCCCGGGCGCCCGCGAGCCCGGAGCGGTGGGTCTGGGTGGCAGGAGGGAGGAGGCGGTGGACGGGAAGGCCCATCAAGGGGGGTGGCGGGAGGGGGTGGTGGGTGGGTTCGGGGTTGACTCTGAATAGCAAGGGGCACTTTCTGGAGCGGTGTGAAATGAGCAATAAATGTATCAGGGGCCAACAAGAGGGCTGTAACAGTGACGAAGAAAAGCTGCTCAAAGCTGGCGACTAATCCCCCGCCCATCTGCCCGGCTCATCACCATGTGGCGGCGATCGGGTGCCAATCAGGCCTCAATAGCAGCTTTCGAGTCTTTATTAGCAGGCGCCGCTCGGAGGGGCTCGCCCGGGCGCTGTCAGCCTCGCCATTCTTAACCCCCATTTCCAGGGGTTTTATAACTTGGTTGTAAATTGCTATTAAATGTAAGTCTGTCCAATAATGAACCTTAAGCCCCTCTTGCCACCTCCCGCCTCTCCCTCTCCCTTTCTCTCCCTCCCGGGCCTATTATGGCCCTGGCTGGGGCCGTGGAGGCGGCCTGGCCCAGAGAGGAGCTGACATTGTTGGTGCTGCTGCCGGAGAAAGCCTCTTAGCCTTTAAAATACTTAATAATTAGATTAAAACTTCAAATAAATTAACTAGTGGGTGAATGGAGTGGACGGGACAGTTCCTCCCGTCTGTTTTTCCAGACGCCCGGATCATTAAAATGGATCAGGTCCCCCGGCTCAGCCGTGCCAGGGGCTGTGCTGCCCTGGAGCCCCGAGTCGGGACCCTCCGCCGCCTCCGCCCCGCATGGCTCCCGGGAGACCTGCCGGGGGCCCGGCCCCCCAGGACCAGGCGCCGAGCACTGACCCGCTCTAGGAGCCGCAGATCGGGCCTCCCGGGGCCCGCGAGCACGTGAACCTCGGGGCTGGAACAGACGAGGGGGCGCAGCGGAGAGGCCCAGGCAGCAGGGGGGCCAGGAGCGGTGGCTGATTCAAGTGCCACGCGCCCCCCAGCCTGCACGCAGGCCCACGCAACACCGCCCTGCCACCGCCCTGCCGAGCTCCTCGCCCGCGCTCAGCCCGCCCTCGGTCCCCTCTCAGGCCCCTCTCACTCCCTCCAGCACCCCATCCTCTGGGAAACTCCCATTTCTGCAGCCTCATGGAAAGGGCCCCCTTGGGTACCCGGGGCCTCACTCTGAGCCTGGCCCTGCCTCCTCTGACAGACCTGCCTGGCCTTGCTCTCCACGTCCAAGGCAGGCTCGCGCTGGCCACAGGCCAGGCCAGCAAAGACCAGGAGGTCAGGACACCCGCCCACTGCCACGGGGAGCAAGAGAGGCAGCAGCCTGGACCCTGGTGGAGCAGTGGGTGGGGTGATGCTGAGCGGCCGACTTAGGCCCCAGCAAGGCGTGGTCCTGTGGGGTCCCGGCCCTCGGAGGCCATTGCTCGGGCCGTGGGTGCCAGGGCCCGGTGCCGCGGGCCTCTGCGTACGACAGGAAGGCCGTGGGTGCTCTTGGGTGCCGCTGGGAGATGAGGAAACTGAGGCTCAGGACGTCCCCAAAGTCCCAAAGCCATGGACAAGCCCAGGCCCCCGAGGCCGGCGGCTTCATGGACATGGAACCCAGAGCTCCTGCCCGCAGGCTGGCAGCAGAAGCGCAGTGGGGAGCAGCTGCCCAGGCCCCAGGCAAGGAGGGCCAAGTAGGTGGGGCCCAGGAGTGCACCCCGAGTCCCAACTGGGGGGCACCTACCTTTCTTGAACTCAATCTCCAGGATGTCAGGGCTGTTGGGGGCCTTGGCTGGGTCCTGGGTCTTTGTGTAGAGGCCCGGAGGAGCTTGGTTCTGACAAGGAACAGGGAGAGGTTGGAGGACGGGGTGCTAGGCCAGCCTCTAGACCCCTGGGCCCCCACCCCCTGCAGAGGCCTGCCCCCCCCTCTCTGGGCCCAGGGAGCTGCAGGCCCTTGGTGCCAGCTGGCACCGTCCCGCAGGCCTCCCCGCCCCCAGCCCGGCCCCAGCCCTGCTTGCCAGGGGCCTGGGAAACAAAAGACTCAAGAAAATCAGACAATTTTTCCCCTCAACTTGATCTCATCTTTTTCTTCGACGCCCCCACAGCTGGAGGTAGAATAGCAGGAGAGGAACAAGTCAGGCAGGAAAAGTGCGACTTCGGAGGAGCAGGCGGCGCCTTCCGCGGCTGCCCCGTGCGGGTGTGCACGCTCTCGCAGGCAGGCGCCGGGAATTGGGGTCTATTCTGCACTGACCGCGAAGCTAATGACGGCGCGTGACCCCAGCAGGTGCTCCTGCGGGCCAAGCCGTCCCTGGGTCCCCGAGGTCAATACTCAGCCGGAGGAGAGAGAAGAGCAAAAACCCATTTGAAGACGCACCCCCCTTTATGTATATTTTTCTGGGGCGTGTTGGAAAATGGGCCTGGCGGCGGACGCGGTGGCGGTGGAGGGCCGCAGCATGCCCAACCCTCCTGCCTCCCGGCCGGGGCTCCCGGGCTGCCTGGGAGCCAGCCGTGCGAGGACCAGGCCTCTTGGGCTCGCCCCTCCAGCCCCTCCCGCGGGCACCCCAGCCCCGCTGTTGGGGTCCACCTGCCGACAACCCCAGGCCACAGTCCCTGGGATCCCCGCTTCAGACCCTGCCAACATTCACCCGCCTCTGCCTCTGCCCTCACTGCAGCCCACTTGGCCAGAAGGTCAAGCACGGCTACCCCATCGGGGGAGGGCCGGGACCGCCTGGCACGGCGGGGGGGGGGGGGGGACGACCAGGNGGGGGGGGGGGGGGGGGGGGACGACCAGGAGGCCCCTCCACAGCTGCGTTGGCTTTACAGGTGGGAAATGCCCCCATAGCTGGACCCAGACGTGTGGGGCCACGGGGAGTGATTTTGCCTTCCGGGGCCTCAGCTGCCTCACCTGTAAAGGGGACACCTGCCCGCCACCCTCCTGCAGCTTGGGGTCTGCAGGTCTTTATGCTTTTCAGGGACAAGCCAAGGGCATGGGGGGCAGGGCAGCTGACAGACTCCTGCCATGGCCCCAGGGCAGCCCCTCCGCAGAGGTGCGGTCACCCCAAGAAATCCCCACGTCCTGGTTCTTCCCGTCACCTTCGGGGTGCAGATGGGGCCTGTGATGGCTCTGGTACCCCCAAGCGTGGCCAGCTAGCCCCTCTCCACTGCCACTTGCGGCCGGAACGAAGACCTGACCTGGGGAGGCGGGGGTCTGACGGGCCCCAGCCTCGTGCCTCCAGGGGCCTGTGGAGACCGAGGCTGAAGGAGCAGAGTGCTCAAGTCCTGCTGCCCATCCCCGCCGGGGTGGCCGCCGGCCCAGGAGCTGGACTCCCTGTCCAGTGCTCTTTCCACCTGCCTCTTATCCCTGAGCATGAGGGAGCGGCCAGAGGCAGCCAGCATCCTTGGGGTGGGGGTGCGGGAGTCACCCCCACCGGGGCTGGCTTCAGAGAGGCACCGGGCTCCCCACACCCTACAGGCCCTGCCCACAGGGTGTGCACCTGCTGGGGCCTGCCGGGCCATCCCCAGCCGAGGCAGAGAACCAGGATGCGGCCTCTGCTGGGCTCCTGGGCCTCTTTTTACCTGCCCAGGATCCCCTTGGGTGCCAGCCCCGCCCCGCCCCGCCCCGCCCTGCCCCGCCCTGCCCTTGCCTCATTCCGCCCACCTGCCCGGTGCCCCACGCCGGTCACTCCCCGATCCCGGAGAGCCCCATACAGTGGACACACTTTGGGGGACAGCGGCGGTGGGAGGCCGCGGGCCAGGGTCCCACACGCCACCCTGGCCGTGGCCGGCAGAGCAGCCGGCTCCGCGCCCTGACAGCCGATTACATAAAATAACTAAATAGAAATAAGACGACATTAGCTTTGCAGACATTCGCTTTGCATTCCGAGGTGGCTGGGCGCCTGCCTCCTCTTTACTCTCCCTCCTAAAAGCCCAGTTCAAATGACAAATAGTTTGTTGCCGAGTATCAATACCGGCTATTTATCCACCCCAGCGGGAGGGCTCACTTCCAACTCGTCTGGGGAGGGGGCGCAGGGGCGGAGGGGAGCCGAGAGAAAGAGAGGGGGTGGGGTGGCGGGAGAGTTCGAAAGAAAGCACGAAACAGGGCCAAGAAGGAGAAATTGGAAGCAAATGGCCCATGAACTACACCGTGATGTAGAGGCTTGATCGATGCCGCAAATGGTTCATTCATCCATCAGATATGGCGGCCGGGCCTGAATGAACTCTTTCACTGTGGGCCGTATGAAGTTAAAGCAAGTAAATTTCTATCTTTCTTCGCATTAGCTGCCTCATTGCCCTTCAATCAGCCCTCACGGAGGCAGAAAATGGCTCCGCCATCTGCCTGCAGACCCTCCTTTCGGCAGGTCTCGGGGCTTTTTTTGGAGAGGGGGAGGGGCACCGGCTCCCTTAAGCGTCTCCCGGCTAGGCTCCTCGGGGCGCCCTGGGCAGTGTCCCCAGCAAAGCGGGAGCCCTGGGCCTCCCTGGGCCCGGGATGGAGCTGCAGCCTCAGAGGACAACTTCCCCTGGAGGGCCGGAGCCACAAGGGAGGTCGGGCCTAGCCCATTGGGGACCCCACCCACAGCAGGGCACCGAGGCCCTGTGGTGCCCCCCTGACACCCCCAGGTGCTCTGGCACCCCGCTGTTCGCGCCAAGCATTGGAGGTCCAGAGAGGTGGGGTGCCTTGCCCCCATTGCACAGCAATAAGAAAGAGCCATCATTTAGGCCCAGGTTTCCCAACTCTGCAGCCTCGCCAGGCTGGCACAGCCCCCAAGGCGCCGCGGGAGGGGCCCGCCCTGTCTCACGGGCCCTCCGCAGAGGGCAGAGGGCCAGCTCCCCCGCACCTCTGGTCGGGGCAGGCCAGCTGCGGGAGAAGGGTGAGGGTGGTTTCCGGGAGGCTGGGAGGACACCCCACTGGAAGCAGCTCAGTGGCTCTCATCACCCCCCCACCCCTGCGCTGAGTGACTGGCTAATTAGGGGTGGCTGGCCTGAGCGAGAGGCCAGCAGAGCATGAACTGGAAGAACCTGTGGGCAGCAGGCAGCAGCCCCATGGGGCCGTCAGCCCCTGGGGGCCAAGGCGGCTCTGGAGTGATGCAGTCAGGGGAGGGGCAGAGGAGCATCAAGGAGGCCAGAGGCCTGAGATGGGGTGGCCCAGGCACCGCCCTGCTCTCCCTCCCGGCACCCTGGGGCCTTCATTTCCTGACCCAGAAAGTGAAGATGTGCACAGCATACACGGCCCGGGGTGCAGGCTGGCCCCCTGAACTAGCCTGAGTTACCATCACCCCCCAAGAGGCCCGGTTCCTTCGGGCTCCAGCACTTCCCACTGCCCCCCAAGCCACCCGGGCACCCTCCTCTCCATCTGGAGCCCCAGGCCCAGCTGTCTGAGGCCCGCCAGCCTTCTCCCAGTGTCAGCAGCCCACCCCGCCCCCAAAGCAGCCGCTGGGGCACGGGGCTGAGCCAGGGACAGGCACATTCCCTCAGGGACAAAGGGGTTTTTCTCTTCCCAGGATAGAGTTCTTACTACCTCCCCCATCTCCCAGGCCGGCAGGGGGAGGGGCAAAGGGAGCCCCCCAGGGGGAGAAACCCTAAACTTCAGCCAGGGCAGAGGGGGACCTGGGCGCTGCAGCCGGTGCTGCTGCCTGGGGCGTGGAGCGAGCCCAGACAAGTGGGTGCGGCTGCGGCTGTGCCACCACCACCCCCCCACCCCCACGGAGGCCGGGGCTGCGGGCACAGGCGGATCCTCCCACAAGTGTCTCATCTGCCTAATTGCTTCTTTACTGTGCGCACTCACGCTGCCGCCTGCAACACAGCCTGCCCCTCTTCACCAGCGGCAATTAGGGAAAGAGCGCCAGGGAAGGGGTGGTCTCAAAAGCAGCGTGGGGCAGCCGGCCGAGGGGGCCTGGTGGGGAACACAGGCCGGGCCACCCCCCGCCCCAGGCCCGGCCCCGTGAAATCTCAAATTAGTCTACAAGCACACACCCCGCACCACGGAGCGGCTACTGCAGACGCGCGCTTGGAGGATGGGCTTACCTTGGGGTTCTCCAGGATCCCGGCCTCGTAGCTGCAGGGGAGGAGAGGCGGTGGGGTTAGTAGGGGTGCAGACCACCCTGCGCCTCCCACCCACCCCCGTAAGACCGGTCTGCCCTTATCCCTCTGCCAAAGCAACTGCTGCCCGTTCCGCCTGGAAAATTCTGGGCCCACCAGAGTTGGCCGGGCGCTGCAGGTTGCAAGAAAGAGCTGGGGCCGATCCTCAGTCTGCTGGGCACAGCCCGGGACTCCATGTGGGGGGCCCCCATCCCTCCCTCCCCACCCCGATCTTGTCGGCCTCCACCCCCCACCCTGTGCCCAGCTGTTTCCTCCTCACCCTGAGGTTTTCATCTCAAGTGAGACCTCCTCCGAGAAGCCCTCCCTGATACCCCGGCCTCGGCTGGGCCCCCTTGGGGGCCCCAATGCAGGCGGTGTTCGACGGGAGGCCCTACCTGATGTGCATCAGGTTCTCGTCCATGCTCCACGGGCTCTTGGGGGTGACCGGGATGGGGATGCCGTGTTGCTGCAGGTGGAGGCGACACGGGCAGGGAGGGGCGGCTGAGACAGGGTCGGGCAGAGCTCCGCCCCGCCGCCAGAACCCAGGCAGCCCGGGCTCCTTCCCCTCTCCTGGGCACCAGGAGGGCCCAGGCCAGGGCCCGTGTTTAGCGTTGTACAGTGGAAGTGGCCTTGGCGACTCCCTCCAGAAGATTCCGGGTCCACACTTTGAGGGTGCCAGCACCCCAGCGCCACTGTGGAAACCACCTTGGCCTGCCGGGCTGGGGCCGCAGCAGACAACTGCAGCTGTGGACCTCACCCAAGACACCCCTGCCCACGGGGTGCCGGCGGTAGGCCGGGTGGGTGAGGGGCGCCCGCGGCAGCTCCTGCTCACAGCGCTGGCCCAGCAGCGTGCGGGCACCGTCTGGGGCCGCCCTCCTGCCCCGCCGGGCAGCACACACGTCCGTACCCGAGGGGAGGTCCAGGCCGACCGCCCTTCCTCAGCGGCTCTGGGCGGCCTCTGCTTCTGCAGGACCCGCTCCACGCTGCGCCCCACACAGAGCCGGGCTGAGGGACGGTGGGCGCCCCTTTGGGGGCACCAAGCTCCCTTCGCAGCCTCTGGCTTGAGCCCTGGACAGGGCCTCGGGCGTTGCCGCTCCCCCCTGCGCCCACCGGTGGGGGAGGCGGCCTGGCCTGGCCCCTTTAAGCCAGGAGGACCCCACCTGCCCCCAGGCCCTCCTGCACACCTGTGCCCCAGAACCCGCGGGGCCAGCCCATGCCTCCAGTTTTTGGGGAGGCCCCGGTTCAGCTCTCACCCTAGAAACTTCCTCCAGAGCCCATGTGTCCTCCGCCACCACTTTGGAGTTTCAAAATAATTGAGGCTAAAACCCACTGGAATTTTCTTTTTCCAACTTTTGCCAGGAGACTCGTTTTTTAAGGAACAGCCACGGCTTGCCTAGCCTCTGTCTGCTCTTCAATGCAAACCACATGGGCAAGGGGGCCCCGCTGCAGAGGCTGCTCAACGCTGGGGCGGCAGTTCGTCCCTCCATAGTTGCCCAGAGTCAAATCCACACGCTGGTCCTGTGTTCTCTCCAGGTAGCGCTGGCCAGGTGTGACCCTAAGAGGGTCAGAGAGGGGGGCTGACACCCCCACATTGCTCTGTGGCTGGGGCCAAGAAAACCAGCAGGCCCTGGAGCCTTTTTTGGGGGGTGGTTTGGAAAGTTTTGCTTCCACTAGAGCTGGGAGAAGAGGAAGCAGGGGCGGGAAGAGAGGGCGAGGGCAGGGGTGGCCCCACCCCTCCCTGTCCTGGGGTCCCCCAAACACACCAGCATGGCTCAGTGCACTGAGGACAGGCCATAAACCAGACCGGGGTGCAGGGAACCCCGACCTGCTTTTAGCACCCTACTTTGTAAGATGGCTCTAAAAAAATGAATTACAGTGATAATAAGGAAGGGGTAAGGCCAAGGTTCCCCCCGAGGATGGACTTGGGGGGCAGCAGGAAGGGAAGCAAAAGCAGTTTCCTGACTCGCCCGGCGCCTCCCAGCCTCGGCCACTCACCGGCCCAGAAAGCGGGGGTTTTCAAAGCCCCATTGATTTTCGTCCCAGCTGAATCAGATCCTGCCTGGCTCTGGATTTTGGACAAAGCCTGACCGCTGCTCAGTTATTCCGGTCATTTCCTGGGTGCAGAAACGCAGTCTCCTGCCTCAAGCGCGCTCGGATTCCCGGCTCGACTCTGAGGCCAGCCCCGGGGAGGGTGCGTGCCCGGGGCGGGGGCCAGACTCTTGTCTCAGCCCAGATTTCCTGTTCTCAAGCTTCTCCGGGAGACATGCACCGCACCCCCCAAACCGGGAAGGAGAGACAACTGCCGGGGAGACGCTTTTGTTGGGGTGTTGACAGAAACTCCGACTAACAGAGGGTCACCCTGGCCCCGGGCCCCTCTTTAAGCAGGGCCGCTGGCGGAGAATGCGGGCTGGGCGGGGGCTCCAATTCATTATTCTTAAAGATGAAATGGGCTTCATTTCTGGATCATCAAGGAGATGAAGGGGGGAACCTTGCCAGCGCAGCTCTCTTAATCGCTCTGCTATTTGACAATTTGTTTGGCAACATATGGGCTTCCTCTTGTAAACTCCCCTCTTAATAATAAAACAACAGATGGTAGCGCGGGCCTTTCCTCCCAGCCCTCCGGGTCTTAATGGGATGCTGGCGGCAGGGGCAGGGCCAGGTCCCCCCCGTGTCCCCTGCCACGCGCACCTCGGCTGCAGGGCGCGCTCACAGCCAGCCCTGGCGACAGCTATTTAAAAACCTGAGCAATTTTCTGCTGTGCGCACCGGCTTGCTTTTCCCTGTCTGATTGATTGAGGCTGTTTGTCAAGGGCTGCCATCGAGTCGCTAAAAAGAAAGGTGCCCTGGGGAGCCGCTAAGGGCCCTGATGCAGAACTCCTAATATGTTTTATTGCAACTTGTACTTCAAAAGGGCCCGGGACACAGAAAGGCTTTGTCTGCTGTGCCCGGAGCCTCCACCTGTACCTGGGACGCTCCTGGGGATGAGCAGCAGCCAGGTAACTGGGGCGGGCGGGAGGTGCTCACGCCCTGGCTGCCTGGGTGCCGCCTGCGCGAGGTGGCAGGAGAGCGGTGCAAGGGAGGCGCAGGCAGCCCGGCACCCTCGGGCTCTGGGCTGGGGGCCCCCGAGGATGCTCGGCTCAGGCACAGCTCTGGGCCCAGCGGCCGGACAGGCGCCGCCGGGTGCAGCGGCCAAGGGTCAGCCCCTTGCAGCCCAGCGAGTCAGGCCCAGCCCGGGTGCAGTGGACGAGGGTCAGCCCCTCGTGGCCGGCGGGTTGGGCCCAGCCCGGGTGCAGCGGCCGAGGGTCAGCACCTTGCGGCCGGCGGGTCGGCCCAGCCCGGGCCCCCACGCGGCCGTGGCGGGGCAGGTGGGCGGCAGGCGGGGCGTACCTTCGCGTACTCCATCAGGTCGTTGCGGCCCTGGAAGCGGTTGTAGAACTCGGGCATCCTCCAGGGAGCGATGACCTGGACACGGGACGCGGTGTCAAAGCGGAGCCAGCTGCAGCGCCGAGGGGCCCGGGGCTGGCGACCCTGGGTGTCTCCTGCGGTGGCCCCGGAGCGTCGCAGGCCACAGAAGCAGGGAACCCCGCGGGGCAGGGGGCAGCTATGGAAGGCCGGGCTCCTCGGGAATGGCCGCATGCCCCTGCCAGCTGGGCCCTGCCCCCGGGGCCTCGTCTCACCACTGAGACCTGAGGGTTTGCACTGGCCAGGCCCCAGTTCTCACCAGCACCACCAGCCAAGGGGCAGGCCCAGCGGTGGCCGGGGGGTCCATGCCGCTGCTCCGGATGGGGCACGTGTGCCCGACCCGCGCCCCGGCTCCCCCCGCGCCCCGAGCAGCTCTGCACGGGAGGAGCTCGGGGCCGGAGCCTGAGTGGGGTCGGGCCCCTGCAGCCCTGGAGCCCGCCAGTGCCAGTGCTGCCCGCCCCTGGCCGCATCCCAGCTCCTGGAGGCCCAGCCCGCGCGCTGCCCCGGCCCGTCCCCACCCCAGGCTTGGCCTCGCAGACAGAGACCAGAGACGGACCCGTGCCCAGCCCAGCTGAGTGGGAGCAGCCGGGCAGCTGCTCCGACGCTTTACGTGGGTGTGTTGTGGACGTGTTTGGGCGCTCGGGGTCCAATGAGGTGTGTTATTAAGGCCATATCACCTGCTGCTGTTGACCTTACTCTTCTAGGGCCACGTGCTTTGCCCCTGGGGCTTGCTCTGGTGCGCCCACACGGCGCCCGCTCAGCCGCGTGCACCTGCCTGCCTGGCTGGGGTGAGTGGCCGCGCGGGGGTCGGAAGAGGGACCTCCAAGGGCCTGTGGCGTGGGGGCGAGGGGGTGGTGGCAGGTGGGTATGGTGGATGGTGGGTGTTGGTGGGGGTTGGGCAGACACGGCGGGCCACCGGCGGCTGCAGGGTAGTGGCCGCAGCTGGCTGGCCCTGGCGTGTGCTCCCTGGGCAGGATGCCGGGGCAAGGGCGGTTGCTGCCCCCAGACCCTCCCGAAGGGAGCAGCGGGGGCCAGGACTCGGTCAGCTGGGTGGGGTGAGGGTAAGTCAGGACCCAGCTGGGGCCCCACAACACCACCGGGTCTGGAAGCGCCGTGGTCAGCCCGGGGCGGCACCGGCTGTAGGGCCGCACTGCTCCTGCTGGCCCGGCCCTCCCAGCCCCACCGCGGGAGGAGAAGCGGGTGGCTGGCGGCTGCCCCGAAGGCTGCGTGAGCGAAGGGAAAGCAGGCACCACCCGCCACGGGAGCCCATGGGACCGTCCAGAACCCCAAGCCCAGCCCCACAGAGGACTCAGCCCCCAAAGCTCACGCCCCATGACGGGGAGCAGCACCTTACCTTAATCTGGGGGGCCAGAGAGTAGCAGGTGAGCTCAAACCGGATCTGGTCGTTACCCTGGAATGCAGAGCGGAGCCGGTCAGGGCCGGTGGGGGCTACGCTGCCGTGGCCAGCACAGCGAGGGTGCTCAGGCAGGCCCAAGGTGCCCAGCAGCGCCTGCGGCTGGGGCTCTGCTGACCCCACTGTGCAGACAAGAGCTGTGGCGAGGAGCCCCCTGCCCGCGGGCCGTCAGAACGAGACCCAGGACGGGTCCGAGCGCGGGACGGGCAGCGCGGCTCTCGGGGCCTCGCCAGGCCTCGGTTTCCCAGCTGACCCCCGGGCCCGTGCCCTTACCTGTGCTCTGCAGACGAGGGCCTGGGCGGCCCTCTGCACCCCCTCCCCCCACCCGCCGGTGCCTCTGCCATCGGCCCTGGCGCTGGGGAGGAGGCCCAGGCTGCTCGGCCCGGCCCGGGGACAACGGCGATCGGCCGCCACCGGCACGCAGGCCCGGGAAACTGAAGCCGCGGAAATAACAGACGGTCCTCTCGCCTACTGTGAAAACTGCAGGCGCAGCCAGGCAGCCGCGGGAATGACATGTTATTTTCCAGAGTCTTGTCAGGCGAGGTGGAAATACAGGTTTCAGCCCTGCTCTGCGGAGCCGGTGGCGGAGGGTGGGGGGCCAAGGCTGCGCCGCACCACCCGGTCTCCCGGCCAGCCGCCCCGCCTCTCCTCCCCGGCCTCCCGTGGGCACCTACAGGGCGCCGGCTGTTGGGGCGAGCCCCGGGCACCAGGCCCATGTGTCCGACGGGGCCACACAGCCGGCGGGCAACACCCCCATCTCTGCACTCATGCCCGGAGGGCTCCCTGAATCCCTCAAGAATTAGGTCTATGACTGCCCCCACTTACTGGTCAGGGAAACTGAGGCATGGGGCCTCAGACCCTGCAGCTGTGGGCCTTAGTCAAGCGCACATGGGTTCCAGATTCCTGAAGGACATGGCCCGGGGGCTGTCCCGGCTGCTTCTCCCCCATGGCTTCAAGGCCCCCCAGCACAAAGGGGGACCTGGGCCGGTGTCTCCCCACCCGACCCGCCACGGGACGCCCATCTGCTCCCAAGGCAGAGACCCGCGTTCACGCTCTGGCCCGGACGAGGGCTGAGGCCGGCCGGCCACCTCAGTCCCTTCTCAGCCAGGCGCCTGGGAGCGCCCGGCAGCTTGGGTGGGGTGTCGGCGCCCCCGTGTCCGTGTGCAGACGCGTGTGGGTGCGGCGCCCACCAGGACTGCAGGGCCGGGGTCTCCCATCTGCTCCGGGTTAGTCATATACAGATGGCACCACTTACAGGGCTCCCCACGCCCCTGCCAGAGTCTCCGGCTCATATTTCCAGGCCCTTCTTCCAAAACCAGGGGGAGGAGGGCCTAGAAGGGCCACCCCAGCTTCTTCACAGTGCTCTGCCTGCTGTGGCAGGGGCAGGGTCTCCGGGCCCGGGGGACCCCAGCTCCAACGGCCCCAGGTGTTGCCGGGTTGGGCCCTGGGGGCCTCGGGCCTCTGCAGTCTGCTTCTGCAGCCCGGGCACCTGGCCCCTCTGGCCCCCACACCCCTGTCCAGGGCCACATCTTGCCCCCGCTGCAGGGCGCCCAGGCCCTGTGAGTCAGCAACTCACAGGCCTTACCCACAAGGGGCCCATGGGGGCTGGTTCCCGCCCTCACCCGACTCTGGGCCAGGAGCTGGGACCTTCCCCAGGCCAGAGCCTCAGGCCTGGCCATGCTGGGGCCCCCTCATCTGTGCAGACGCCCCAAGATTTGCTCACATCCCAGTCCTTTCGCCCTCGTGTGAACCCCTTGCAAACTCTGCCACAGCCCCACCAGCCTCTGCCTCTGGGGTCTCCTGCTGCCCTAGTCCTGCCTTCGCCCACCTCCTGAGCGTGTAGGGGGGTGCCCACGCTGCCACTCGGACTCCAGGCCCCGCCTCCAAGTCCATGGAGGGGACCCCACCTGGCTTCCTGGTTCTCCTCACCATAAGCCGCAGTGCTAGGAAATGCTCAAGGTGGCTGGAGGAGTCCCCAGAGTCTGTAAGTGAAGCAGCTTCTCACCCCAGCCCACCCCCACCCCCTGGAGACCCCAGGTTTTGGGTCTGGCTGTGTCTCTTTGAGACACTCAGTGCAAGCTACAGGGACACCCCAGTCCCAGGCAGCCCCACGCAGAGCCCAGCAGAGCGGGGCCTCCCTCCCTGCACGCCTCTGGAAGCAGGCCCAGGTCTCAAGCCCAAGCCTTTGCTGCCCTCTCGTGGCCAAATGGGGCAGCACATGCAGTGGCCAGCAGCAACTTCCAGCTCCAAGTGGACTACTAGGGAGTGGGGTCCAGAGTGGGGTCGTCTCCTTCTGAACCCCAAGAGCCACCCAAGCCATAGCCACCTGTGCCCGCTCACTGCCTCCAATGGCTGTGACTGCGGCCGATCCTGTCCTGAGTGCCCCTGGAGGGCCCTCTTGGGGAGGAGTCCTTCCAGGACGCCGTCTCCAGACCTAGGCTTGGGTCAGCCCATTGCCCCTTGGGCCAGCCCTTTACCTCGCCTGCCCCGGCCTGCGGAGTGGATGAGTGAGTGCATGGACAGGACGCGTGAGTTGGGGTGGGGTCCCCTCCTCCATCGCGTCTTTGCTGTGACTGACCCAGACTCCGGGAGCGGGCCCAGTCCCCGCCAGCGCCTGACCAGCAGGGGGCCAACGTGGGGCTGGGGGCGCAGGGCCTGCTGAGCCTGCGTGGTGTCGGCGCACCGGGAGCTCAGGACTCAGGATGCCTGGCCATGGGCAGCACCGTCAGGAGCCCGCTCCCTGACCACGGCCCTGCGCTGGCCTCATGCCTCACACCCACCGGGCCTCCCTCAGTCTGCACTGCACACAGGCCAGGAGGGACTCCTCAGGACAGGATGGGCGTCACGGGGTGAAGCACAACCCCCGGATAAGGTGAGTTGACGCTCTGGTTCTCAGTATCCGAACGGGACCTTCTTTGGAAAGAGTCTGCAGATGCAACCAGGTGAAAGTGAGGGTGTCAGGGGACCCCAATTGGTAGGCTGATTGATGGCCTCGGACCCTGAGACAGAGAGGGAGGGAGGCGCAGAGGGAAGACCAGCGCAGAAGTGAGCGATGCGCCCACAAGCCAAAGATGCCTGAGCTGCCTGGGCCAGCTGCTTCCGGGGCCTTCCCAGGAGCAGAGCCCCACCCGCACCTTGACCTTGGCCTTCTGGCCGCCAGCCCTGGACATTAACAAGGGTGTTACCCCTTTCTGCACTTGAAGTGAGGCTCAGGGAGGGAAGGGACTCGCCCAAGGGCCTGCTCACGGCCAGCAGGCAGCTGGGGCTCACCCCCTCTGCTAACGCAGGCTCAGGGGCCGCCCCTGACTCACACTCTGACCCCGGCCAGTGGTGACGGGTCTGAGCCGAGAGCCGCGTCCGCCCTTGGGGTGGCAGCTCCACCGCAGGCAGCGCAGACGTCCAGAGCTCCCCGCGCCGGGCTCTCGCCCCTGACACTGACCGCGCCCACTGGCCTCAAGCCCACACCCCCAGGCGGCACAGCCCCCTGCTGCTCAAGGACGCCCAGCGCCTGGCTGCCACCCCCAGCCCCTCGCCAGCCCCGCCCTGTCCAGCCCCCGGGCCCATCTGTCTCCTCACCTTCCCTGTGGCTCCATGAGACACGTACTTGGCTCCCTCCCGCTTGGCGATCTCCACTTGTTTGCGGGCGATGCAGGGCCTGGCGAGAGAGGTGCCCAGGAGGTAGCGGTCTTCATACAGCGCGCTGGACTGGACGGCAGGCCAGATGAACTCCTCCACAAACTCCTTGCTGACATCCTCGATGAACACCTATGGGGAGAGCAGCCCGTGGGAGAGGGCCTCTGCAAGGGGGCTGCATTCTGATGGAGTCCCGGGGCCTCCACTGACCTGCATTTAAGGCAGGCATGACTAATGGATCCCAGCAAGCTGTGCCTACAGACTTATCACCGCACCTGTAGCAGACATCACTAATCCATCCTCGCACATACCATTGCTCTTCCTCCTGCACCCATGGCACTGGGTGCAGGAGGACACCGAGAATCAGTCCCAGCACACGCCATTGTTTAGCCTCCTGTGTTTGTGGCAGACACTGGGAGTCAGTCCCCATACACCATCCACTGAAACTGGACGTGTCCTTAAACCCCTCCCAGAAGGGTGTGCTGGACCCCGCTCATGCGCTGGCTGAGGTACATTCTCACGGTCAACACTCGAGTGTGCTGACGCTCCTGGGCGCCTGCTCAGATAAGTGCTCCTCGCCTGGCTAGTTTTATCTGATGGCTCCCAGGGTGATGTGGACTTTGGGCCTTCACGCCCTCACATGTTCATCTGAACCTGCTGACTGAGCCCTTCCTCAGTGTTGGGGTGTGTTATTAAGTCTGGGAGCCCTGAAGAAGGGACCGGTTCGACTAGACATGCGGGCTGGTGACCGCTCACCATCCCTGTTCCCCCAGATGTCCCTGTGGGAATAGCTCACACTTCAGACTGCAGGGCCCCACACGCCACAGGGCCTGCCTGCCACGTGATCAACGGACGTGCTGAGCTCAGCTGAGACCTTCGTATTCTGCTGAGTGGATGGAAGAACAGGTGGATGGACAGAGAAGTAAGAGGGATGAGTGGGATGGTGATGGATGGATAGATGGATGGATGGGTGGGCGACTGGAAGGATGGACGGATGGATATGGGTGAGTGTGGTTGGGTGGATGGCTTGATGGATGAATGGATAATGGTCAGATGGATGAGTGAGAGGATGGGTAGATGGACAGAGATAAAATCAGGCAGGTGGACAAGTGGGTGGATGGATGGATGAATGGATGGATGGATGGATAGATGGATGATGGATGGATGAACAGATGGATGGATGGATGAACGGATGGATGGATGATGGATGTATGAACGGATGGATAGATGGATGGATGAAGGAACGGATGAACGGATGGATGGATGGGTGGATGAATGGATGGATGGATGATGGATGGATGGATGGGTGGATGAATGGATGGAT
>JAGFMF010011687.1:85239-144832 GCA_019455555.1 Galemys pyrenaicus
GATGATGGATGGATGGATGGATGGGTGGATGAATGGATGGATGGGTGGATGGATGGATGGGTGGATGGATGGATGGATGGATGGGTGGATGGATGGATGGATGGGTGGATGGATGGATGGGTGGATGGGTGGATGGATGGATGGATGATGGATGGATGGGTGGATGAATGGATGGATGGATGATGGATGGGTGGATGGATGATGGATGGGTGGATGGATGGATGGATGATGGATGGGTGGATGGATGAATGGATGGATGGATGGATGACTGAATGGGTGGATGAATGGATGGATGGGTGGATGGATGATGGATGGGTGGATGGATGATGGATGGATGGGTGGATGAATGGATGGATGGGTGGATGGATGACTGAATGGGTGGATGGGTAGAGAGGTGCTCAGTGTCTGGGTGGAAGAGTGGTTAGGGGAGGCAGGAGGGTAACGGCATTCACACACCCCAAAATGGGAAATTAACCTATATGTTAGAAAGCAGAGGACTAACTGGAACAAACATAAGGGGTAAGGAGCTCTGAAGAGGGACTGTCCCTCCCTGTGTCAAAATCCCACTTTCAGCCCCAAACCCTGCCCCCCAGTTGGTACCTTTTTAGCCCCGAGTTTCAGGGCCTTCTTCCTGGCCTCCTCAAAGTCTTCCTTCTGGCCGATGTTGGCCTGACAAGCAGAAGCAGAGGTGCCCAGTCAGCACAGAGGCAGGAAGAAGAGGGTGAGAAGCCCCTGGGGAGCCCTGGGCAAGCCCCATCCAGACACAGCCTCAGACAGTGCTTTGAGGGCTGAGCTTGTGTTAAGGAGAAAGCACCGTGGGTCTGGGGATGCTGGAATTCTCCCAGGAGCCACACCGTGGAGCCCCGGGCTGGGCAGCCGCTCTGTGGCCTAGAAGCTGGCGGTGCCGGCCACTCTGGCCGGAGCCTGGACGCAGCATTTCTTGGCACTGCCTTGATGGTCTGAGTTTTCCCCTGAATCCCTCGAGCTCTGCCCACCAACGCCCCAAAGTCAGGACAAAGGTTGGCTTGTCAGGAGCTGCCTGGTCCCTCCCCCACTCCCCTAGCCAAGGCCAGTGACGTGACTGTCCCCAGGAACCCCAGAGGGCAGAGGCCGGGGGCCAGCGCTGCCCAGGGCCCCACTGCTGCAGCCCTGACCTCTGGTCCCCCGCGGTTTCCGTGCTGCACCCTGGCCTGCTGCCCAGACTGGGGCCTGCCTTCTTCTCAGCCCAGCAGACTTGGGAACCCGCAGGGGCCAGCTGCAGGTGCTTCTCTGAGGTCAGCAGTTTTTTTATCTGCCCAGGGGTGACCAGTTGGGTCATCACTTCACAGATGGGGGAGGGGCAAGGAAGCCCTCTCCCTAAAGATGGCTAGGAGGGTGTGGCCAGCGTGTGGGAGGACGCGGGCTGGGTGGGCAGCAGGACAGGCAGGTGGGAAGACAGACGGGCTGCGTCCCCTCACCAGGTAGGCGATGACGTCATAGCCTTGCTCCTTCAGCCACACCAGGATGCAGGAGGTGTCCAGGCCGCCACTGTAGGCCAGGACCACGGAGCCTTTGCCGGACATCTCGTCTGGAGGGAGGCGAGGGAGAAGTGAGTGGCCCAGAGCCAGCCCATCCCCACCAGGGCCGTGGCAGCCTGGGCCCCGGGATGGGAGTGAAGGGAATAGGGTCGGGCGGCCACAGAGCTTCCTGCGGCCACACCGCCACCAGGGCCACCTACCCACACGGCTGCTGACAGAGGGCTTGGGGCTGGCGGTAGGAAGGCTGTCCTGCAGCGTCCCCTGGCCACGAGAAAGCGCCGGCTCGGCTGCTCTTGAGCTCGGAAGGGCGAGGCACAGCCCCGGGGCTGCGTGTGCGCTCTGGCCCCAAGGGGTTGCCGAGCATGCGCGGGCAGACACGGGGATCCGTGGGACTGGCGATTGGCTGCACATGCCCAGCATGCAGTGCGGCCTGCCAGCGTGGCTGCAGCCGGACGGCAGGCCAGAGCTGGGCCCCTCCGAGCTCCACGCACCTGGATTTTCACATGGAAGCCCCTGAGGGGACCCTCAGCGCCCACTGAGCTCGACTGAAAATGCTCCACTGAGAGGCGCTCGGAGACCAGTGGCAGGTGGGGAAACTGAGGCCCAGAGAGGGAAGGAAAGAGGCAGAGGTGGAAAACACCCCTGTCACCAGACGTGGGCGAGGGCACGACCCTGTGCTGCAGGGACAGATGTGCCCCGCCTTCCCCTCTCTCAACTACGCTGAAGCTTCTAGAAGGTACTAGCTTGCTCTGCAGCTCCCGTGTGCAGTGGCTACCCCGAACACACAGCTCCTTTGGGCCCTCATGGCTGAGAGCAGGCCCTGCTACTGGGCCCACCTTGCCAAAGGGGAAACCGAGGTCGGAGAGATAAGGTCATCGTCAAGGTCACATGGTGGCCAGGCCATCTGGCTCCAGCCTCGGTGGACACACCTATGTCCTGCACTGCAGGGGTGCCGTGCCTGGTAGGGGCATTTCCCCTGGAGTCTGGCCAAGGTCAGGTGCTCCTCAGACTCCACTGGAAAGGCCGTGGGCACCCTGCACAGACCCACTGGAGCCTGCCCAGCTGTCTCCACAGCAACGGTGCAGGGGGCGTGTCCCAGTGCTCCTGCTGAGAAGGTTCCCAGGCCCCGCCTTGTGCAGAGATGCCTTGGGAGGGGAGACACCTGGGGGGATTCCGATGGGCACCCACAGCTATCCCCTCCACCAGGCACTGGCCAGGCTCTGCCCCGGCCAACTGGGCTCTGGTGACTCAGCAGGACGCGGCCTTGGCGCCCCCAGATGGGTCCGGGGAACCGCAGCAGGCAGCAGTCCCCCTGGGGCCCAGGAGGGAGGGGGAGCCCGAGCTGAGGCAGGGAGCAGTACCTGGAGTGGGAGGCGGGGCTCTTGCTCCCAGAAGCTGCCTTGGCTCAGCCAACAGTCTGCAAAAACAACACCGCTCAGCACCTGCAGGGGGCGGTGAAGCCAGAGGCCCCGCCTAAGGCCCTGGCCCACGCCCAGCTGCTGACTTGCCAGGCCCACCCTCCTGCACTCTGGGTCTCCAGCCCCTGTGCTGGGGCGAGGGAGCTGCGATGGGGTGTGCGCCGACAGGCGCTAAGGGGTCACGGGCAGTGAGCGACCCTTACTTCAATGTCCAGCTTCATAGGTTTCGGCGTGTCTGCACCCCAAAGACCAGGAACAGACTGAACCCCGCAGGCCCTGCCTGGCTGCTAAGTGGGGGAGCTGGGGTTCAGGCTCAGGGGAGTAGTGGGGCCCAGGCTCTGGCCACCGCAGCGCCTCAGACACAGGCGGGAGGGGAAGGTGGGCTAGAGACAGGGCAGGCGACTGGCGCAAGGTCCACCCAGCTCTGACAGTCACGTGCTCGGCCGCTTCCCGAGGGACCTGGAGCCAAGGGGGCGGAGGGGACGTTCCATGGAGGCTCGCCCACTCGCCTGCTCTGCCCTGTGACCCCCAGGCTACACAGACCCGTCACTGCACACGACCCTCCGTGCCCCGCCAGGACGCCTGAGCTCCGTGGGACAGGGGCAACATGAGAGTGCCCAGGCACTCAGCACGGCACGGCCGGTTCCAAGGCTGGAGACCAGCCCTCCCTTCTGCAGAGACTGGGACTCCCAGCAGAAACCAGCGGGCCTGGCCTGCCAGCCCACATGCACCGGAGGCACCGAGACCTCAGCCTCGGGCCGAGGGAAAGAAGCGGGCCCCGGAGCGTGTGCCTGGATGCACACGCGGTACCCGGCTGCACACACACCACCGTGCACGTGCCCCCAGCCCACCGCGCGTGGCATGTTTGGCTCTGCCGCCAGAGAGGGTCCAGGGGCTGGGAAAGGAGGCCATTAGACTCCGCTTGGCTCCTGCTCCCCCAGCACTTCTTTCCTCAGTCCCTGAGGTCCCTGGGCACCATGATGAGGCTAAAGTCTGGGCAGAATCGAAATGAGATAGAAGCCGCCGTTTGAGGGGGCAGGGAGGGCAGAGCAGCTCCCCAGCACGGGAGCGCTGGACTCGAGCAAATTCAGCTGTTCATTTGCAAAATGGGGAGAGGCCAGGCCCCACAGCGAGACCCCAGGGAGAGGCACCAAGTCCCTTCTGGCCACTGCTGGCCGGGGCAAGTCCCCCTCTCCAGGCCCCAAGGCTCTCGAGGTGCTGAGGCTCAGGACATGGGCTTCCTGCCCAAGGAGCAGGACTCAGCCGCCCGGCCCCAGCCTGCCCCCATCACACCCTTCAGACGGTGCCCAGGCACATGCCCAGCCACACCTGCCCCCATCACACCCTTCAGACGGTGCCCAGGCACATGCCCAGCCACACTCGGCCAGAAAAGGGACACTTGGGAGAAGGTGGCTCCATGCCAAGACGCATGTCAGCCTTAGTTGGCAGGGCGGGCATTCTCCTGGCCCCATCAGAGTCCTGCCAGCAGCTTCCAGAAACATGCCAGGCCAGCCTGGGCGCTCACTTAATGCTAAGAAAACCCACGTGGCTCTGAAAGCTAAGCTACAACAATGTTAAGAGCAGAGACTGTTAGTGCCACGGGTGCATTTCAAAGTGGGGCTATTACTACCACCTTTACGGGTTTACAGGTGAGCCTAAGGCTCGGGAAAGCTCGCCAACTTGCCCCGGGCACCAGCTGGTGGGTGGCGGTGCTAGGCTGGAGCCCAGGCTGACTGTAGGCCACAGGCTGTTCCTGCTCCAGGCCCCATACACCGTCCTCCCTCTGGCTTTATGCGTCTTCTAGAAACCAAAAATCCCCAACAAACCACCACCAGTCACTGTCCCACTTCTCCACATACCAGGGCTACAACCACGTGGAAGTTTCTCTGGCACGCTCCCCGAGGTTCTAGCTCAGCTGAGCTGAGTTTAAAAGTCCACTTAGGCCACAAAAATTCTTCCCACTTTGGGTTTCCTCATCCTAGGATGTCACAGCTGTCTCGTTTGTGTCAAATAGAGCGAGGCTGCAATTTCGCACTTTGGCCAGGAGGCGTCTCTCTCAGCACTCATTCTGACCTCTTGCTTCACAGACTGGGGGGGGGGTGTCCATGGAGGCTCACCCTCTCGCCTGCACATGGGGGTGGGGGTGACATAGACAGGGAAGGGATTTTCTTCCCAAGTGACAGACGAGGAAGCTGAGGCCAAGGGGCGGACCCCAGGTAACATTCACCAGACGGACTGTGGTGGGATTCCTGGGGTCTGAGTATCTAACGGGGGACACTGGGTTTCGTGGGGCACCGACTCTCCAGCAAACTTTCTCCACCCAGGGTTGGGGTCATCGGGGAGAGTGGGCCGTGGCTAAGGAAGGCTGTTTCCGGTTTCTATAAAAAGTCCCCGGGGTAGGGGGAAAAGGGTGCTCTCTCTAGGCTTCCTGTACATTCTCCTGCAGACTCCCAACTGTCCGTGGGGGCGGGGCCTGGCCCAGCCTGGGGAGTGCGTCTGCCCCACAGGGCAGGGGCCTGGAAGGCCGACCCTGCCAGCGACGCTGCCAGCGTCAGCGCAGAAACCAGAGCCTGGACCCGAGTCCCCAGGGATCTCTGCGCGCGTCCTCTTCGCAGAGGCAGGCACGAGCCTGGCTGGGGCTCTCCTGAGGCATCTGGCTGCTCTGGCCTGGAGCCCAGAACCCAAGGGGGCAAAGAGGAGGGGGCAGGGCAGAACCTACGTCTGGGCGTCCCTGGCTCTCCAGTCAGGCAAAATTTGCTGGGTAATGGCTACTGTTAGAGCCACCCAACCCCTCGAGCTCAGAGGAGGCGGAGGAGAGCAGCACAGGGCATCGCCCGGAGGAGCTGTGCAGTGCGGCTCCCTCCTGCACCCTACCCTGGCCTGAGTGTGGGTGCAGGAGCAGCAGTCACCACTCAGCCACCTGCAGGGAGCGGAGCTGGGGCTGCTTTTCCAACACGTGGCTCCAGCTGGCACAGCCCCCACTGGGCCGCTCCCCTGGCCTGGCTGGAGTGGGGAAGGGACCCTGGGAGCGGGGCACGGAGTTTGGAGTGGAGCCTCTGCAGTTCCCGGCCACTGTCAAAGACCCCATCCAGTTAAGGCTGCTTCTGCCCTGTCTCCTTGCCTCAGGCCCCAGCTAAGGAAGCTGCACCAGGAGGCCCCGTACAGCAGAGGGGGTGGCCCCAGTTAATGAGTGAACGCACAGGCTCAGCTCTAAGAGTCTACAGGGCCCTTCCACATTCCCTCCTGGGCGCTGAGCCATTGCCGCTCGACAGATGGAGAAACCGAGGCTCAGGGGGATGGTGACTGCTCTGGAGGCTCCCGAGGGCGGAGCCCAGCTGCAGCCACCGCTTGCCTGCCCGGGACCCTGGGCTGGCTGGGAGGGGTCAGAGCCCCGAGCCTATCTGAGCCACCTCTGGGGGAAAGAACAGGTTTGGTCCTGCCTGAGATGTGCACCCAGACCCAGCTCCCGGGAGCCGCCCCACTCCGCAGAGCCAACACCGAGGTGGTGGCCGCCCTCCCCCCAGGAAGGCCTCGGGCGGGCTGGGCAGGACTTTCCTCCATTTCACAATGGCCCTCCTTCCCCGAGGGCGCAGGCACTCCGGGGGCCGAAGGCAACAGCAGCCCGGCCCGTGGACTCTTCCTGCTCGGCCCCTCCCACGGCGGCGCGGAGCCCGGGGCGGCCGGAAAGCAGGCGACGCCCCGCGAGGCCACGGCCCCGGCAGCGCCTGGGGGCTGGGGAGGGGGTTGCTGCGGTCTGTCTGCGGGGAAGGGCACAGCCGTACTTCTGACGCCCCTGCAGGGCGAGAGACCCGTTGCACCCACGCCGGGGCCCCAGCCCCTATGCCCGGGTAAACTGAGGCTGGGCCAAAGTACCCAAGCCCGGGGCGCGGGCAGAGGTGAGTTAGGGTCGTCGTCCCAGCAGCGAGGAGGGGCCGGCTGGAGGCGCAGAGAACCGGAGCGCGGGGCCTCGGGGCGCTCCGCGGCGGGCGGGAAGGAGGGGCCGATGCAGCGGGGACCCGCCAGGCCTTTGCGCGAGGGGCCGCGCGGGCCTCCTTCCCCGGGTCCCCGCCGCATCCTGGGGCGGCCGCTCGGGGCGCCCCGGCCCGCTGCCCACCTGCTAACGCGGACGCGCAGGGGCCCCCCCACCCCGCCTCCTCGGCTCGTTCCGGCGCGATCCGGGCGAGCGCGACGGGGCGAGGGGCGGGAAGCGGACCCTGGGCCCCTCCCGGGCCGGCGCTCCTTACCGGGCTTCCGGGCGGCGTGACAGGCGGCGGAGCAGGGCCGGTTGCCGCGCGCACCCCCGGTTATAAGCACAGAGCTGGGGGGCTGGTACCCCGACACGTGGGGTGGGGAAGGCGCGTGACAGGCCCCGCCCCCGGGCCCGGCCCCCTCGCTGAGCCGCTCAGCGTCCGCGGCCGCCTGGGGGCGGGGCCTGCGGCCCGCTCCCTTCTCGCCCCGCCCCTCCCGGCCCCGGCCCCGCCCCCGCTGGTACCCGCGCGCCCTCCCGAGGGCTCGCGGGCGGGGGCGGGGGCGGGGGCGGGGGCACGGGGCGAGGACTCCCGCCCTGGCCGCGGGGCAGGCGGCTCTTCAGAGCGAGGCAGCGGCTGCAGCCGGCTGCTGGCGGGGTGACCAAAGCTGTCTTGCCACAGACTTGCCGCCTGCCCCGGGGAGCCAGCCTCAAAGTCCTTTCCCGACTGGCTGCCCTCCACTGGCCCGGTGAGCCAGAGCCCAGGGTGGGCGTGAGAAATCCAGCGGGGGTAACACTGGAACGTCCAGGTTTCACCCGTGCGTCGGGCTGGTGCCTGGCTGACTCGCCGAACCTGGCACCCCAGCAGCCCGGCAGGCTCCCAGCAACCAGCGACGGGAGAGTGGCGCCTGCTCATCCCGGCTGAGTTTTTGCTCCATGAACTGGAGCTCTAACCCCAGTCTGGCCGTAGAAAGCTCTTTCTAGCAGCTTCGCAGCCGCGATCACCAGTCAATCACCCAACCCCAACGGGTAAACAGCGGTGGGATTAGCAGGGTAAACAGCAGGTGGGATTAGCAGGGGCCTTGGTGAGCGTGGCCTAGTCCCTCCCAGCCCCAAGCCTGGAGGGGGGAGCCTTGAGCTGTCACTGCTGGGTGTGCCACTTGGAGAAAAGGTGGGGTGCTAAGGGGGAGCCGAGTGGCAGACCCCTTCCTGCCACTGGGAGCCACCTGAGAAAGGGACCCAAGGGGAGGGGATCAGGCTGCTGGCTTAGTGACCCCTGCCCCCCCACAGCCTGTGGCCATTGTGGGATTCACACCCCGTCCCCCCACTCAAGCTCATGGGTCAGTTCAGCAGCTGCGAGTCCTGCAGGGAGAGAAAAGGCTCTGACCAGTTTCAAGCAAAGTTGCAAGTCCCCGGGAGCCCTCAGCGCAGGCTTTGGTGGCAAGGGCCCCTGTGGTTTGTGAGGTGATTGTGGGTGACCTGAAGGGTGACGGTGGCAGTGGTGTCCTTAGCCTTATCGCTCAGCCACCTCTGGGCCACTCTGCCTTCCTCCCCAGCAGGGAGTGAGGAACAGCTGCAAAACAACACACAGCAGCAGGCCTGCGGCCTCAGTTTCCCCAACTGTGGAGCTGCTCCTGGCTGAGTCCTCATCTCCTCCTTCTCACTGCCTCTGGAGAAAGTTGGGGAGCAGATGGCTCAGTGGCCAGGGACCACTTCCTTGGAATTATTACACAGGGCGTGGAGAGGGAAACAGGCAGTAAGGCCTGATGAGCCCCCAGAATCTCTCCAGTATTAGTTAGTGGCTCCATTACCATTAGAAAGAAGCCCCATTACCCAGACCTTAGAAGGAGGGGGAGGTGAGGGGTGAGCCCCTGCCATTCTAGGAGGGGTGGAAGAGGATGTAGGGTGAGTGTTCCCTAAATGTCTGGGGGGTCTGGACCTCATTCTCATACACCCCCAGGACCACCCTGGAGGGCTATATCCCCACTGGACAGGAACTGGCCCCAAGGGCTCCCTCCCCAGGGCTACGCAGCAGGCCAGTGGACAGTCTCCGAAGCTCTGCCCCGGCTGCAGCCGATCAAGCTGGCGGAGGAGTCAGGGTCTCAGTCCCAGGGCCCAGGCCGTGACCTTGTGACTCCCTGCTGTAGAAATGGCTCCAGCCCAGGGGACTGTCTCTTCCTGACGCACGGACACTGGTGACATGTGGGACAGTGAGGTCACAGGTCTTTTGAGAGGAAAACAGGGGCCTGAATGCCGGCAGCAGTGGCAGGTGGATGACTGCCAAAGGCAGAGATCAAGGTGGTGGTGGACCGGCCCCTGGACGCGCCACTTTCTGCCTGGCCCCTCCACCGGCTGGCGTGCATCTGCCTCTTGCTCTGCCCTTTTCCTGCAGGGCAGCGTGGCCCAGGCCTGGACAGCCAGAGGGGACCCCCACCTGGGGCTGCTTGACCTTGTCTTTGTCTTTCACCCACACCTCAAGAGGCCTTTACACCTCCCAAGTGAACGACCGTGGCAGCACTTCTAAAGCACGGCAGCACCCAGGTGGGTAGAGAAACTGAGGCACTGGACTTGGAGGTGTTCGAGCTGCCAGCCAGAGTCAGTCCCAGTCCCCCATCCCCTCCTCTCCACACTGATGGGCCATCTTCTGCTCCGAGACTGGCTGCAGCCCTATCACTGCCTCAGTGATGGGGCCAAGGACACCGCTGCCACCGTCACCCCTCAGGTCACCCACAGGCACCTCACAGGCCATGGATCTCTCCTTCCCCTAGTCCTGCTGCCCATCCTTCTCCAGACAGCTGGGCTCAGAATATACCACTCCCTTCCTGAAACCTGTGCATGGGGCCTTCCTCGTGGTGCAAGGGGTTGAGCACCGCACTAAGAAGCGTCCGCAGCCACTGCAGCGTGAGTTCGATCCCCAGGGAAGGAGGGGACCCGCAGGGTGCAGCAGACCTCTCCTGTCTCCCCGCTGCTCCCCTCAGCAGTGTGTTTCAGTCCATCTGCCTGTTCTACTCCCCACTGTCTCTGGCCTATACCCCAGTTGTTGTATGCATAAATAAATAAGCCTTAAAAAATATAGTCGATTACTATGATTTTATACTGTCTTAAAGTCAGATAGTGTCTACCTTACAAACTTGTTTCAAAATTGTTTTGGCCATTCCAAATCCTTTGCATTTCTATATACGGAGTAGAAGCGAAGTGTCAGTTCGCACAAAAGGCCTGCCAGAAACTCGGCTGAGGATGGCACTACATCCCCTTAGTCTAGAACCCTAATCTGTCACATCATCTAACAACACTGAATGTTTCCATCCGTGACATGGCGTGACACTCCATCTATTTCTATCTTCTCCAATTCCCAGCATGTATGTAACCAAAAGCTGTTTATTCAAAAGAATTCACTGCTACTTACACGAACCATGAGAAAGAAACCCAAGAAGGTCCGTCTTCAGGAGCTACCCCTTGAAATGACTTTTGTCTGTCATGAATGTGACTTTTAAGACTTTCAGAGAGAACTTATCTCAGGACAGTGTTGAAATATACGCTCTGTGGGTCACGAAACAGCTCCTTTGTCTGATGTGGAATCCCAGGTGAGCCTCTTGTAAGGATAGAGACACACAGGACCTAGAGCTGGAAGAGCTGACCTGTCCCCAGGCCCCCACAGGTGACGTGATCCAAAAGGACCAGGTGGGGTTGGGAACAACGAGCAGTTACTGTGGCAAAGGCCTGGGCCCTCAAGGTGAACAAAGTCACTTTTCATTCTCAAAAAGATGGTCACAGGTATGGCCACTCCAGCGCCTGGCTTTGAGATAGATACTTTGTTGCTGACCTAGGATGACCTGTTGGGTAGAGGTCTATTCCGGCAAAGCCCAGGTCTTATTTTAGAGGAAATCTGGAAGGCGGGAGGTGTCAAGTCCTCAGTGCCAGTGTGAGCGCCGAGGGATCTGTCTTGACTCGGATGTCTGAGCAATCAATGTGCTACAGTTTGCACTCTACAGACATGACTGTCTTTCATTTAATGTTTACTAAGTACTTTCTTAATGCAATACTATTGTAAATAATATTCTAAATTTCATTTTCCAATGGGTTTGTTTTATGTGCACAGTAACACTGTGTGTGAGTAAACAGTTTTACTTTTCCCTTTGTTATCTTTGTGCCTTTTTTTTTTCTTGCCTTATTGCAATGGCCAGGGTCCCTGGACTGAGGACAACTGTCCTTGCTGTGTCCACCATCTTAGGGGAACGTTCCCCCCACCTCCCCATCAGTCCTTTGTCATTTGCTGGCTCTTGGGTTGACTTTCAGTATGTGCCCAAAGGTCCCAGTGTCAAAACAGAGGCACATGCAGCTGGTGTCCCCTCTCCTGCTCCCCACTGCTGGCTGAGCTGAGCCCACTGTCGCCCGTCCCCTGTACCTTGCAGACACCGTCAGCTGTCTTCCTGCCTCTGTGGCCTCTCCCCTCTCCCTCCACATGCAGCAGAGCTCAGTCGGTTTGGGGGCTCATGTCTGAACTGCTGCAGGGCACCTTGATGGACGTGATCTCATTCAACCCCAGCTCCCGGGGCACCTGACCTGGAGCAGACATCTCCTGCGCTCCATCTCTCTCTGCCACTCAAGGGCTCTGTACCCACTGCTCATGGAGGGGCCTGGGGATGTAGTAACCCTCCAACCCTGCCTGTAAGCTGTCTCTTGGCATTGCCCGGGTCTGGACCCTGGCCCCAGGAACAGAGCGTGTCCGCTAGGCCGGGTCCCGGGTTGCGAGTCCCAGCCCAGAGGGAACACAGAGTCCAGCAGTTGGATTCTTGGAAAAAGCCGCATCAGGGAGTTTAATGAGTGACCCCGCAGGGCTGCTTTCCAGCCCTGATGTTTCAGAACACCTCAGAGGTCAGGTGGCACTGGGGCTGGGTGGCTGGACAGGGCCCTGGCCAATGACAGCTGCAGTTGGAGAAGCAGGAGTGGAAAACACCCTCTGGAGCTGGCCTGGCAGCAGATCTCTTGGGAGGCAGCCCTGCTCCAGGGCCGCCCGGTGGAGGTGTGTGGGGGCGGGGGCAGCCGGCTCTGCAGAACTCTGGGTGAGCGCTGGTTTCGCCCAGCTCTGCTGCATGGCCCCCAACGGGAGCAGGAAGAGGAAGGAGGCCAGACTGATGCAGGGTCCCTCCTCCCTCCGTCCTTGACTGGAGGCAGGCCTGCAGGCTTGGGCCTCCGCCCTCTGTACTGAGCTGATGTGGGCTGAGTCCTTCTCTTCCCCACCGAGCCGTGAGAGCTTGGACAGGGGCTCACCTCTGAGGTCCCGCTCCTTCCTCGGCGAGGCGGGCACCCTTGTCTGCTGCTGGAGCTCCTGGATGGAGTAAACGCAGGCCCGTCAAGCAGCAGACGTTCAGCCAGGAGGGTTACGAGCAGGAAGGCCGCAGGAGGCGGAGGAGGGTGGGCAGGACTGGACAGGATGCAAAGGAGCCAGGCGTCCCTTCTGCGGGGCTCACCTCTGCGGCAGCCCCGGGGCTCAGCCGCACCCAAGCTGCAGAGTCACTGGCTCCATAAAAAAGTAATAGGCCCATGTCCTGGGGTTGCACAAAAAGGGGTGCGGGGCGTTCAGCCCTAGGAAGGGCCTCACAGGTGGGTCTGGAGGGGGAGAGGGAGGGCCGGGAAACCCTTCCCCCACCTCTCCGGCCTGCCTGAAACACGCCTAGTCGGCACCTCTCCAGCTAGCACCGCTGGAGCCGGCCCTGGGAAAAGCAGGGCTTTGCCAGGGCGGATTACAGCTCCCGCCGTTTCCATAAAGCCTGCGGGCTGAGGGCAGTTTTCACACTTGCGATGGTTGTAAAAATAGAGCATTTCATGACGAGAGGAGATCACACGAACTAGGTGTCTGGGATCCAGTGCACGGCCGTGACCTCGCCCTGTGCGTGGTCGTGGCTGCCCCTGCTCGGCAGGCGGGGGACCGGCCCCACCAGGCCAGCCTCCACAAAGCCTCGTGGCCTCGCTCTCCGCCCTCTCCCACGCAGGTCCCTGATCCCAAAGAAAGCAGCTTCGGGAGTGGACGTGTCGGGGCAGGCGGTGGGCTGTCAGGTCAAGTCTGGAGTCCCTGCCTAACACTGACGGGTCACCGGCCGGCCGGTGATGGCGTCCACTCCCTTCCTTGAGCCTCCTTTTTCCGCCTGTGAAACGGGCTCAGTGATTCCCCCTCCAGGGACCCCAGTGTTGGCGGGAGGATGCTCGTCCCCTCGCCACGCTCTGTGATGGGGGCCACGCAGACCGTTCCCCATTGCTCTGAGAGAGAACACGGTTGCCAAGGGAAGGGACAGGGCCCACGGAGCGAGGGACGACGAGGGGGCCCACGGAGCAAGGGAAGCCCTCCTCCCCAAAGCCACATGCAGAGACAGCCTCTTGCTCCCAGTCTGTCCCAGCGGCAGGTGACCGGGCAGCGGCCTAGGCAGGGGCCAGCCCCGGGGGGAGGCAGGGACAGAGGCGGGAGGGGATGCTGAGCCCGGCCTCTGCTGAGCTTAGCCTCCCTGCTGCCCAGACGCAGGCCGCAGCCCACAGCCCGGTGCCAGGCCAGCGCACATGCAGGTGTTCTCGTGGTGTCTCTCCGCTCCCTCTGTCAAAGCCAGTCCCCACAGTGACCAGGGCGTCACCTGCGCACCCCTCTTTACTTCTGACAGCACCCCCGCACCCCGCTGGACCTCCGCGCATGGTCCTGCCCCAGACCACTGGCGTCTGCTGCCCTGCTGCCAGGGACACCCCCTTGCAGTTGTCCACAGCTTTCCTCCTCGCCGGCCAGCCCCCCCGCCCCAACACCCTGGCTAGTGCTTCTCCCCAGCACACCCCCTAGCTCTGGGCCGCACTCGGCGCTTCACGCCCCCGCTGGTCCAGGCCCTGGCTCTAGGACGTGCGCTGCCCGCACGAGGTGCTGCCCACCAGCCGCCGGGAAGGGCCGCGCCTCTGGAGCATGGCAGGAGGAATCCAGCGAGTTCGTGACGAAGCGCTCAGGAGTGACCTTGGCCGAGTTATATTGTCATCGGGTCAAACTTTCACGCTCCCCGTTTCTCCCACAGTCTGGGGGAGGAGGCTACTGTCACATCCATGTGTTTGCAGAGGAAACCACCCAGAGAGGACACCGGGCCCCTGACCACAGGAGCTGTGGCCCTCCCTGCCGCCCCTGCCCTGGCCAAAGCAAAGCAAAAGAACTGGATGAAGAAATCGAGTTGGGCAAAAACAGGTGTTTTTATAGTAGACCCGTGCACAGGGGCTCAGGACGGCCGCAGCGTAGGCGGCAACCCCTTCTGGCCCCGCACTGGGCAGGGGCTGCTCCGCCCCTTGGCCGGGCACCCCGGGAGCAGCAGCTGTGGGTCCGACGCAGGCTTCTGTCCAGCGCTGCCGCTGACTTTGTCGCCTCAAGTCAGCTCTTGACGCGGCTGCGCTGGCCTGCCCCGGGGTGGGCGTGGGGGCGGGGTGGCCAGGGGCTCACGGTCCCGCTGTCCTGGGGTCAAGGCTGCCGGCCCGAGCACCAGGTCGTGTTTGCTGAAGGTCTCATGACGCACGGGAGCATGGGGAGCGGTGACCTCGCTTGCCACTGCTGGTGTGGCCCAGGGCGTCCAGCCCCGCCTGCCGGGTGGTGGGGCCGGGCGGGCGCCGCCCCGCGCCGCGTCCATAGAGGTAGCGGCCAGCGACTTTGGCCAGCGACCCCGCCCCTCAGTAGGGGTAGGGGGATACGGCGATGAGCAGGACGTAGACGCTCTGGTGGCGCGGCGCCGCGGCGCGCACAGTCAGCCGGTAGAGGCCGGCCCGGGTGAGCGCGCGGCGGGTGTAGACGGCGCCCAGGCCGGCGCGCAGCGGGCGCAGCGCGAAGGGGCTTTGCGGGTCGGGCTCCAGCACGCTGAGCTCCGTGTGGTTGGCGGGGACCCCGCCCTCGGAGAAGGCGGCCAGGCGGGCCACGTCGTGGTGCGCGCGCACGCCCAGGGGCAGCGGCAGCAGCTTGTACCGCAGCGTGGAGGGGCCGCCTGCGCGGCAGTCCTGCGAGCAGCGCCGGAAGCACGTCCTAGGGGCAGACAAGCGCCGTCACCACCCGCGAGCTGGAGCCGCCTCAGCTCCAGGCTGCTCGCTACCCACCCCTCGCCTCCCACTGCTCGCCGCCCCTCCCCCGTGCCCACTCCCAGCCCCCCACGCTCCCACTCCGCGCAGGTCACTAGGGAGGCTCAAGCTGAGGCTTTCAGCAGCCTGACCGGCCCTTCCCATCAGAGAGGGTCTCTTAAGCGGGCGTCCAGTTCCTGGCCCAGGCCCCCCCAGAGGGCACAGGGCTGGCAAAACTTGGAGGGGAGCCCAGGACCAGCTCTGCACTTGCAGGGGTTGGGGTGTAAAGGGCACTGGCTCCCCCACCCAGATACTCCTCCGGCAGCCCCAGCGGCCGGCACCAGGCCGCCTCTGGTCCGGGAGGGCCGGCCTGCTCCTGTGTCTGGCCCCGGCATGTCCGCGTGATCGTGTGTGTGTATCGTGTCCAGGATTTACCCAGGGGTTGGGTGTCGGGCTCCACCCCGTTCCACCCCAAGTTCTCTTCCGAACCCTGCCTCTCGGGGCCCAGGCTCAGGCAGTGTCTGTGGTCACGGCCCCCGGCTGCAGGACGCACTGGAGTGGGGCACGCGGCCCCGAGTGCAGAGGCCCGGCCAGGGGGCCAGCGGGTGACCCCCCTCATCTCGGGGGGGCCTCTGCTGAGTCATGGCCTTCCTGGGCCAGGGGGCCGGCACGCAGGGCCAGAGGACCAGCTGCCCAGCTCCCGGCGGGCAGCGCGGCCCACGCTGGCCAGGGCCCTTACCCGGGGCTGGAGCCCTGCCGGTAGGTGGCCGGGCACGGGGTGTCCACGCACTGGAAGCTGCCGCGGGTGTTGAAGCACATCTGGCCAGGCGCACACTCGATGCCATCCTCCTCGCACTCGTTGATGTCTGGGGGTGGGGCAGGGACGGACACAGGCAGCAGTGGGGGGGCCGAGGCAGAGAAAAGGTGTGCTGGGTTCAGTGGGCAGGAAGTGCCTTCAGGGCCCAGCGAGGTGGGCAGCCCGTTCTTTATTATCAACCACTGGCCCACGAAACCTGCGCCAGGAGCCCCCAGCCCTGGCCTGTCTCCCCCAGGCACTGACGGCGGTGGGCGCCCCAGCGGCCTCCTGGGCCGGAGCTGGGTGGGAGAGCCTGGGGGAGGTGAGGGCTGCCCAGGCTCCGAGGCCCCACTGCCCGGACAGAGCTCCCGGCCACTGCCAGCCCGGCGGAAGCCACACCGGTCCCTGAGGACGCTGACTGAGCCCTGCACAGGAGTGAGGGGGGCACCAGGAAGGCGCTGGGTCCCCACTTGCAGGGGGGAGCACAGAGCACGTGGGGAGCACTCAACCTGGGAGTGACGTGGACCAATGTGACCACTGCCACGGCAGCAGCTGTGGACCTGCCCCTTGTCCACTTCCACGTCTCAGCGGCCATCAGAGGCCCAGAGGGGTGAAATCAGTTGTTCAGAGACGCAGCGGGGCTGGGCTGGGCCTGCCCGTGCCATCTCTGAGCTCCTGCTGCAGTGTGGCCCCGCGCCTGGCTGTGGCCGCCTGGGGGGTCACTTAGCCCCTCGAGCTCACGCCCGGCCTCGCCTCCCTGGGGTGTCGCAGGGGACTGGGGAGCGCGGAGGGTGCAGGAGGCCCCTTCCCTGCAAGCCCCCGCCCTGCACTCGCTCACCCTGGCAGTTCTTCCCGCTGGGCAGCAGGCGGTAGCCGGCGGGGCACAGGCACCGGAAGCTGCCCTCGGTGTTCTGGCAGGCGTGCTGGCACAGGCTCCTCGCCCGGCACTCGTCCAGGTCTGCCCGGTGTAGCCGGGCGGCAGATACTCGCTGAGTCACAGGCGCCCGGGCCACGCGCTGCCCCGGGCTCGGGGACAGCCGGCTAGGGGCAGCCCACACCTCCCCCACACCGCCCCACCCGACCTTGGGGTGGGGTCAGGGAGCTGGGGGGAGCCTGGGCTTGTTGAGAGTGGGGGTCCTCCCTCGCTTGCTGCTGTTCCCCAAGGCGTGGAGGGGACACACAGCTCCCCGCACAGGCCCCTCTGCCCAGGCAGCCATGCTGAAGCCGTCCTGCCCAGGCTGCGGCCGCTTTCCCCACCTGGAGCCGAGCGCCACCCCCTGCAGGGCCGAGGCTGCCCAGCTGCCCAGCTGCCCCCACCAGTCTCACGTTAGCCCGGCTCACCCCCTCCTGCACGCTCCCTCCCTGACTTTTCGCCTCCGGGCGCCAGGAGGGCATCTAAAGCTGCTTTCTGGGGACATTTGTCCAGGGACCTGAAGTCACTTAGTGTGGGAGGTGCCCACTCACGCCGAGGCCTCGCCTGACCCAGCAGCAAGAGGCCCCCGCTCCGGGGTTCTGACACCCGGCGTGGGGCCACACCAGGGCTGGGAGCCCGAATTAACACAGCAGGGGTGCCCCCAATGGGGGGGGGGCGGGGAGGTCCAGGCAGGGTCTTACCTGTGCACGCGCCGTTCTGCTGGACGAACCCCGGGGGGCACCAGGCCCGTCCCGCGCTGCCCACAGGGCTTGGCCGGAGGGAGACCCGGGCGTGGTAGGAGCCGCCAGGGACGGGCCCTCGAGGACGCAGCCAGGGCAGCAAGGGGCCCCGGTAGGCAATGGTGGTCAGGTTCTGCCTGCCCGGCCCCCGCGGGGCGCAGGTCTTGCCGTCGAGGAGGAGGGCCTGGCCCGGGGGGCACAGGCAGCGGTAGGAGCCCCGGAGGTTGTGGCACCCGTGGGAGCAGAGCGGGGGCCGCTGCAGGCACTCGTCCACATCTGCAGAGGGCGGGCGCTGAGGGGCGGGAGCACCGGCTTTGCCCCTCTCCCGCCCCCGCCCTGGGAGCCAGCTGCCTCAGCCCCCACCCTCCCTTTTCTGGACCAGCCGGTACGCAGCCTGAGGTCGCAGCCTGAGGTCGGTGGATCCTCCCGCGCCTTCCCCTGCTCCCAGGAGCCGGGGAGGTGACCCCGGGGCGGTGGAGGTGGGGGCCGGCGCCAGCGGGGCACACTCAGCGGCCTGCGTCCGGGCCGCCCACGAGACCAGCGCTGCCTCTGCACAGGCGCCTGCTGCCCGCGGGGCCCACGAGGCCGGGCGCCTACCCAGGCAGGGCCGGCGCGGGCCCTGGGTCCGGTAGCCCCGGGGGCAGCCGCAGCGGTGTCCGCCCGGCGTGTTCTCGCACAGCTGGCTGTGGTGACAGCCGTCCGACCGCTCCAGACACTCATCCACATCTGCGGACAGCAGGAAAACCCACACTCGTGAGGCTGGACACAGCGCAAGGGGCACAGGGGGCCGCCCCGCCGGGCCATGCCGGTCTCCTCCCGAAGCCGGCGGCGCTGTAAAGTGGCCGATGGGGGAGAAGGGCCCGTCTCTAGGCTGGCCGTGGGCAGAAGCGGGCAGCAGCAGCTGCCCCGCGCTCGCCGTCTCTGGCCCGGCACCCCCCTTGCACCACCCCCCTCCCCGCCGTCAAATGGGCGGACACCCCCACCCCACAGAGAGCAGCCGCCGGCCACGCGCATGGAGGTGCCGGCAGCCAAAGGCCTCAGACCCCGGGCCCAGCGTGGCTCCTGTGCTCTGCTGAGACAGCCCGTTTCTCTGCCACGACACGGCAGCCCCGCCCTTGACAAAGAGGCGGCTCCACCAGCGCCTGCAGGCTCACGCAGCGCCGGCCTCCCTGCAGCGGTGGGCGCCCCACGTGTGCAGCCAGGGCCCACGTGACACACGACCCCGTCCTGCCACCCCCCACTCTGGGCCAGGCTCAGTCTCTGGACGAGGGTCCCGCTCTCCTGCTGGGTCTGCCGTTCCCTTGACCGTGGCCCTGAAGCGCAGCGCCCGAGGGAGCCCTGGCCTGCGGTGTCTGACTTGAGGTGCAGGCCGTGGCCCTTGGGCGCCACCGAGGGACAGAGGATGAACACGGGGGCTCCGTGTCCCGGCAGTGTCCCGGGGCAGGGGAGCCAGCGGGCAGGCGGCCGCACTCGTCTCGGCCCCGGGAGATGGGCAACAGCGTCTGAGCGTCGACGAGGCGTCCGGCTGTGTCCAGGGCACGTGAGAGCCACGTGTCTGGGGAGCCCACCACCCCGAGCCTCCCCATCCGCCACCCTCACAACAGGAAGCTGCCGGCGGGGAGGGCGTGGGACTCCTGGGGCTGCGTCCAGTGTCCTCAGGCCCCCCGAGGCCTGTGCCCCGGCAGGGTCCTGGTCCGGAAGCTCCCGTCCGCTCTTGGGCCGCTCACCTCTGCAGCTGCGGCCGTCCGTGGCCAGCGTGAAGCCGGCCGGGCAGGTGCAGGAGAAGTGGCCAGGCACGTTGTGGCAGGCGTGTGAGCAGGGGCTCGGGTCGTCCGCACATTCGTCCCTGTCTGTGGGCAAGGGGCACGCGGGGCTCTGCGCACGCACGGGGCCGGAACCCACACTCCACCCCCGAACGCAGAGGCCGCCCTCGTCGGGCCAGCGTGCGGACCAGGTGCTCACCCACACAGAACACCCCCTCAGCGTCCAGCTCGAAGCCCTCGGGACAGCCGACGTCGTCCTCCTCTGCAAGGCAAAGGGGTCGCCCTGACGCGGCAGCGCCACACCCCAGGCCGCGCTGGAGCAGACCGCAGGGCCGTGGCAGCCCGAGCTCCCTCCCGCCAGCTTGGCCAGCGGAGCCGCCCCCAGCAGGTGCCCAGGCCTAGCCCTGAGCAGGCTGGTGCCGGTGCACCGCAGCCAGTCCAGGCCGCCAGAGGCGCCAGCCGGGTGGGTGCCCGCTGCTGTGGACGCCCTGCGGGCTCGGGGGCTCGGGCCGGGCTGGCAGGAGACGTCTCTAGAGAGCCCAGTGCTGGCCCCCGCTGAGACCGTGCTCCTGGAGCGCAGGCGACCCCGGGGCCGTGGGCCGGTGGCGGTGCAGGGGACACGCAGGGTGGCTGGACGTGGCGTGGGGCTGGACAGTGGCACGGGCGGCATGGGAGCGGCAGGCTGCCCTCTGGCGGCAGGAGGGAGGCCAGACGGGCTAGCGGCGAGGACAGCACCTCGATGCCACGGTCGAGGGTGCCAGGTGCGGGTTCTGGCCGATGGCGCCACGGCCGGGAGGGGGCGGCCAGCCTGGCCTCCAGCTTCCCTCTGCCCGCTCCCGCGGTCAAGGCTGGAAGCCCGCCGGGACCTCCGACGGCGGTGACGGCGCCCAGCCCGCCTCTCAGCCGAGAACATCTGGCACGTCCCGTGGGCACGTCAGCAGTGGCTCCCGCCCTCTGGGAGGGCTATGGCCAGCTTCCCGTGGGGCTTGAACTGCAGAGCTGTGTCCCCTGGGGTCGCAGGGGGCCGGAGGGGAGCTGTGTCGGTCCCGAGTCTCTGGCGCAGGTGAGTGCGCGGGGGACGGGTCACCTGGCTTTGGGCAGGTGCCACTGGGCCTGGTGAGAGGGGGCTGCGGGCAGCGGCGGGTGGGGGTGGAGACAGGCCGGGGCTCACCGGCCTGCAGGACTGTGCTGAGCTGGAAGTGCAGGGCTTCGGCCTCAGGGTCGAAGGCGGTGCTGACGGCCGAGGCCCGCAGGTGCTGCACCAGCTGGGGCTGGGGCCCCCGCGCCGCGTCGTACTGGATGCTGTGGCTGCAGCGCAGCGTGGCCGGGAGGCCGTCCTGCAGGAAGCCCTGGGTGGCGCCCACGAGGAGCTGGCCGGGCCCCGTCTGCACGTAGCGCTCCTGGAAGTCCTGCAGCAGGGCGCGTGGGGGGCCGCTCGGGCTCAGCCTCCAAGGGCCGCGCCCCTGGGCAGGCCACCCCTTCGGTGTCTGGTGGATGGTCCTGGAGAGGCTGGACCCGCAGCGTCCTCCCGCTGGGCTGCGGGTCCCCTGGCCCCGAGGCCGGGCTGCGCACGCCCCCACCCCCGCCCCAGCTGCCATGTTGGGGAGGTCAGTGGGCCCAGCTGCTCGGACAGCGGGCGGGACGTCCGTCACCGGCGCAGGCCCCACCTGCATTTGGAGGTCTGCGCCGGCCAGGCTCTCGGGGACCACGCCGTTGACCTCCACGTCCAGGAGCAGGAGGCCGTTGGGGTCCAGGCCCCGGGCCACCTGCGTCAGGGTGAGCAGCTCCCCTGCAACGCAGCCCCCGGCAGTCACCAGCGGGCAGGCCCTGGCTCGGCCGCCGCCGACCCTGCGAGACCAGCTCACCTGTGGCGAACGTCACGTGCGACTCCTGCCGGAAGCTGCCGCCCGTCAGGGAGTGCCCGTTCAGGGCGCCCCCACTCTCTCCGGCCAGGGCCCAGTAGATGGGGGCGATGGTCACCACGAGCACCCGCATCAGAGGGCCTGGCGGGCGTGGAGACGCTGAGGGCTGGGTCCAGGGCGGCCGTGCCCCGCTCAGGGCCCCCTGTGGCTCCCCAGCACCCCGGGGAGAGCTCTTTGACAGAGCCAGGACTGCTCCAGGTTCGGTGCTCGGGCCTTCGGTGGGGGGAGGGGGTGCTACACCCTCCGCTCAGGTCACCCCTGCTGCCCGTGCTCCCAGCAGCCCACACGTGGACAGCGAGGGCAGCTCTGGGGAAGGTGCTGTCAGTGCCGCCCTCTCCCCGGGGATGCAGGGCCCCATCTCTCCAGAAGGCTCCACCCGCTCAGAACACATCATGCCACGAGCCTGTCTGCAAGCGGGCAGCTGACAGGCCTCAGCCCACTGTCGTCCTCGCACCCCCTCTGTGCCCTCCAGCCGCAGGCCTTGGCCAGCGCTGGCACCCCCGTCGGGTTCCGGGAGCCTCTGAGCTGGGCAAGCCTCCCGGCGCTCGGTGGCTCCAAGCGGCCCACCCTGTGGCCGCCGGTGCAGCTCCCCTGTGCCCCTACGTCTCCCGACTGGGGTTCGGCTACTAGACGCCCGTCTCCTCCAGGGCCAGGCCCCCGGGGAGCCGCCATCGTGGGCTTGGCTCCCCCGGGTCCAGCCGGTTGGAGGCCCCGGGCTGACCGTGCCTGCAGTGCACCGCCACCTACCCACACCCGCAGGGACGTGGCTGGCGCTGCTCCGGACGGTGGTGCGCCCCGAGCGGGCCTCCCGCTGCACGCTGGTGTTGAGCGCGGCCGCGCCGAGGCCCTGGCCATTGATCGTGCCCACCAGGCTGCCCCAGCTGCCCCGCGGCTCCCCTGCGGGAAGAGGACGCGCGTGACACGGCCGCCGCCCGCCCCCGCACGAGCAGGCGCCGCCGGCCTCGGAGGGGCCAGGCAGGCCCAGCGAGTGACGTCAGCTGCCCAAGGGCACACGCCAGCGGGGTGGGCTCTAGGCAGGGCCTGGTCCAGAACAGGGGGGACTTTCGAGAAGAGCCCTGGGATGAGGGCACCGGCCTCTAATGTGACCTCTGCCAGCACCTCCTGCAATCACGGCGAGCAGGCCCAGGCCGCCCCCGAGTCACTTCATCTGTCCGGCGAGGCGGGGACCCCAGGGGTCAAGGGCCTGTTGGGGTCTACGGTGCCAGGAGCCCCGACGGCGGGGACTGGCGCGGGCAGAGCTGGGCACCACGCCAGGGCTGGGGCATGGCTGCCCCCCGGGCCCGCTCCACCAGTGGGCCTGGCTGCCGCTATGCTGCAGCTGTGCGGTGGCGGATTTCCAGCAGACACCGGCGGTCTGCAGACAGACCCCGAGCCCAACCAGACGGACGCGGGCACAGGGCACTTCCTCTGGCTAACGGGCCAGCTGTCTCCGGCAGACAGATGGCATTCCAGGGCCAGAGACAGATGCGCGCCTGGCTCTCTGCTCACCAGCGCTCAGGGGAAATTAGCAACAAATTACCCATGATCTGTCAGGAGAATAACACAAAACACACAACCGCCCGGACCCTAATGGGTAAATGAGGGCTGGCCAGTTCTGGGTTCCAGGAAGCACAGCATTTCCTGCAGCCCACAGCTGGGCTCTGATGAGACTTAATGTGCACAGGGGCTGTCTCTGGTCAGTATCTGCTGCCCTGGGGCTCATGAGGAGGACAGAGAAGGCCATGAACTGACCACTGGAGCCAGGGGCTGAGGAAAGAAGCCTGGTCTGGGCAGCATTAGGAGAGAGGAGATTGGAGCCCAGGAGAGACAGGCCACGCCTGCGTCCTCAGACGGGTGAGCCAGCAGGGCCCCCTCCCAAAGCCTGAGCCCCCACCACTCCCAGACAGCAGACAGAGGGAGAAAAGACCCTCCTGGTCAGGGGCGCAAAGCCTCTGACGACCTCTCCCTGGCAGGGCCCTGGGGGATGCACCCCAGAGAGCAGGCAGGTTGAACCTGGACACGCTTCAGCCACGGCAAGGTCGTCAGGGCAGCGGGAACACGCTGTTTAATGTCAGTGGCAACCGTGTTCAAAATGTAAAGAGGGTCCTATGGAGCGACGTGAAATGAAGGAATGACATGGGCCACTGACGAGCCAGCCTGGGGCTGCGCTCGGGTGAGAGCTCGTTTGTAGGGGACCTCAGAGCTCCAGGGGGGGTCCCTGGTGGCGCAGCGGGGTGAGCGCCGCACTGTGAAGCATCCACAGCCCAGTAGCGCAAGTTTGATCCTCGGCCAGGGAGGGACCCCCAGGGCGCAGCAGACCGCTGCTGCCTCCCGCTGCCCCCTCAGCAGTGGGTTTCAGTCCATCTGCCTGTTTCTTTCCCACTCTGCCTCTGCTGGCTCCTCTCACCCCCTGCACCTCTGGCCTGTACCCCAGCTCTTGGATGCATAAATAAAATCTTAAAAATAAATAAAAGGAACCCGAGGGGACCGTGGACCGTCCAGAAGGAGGACACGTGTCCTTGCAGGTACTCTGGAGAGCCAGGTCTAGCTCTCAAAGCCTCGGTTTCCCCAGCTGTCAAGGGCAGGGCAGAGTAGATGACCCGAGGCCCTCCTGTGGCTCAGTCTCGGTCTGGGACTCCAAGCAGAAAGAGACCCTGGGGCTGCGGGGCAGGCCCATTCCCCCCTATGCGACGCACCAACCCCACCGCGCAGGAGACCCTCCCCTGCCCGCCGTACCTCTCACGGCCAGGACCGCCCGGGCGGTGGCCGAGCCCAGGGCGTTGCGGGCCACACACTCGTAAGGCCCCGCGTCTCCGAGCTCCGCGTGCTTCAGCCACAGGCTTCCGTCTGGCAGGGTCTGCAGCCGCCCGCCGGCCCTCAGGGGCTGCCCCGCCCGCAGCCACTGGACCGTGGGCGCCGGCTCACCCGCGGCCTGGCAGGGCAGGGCCACCGCGTCTCCCGAGCTCACTGTCACGTCCTGTGGTCCCACCTGGAAGGCCGGGGCACCTGTGGGAGGCCCAGGCGGCGTTCAGGGGCAGCAAGCAGCCACACGCACGCAGACAGCGGGAAGCCCAGCAGAGCGGCGGCCACGCCCCACCCAGCACGGGCGTCTCCTGCGGCCTGGCTCGGCCGCTCCTGGGGGCGTCTGGCTCCACGTGCAGCGGGGCCACCCCAGCAGGACCCAGTCACAGCCGAGGCCGCTTGCCCTCCCGGCTCAGACCGAGGGGATTTCCCCAGCGCACCCGACTGGCCCACGTCACAGGACGGATGGGCACTGCTCGCAGGAGGCTGCGGGGCTGTCGCTGACCGAGAGGTCACTACGCCGGACAGCTTCGGGCCTTGCCACGGAGGGGCCACCGGCCAAAGCGCCTCCACTCATCAGCGAGGGCAGGTGGGGCCCCGTCCCTTCTGGGGGGACTCGCACCAGGTCTCCCCACCCTCTGTCTTCTCACCGAGAAGATGCCGCTTCCCACCTGCCCACGACCCAGCCCCCGGGGTGGCCGCAACGACAAAGGTGGACAGCCCAGGCCTGGCGAGGAGGTGCCGGCGGGACAGGCACAGGCAGACAGGAGTGGCTGCCGGGCTGTACGAGAGTCCCTCGTGGACTCGCAGGCCACAGACGCGGTGCGGAAGCGGCGAGTGTCTCTCTGCTGGGGTCAGAGCCCAAAGCCGGCCGTCTCCCAGGGCTGGAGTCGAGACGCCAGGCCCCTCCAGAGGCCCCTGCCTCTCCCGGCTTCTGGGGGCTTCTCGCGTCCAGCCTGAGCCTGGCCACCCCATTCTCGCCTCCAGCTCCACGTCAGATCCCCGCCCCTTCCTCTCTCTCCTTGTCAGACTTTTGTGCTAGCATTAAGGGCTCACCCAAGACAACCTGGGAAGCTGACTCCTGTCTCATCCTTAACCTAATCACACCTGCGAAGATGCTTCTGCAGACCCGATTGGATTTATGGCCCGGGGGCTGCCGTCCGGAGGGGCCACGACCGGCTTTCAGCGCCAGCGTCTGGGCCGGGCCAGCTGTCAGCCATGACCCAGGGGTCCGCTCCCGGTCACCGCCAGACAGAGGCAAGCACACAGCCCCGAGAGCCGCAGGGAGTCACAGCCGCCTGCTGACACTGCCCAGCCCGGACACTCGCCCGGGGACACTTCGCGAATTAACAATGGCCTGTCCACCTATGACCGTGCGGCAGCCGTGAGAATGGACAGGTGCACGTGCAGCCCCCAGGGAACGCGCACCCACGGCCTGGCACGGGGCACACGGGCTAGCCCCCCAGGTAGACAAAGGACCAGGTCAGCCTGGTGCAAGAGCTCGGTCAGCTGGGGCCGGGGTGATAGATCAGCTCTCCCGAAAAACAAGCATAAAACTTGAAATCTGGGCCTCCCCAGTGGCGCAGCAGGTTAAGCAACGCACTATGAAGCAGACTGCAGCCACCGCAGCACGAGTTCGATCCCTGCCGCCGGCCAGGGAGGGCGCCCGCATGGCACAGCAGACCTCTCCTGTCTCCCCGCTGCTCCCCTCAGCAGCGTGTTTCAGTGGATCCACCTGTTCTCCCCGCTCTCTCTCTGGTGAATCCTCTCACCCCCTGCAATGCTGGCCTGTACCCCAGCTCTTGTGTGCATAAATAAAAACCTTAAAAAAAAAGCAAAACAACTTGGAATCGTCAGAGCCGGCTCCGTGGTCGCTGCGACCCCAGTGACACTGCGTCTCAGATACACGCCCCGCCTGGTACCGGGTCCCCACGTGCACGCTGGGTGTGTGTCCCCCGCCGACACCTGCACGTGCATTCCAGGCCGGACTCTGTCCCTGCCACCCGCCAGGACGGCCGCGCCCCGCCCCGCAGGTCCCACCCGGGGCCGCAGCAGACTCACTCTGCAGCGCGAGGAGCACCACCTTCTCCACGGCACCCAGCTCGCTCTCTGCCAGGCACTGGTACTGTCCGGCGTCGCCCCTCTGCGGGCGGCAGGGGGGCGGTCAGGAGCGCGGGCTGGGCTGGGCGCGGGGCAGGGACGGGAGCAGACCCCGAGCTGGGGGACCGAGTGCCAGCCGGCCGGGGCGCAGGGCCCCCACCCGAGGACGCGCAGGGCAGGGCCACCGGCAGGCCAGCCCCGAGGCCGGCGGGGGCGTGGGCACCGCAGAGACGGCCTGGGCATGGCCTCAGGGCAGCTGGCACCGCCCCGCCCTCGCCCCCGCCCCCGCCGTCAGTGCTACCGCCCGCGGCACATCATCAGGGACCCCCGGGAAGGCTCCATGCCCAGCCGAGTCAGGGGACGCCGAGTCAGGGACCAGGGGTCGGCGCTGCGGGTCCCGAAGCTTCCCGGGACCAGTATGCTGCACCCGCGTCTCCAGAGGGGAGGTGGTCTGCAGCGGCCCCCTGCTTCGGTGCAAGGGGGCTGTCCTCACAGCAGCCAGGGCCCGATGACTCGGGAAGAACTCGCCCAGAGGAGTGGGGGGTGGTGCTGGCAGCCGGGGCCACCGTGGGGACTGGCGGAGCCCCACCAGGCACAGCTGCCGTGGGTGCCCACCGACCTGCTCTCCCCTGAAGCAGGGCCTGCTCGGGCCTCTGCCCTGCCTGTCGCTCACAGCACTTATCGGGGCGCCCAGGAGCTGTTCCCCTAGCTCCCCGGGACAGGGCGTCACAGGCCAACCACCGTGAGCCCCACTGAAGGGGAGGGGTGCTGAGACGGAGCGCAGGTCGCCACTCGGGCCTGTGGCCCCGGGCAGGGTGGGCTCTCTCTGGCAGGTGGGCAGGAAGTGCTGGGCGACCAGAGGTCAGGACTGCCCGGGGCCTCCAGGGGCCTTGCCTCGGTCCTGAGGATGGCCAGCGAGCCGTTCTGCAGCTGGTGCCGGAGGCGGCTGTCTCGCAGTGGAAGGCCGTCCTTGAGCCAGTGGATGTCAGGCACCGGGTCTCCGTGGACCACACAGTCCAGCTGGACGCTGCCCCCCACAGGTTCCACAAGGTAGGAGAAGGCCTCGCCCTGCAGGACAGGAGGCTCTGCACGGGGGATATCAGACAAGGGGTCAGAAAGGAAGGTCCATCAGGCTGTCCTCATCAGCCTACCCCAAAGGCCTGCCCTCCAGACCCCAGGGGCTAGAACCTCCCGCAGGCCCAGCACAGCTGTGCACAGACTGGCTGTGGCTGCCAGGACAGTGCACTGAGACAGCTGAGCAGGAACCGTGCTGTGATCGATTAGTGATGCCTGAGACAGGCGCAGGCGGGAGGGAACGGTTACGAGTGGCATGTATTCACAGCCCCATCTGCAGAGAGCCTGCCAGTACTTTGGAAAACAAGGACCACTGACTACCGGGACACCACTGTTGGACACAGCAACAATGAAGACACCCCGATCCTCGTTTCATACAGATCTTAAACCATCCTTGGATGCCCTGTGCTGGTTTCTGTGCTGGCCGTGCTGAGGGTGAATCTCCAGCAGCTGCAGAGATGCCTGGTGCTCCAGGCGGCTCAGCCAGCCCACACAGTCTGAGGCTGAGCATGCTGAGTGAGCGCGTCCCCGACGCTGCGCTGCTCTTGGCACAGCGGAGTGTGGGCACACTGGCAGGCCAGCAAGCTCCACACTTCTTTGGCCGGGCACCCTGGCCCCTGGGCCTCCACCCACACTGGCACCAGCACGCAGAGGGCAGTGCTGCAGGCCGGGGCTCAGCCTTCAATTCCACCTGCAGCTGCGTCCTCTGGGGCGCTCCAGCCGAGAGGCTGGCCGGCTGAGTGGGGCAAGAAACCCGGGATTTGGGGTTTTATAAAGTCCCCGGGTGGGGGTGCAGTGTACAAGGTTCCTTTCAAGTTAGGCCAGAGCAAGACCCTGGGCCACCTGGCAGCAGGCACACATCCCCAGGCAGGACGCCCGGCGGCTGCTGACGGACGGGCTCTGTGCCCAGGACTGATCAGCGGACGCCGAGTCAGGCCCGAACCCGGTGGGAGCTGGGAGTGCGGCATCAGACTCTCCCTCCCGAAGCCCCACGTCCAGGACTGAGCCCAGCTCGCCCTCCCCTGCCAATGAAAGGCCAGCACCCCGCCCGAGTGCGCCTGCCTCCACAGCCTGCTCCCCGACTCTGGCTTCTTTTCCTTATCTCTGTGGTGCTGCAATGCCCGGGGACCCCCAGGCACAGCCAGGGCAGGTGCAGAGGTCAGGAGGCCAGTTTCATAGAAACACCAGGTCAGCAGCAGCCTGGAGAAAGGCCACAGGCCAGACGTACCCTTCACGTGCACGAAGCTGACCACCTGCACGCGGCCCACTCTGTTCTCGGCCCAGCAGACATAGGTCCCGCTGTCCTCTCGGGTCACGGCCGGCCGCTGCAGCGTGCTGCCCCCGTCCTGCTCGGACACCCCCTCTGCAGAGAGACAGGCCGTCTGAGCCGGACCGTCCTGGACTCTGGCTCGGGCCTGGGTATCCAGCGGGTGCTTAACAAAGGCACCGGCAGCAGGCGGCCTTCTCCCGTGGCGCGGGGGCAGGCGCGGAGGGGGCCTGGCCTGCGGCAGGACGTGTGCGGAGCAGGTCCATGTGCCGGAGGGCAGCGGCCACTTCGCTGCGGCTGGCCATGCCCGGCCCCGGAGCAGGGGCAGCTGGCCGCTGAGGCGGCGTTTGCACTGGGGGCTACCCTGGCTCAGAACCCTGCACTCTCCTCTCGGGGTGAAGAGGCGGCTCGGGGAGGCTGAGTCGCCCGCCCCCGGCTCCCCCCGGTGGGGGTGGTGCACGAAGGTGGCGTGGCACACGCTTCGCGGCACCTGGGAGCGGTCAGGAGGGACTTGGCAGGTACTTCTCAGCACCTACTGCATACCCTGCAGGCCTGTGCCCCCCAGCCCCACCCAGGGCCCAGGCAGAGCCGGAGCCCCCACGAGGGGTCGACCAGGGGCCACCATGGGAGCTGCGGCTCCGGGCTGGAACCAGGCCCCCAGCCCCGAAGTCTGCAGGTGGCCTCTTGCCAGGTCCGGCAAGAGACTCAGGCCCGTCCCGAGCCCCGGCCGAGCCTGCGGACCCGGGACCCGCAGGGCTGGCCGACACCCGTTCCTCTCCCCGGCCGGGTCTCCCCAGCAGCTGCCCTCCAGCCTGGGGCCCGCCCAGCAGCCAGACCCGTGACGAGCCGGTCGTTGACGGTCCAGCCAACGCGGGGCGAGGGGCTGCCGCGGGCGGCGCAGTGCAGCCACAGCCGGTCCCCCGGGCGCAGGCTGCGGTCGCCGGGCAGGGTGGTGAAGACGGGCAGCGCCAGGACGGTGAGGTGCACGCGGCGGCGGGCGCGGCCCACGGCGTTCTCCGCGGTGCAGGTGTAGGTCCCGGAGTCCTGGCTCTGCGGGCCAGCGGGGGTGGCCTGAGAGCTGCCCGGCCAGGCGCCCCGGGCCCCGCAGCTCTCAGGGTGCCCCGCCCAAGGCCACCCCGCGCTAGGGGCGCCACTCCCGTGCCCGCCACCGCGGCCTCCATCTGCACCGCGGCCTCCCGCCTGACCAGCACCTGAGGGTGCCCGGCCTGTGCAGGCGGGGTCTGCGCCGCGCATTCCCGCCTCCCGAGGAGACGCCCACCCGAGCGGGGCCGGCGCGCCCACCACCGCCCATCTAACGCGGGGTCCAAGGCCCTGCGTGCACCCCGCACCCGGCTGCCCAACTTCTCGAGCCCATTTCGTCACCCAGGGACCCAGGGACCCGACGCGCGCTGGGGCGAGGGGCCCCCAGCCACGCCTCTGGCTCAGGTCAGCCTTGTCTGGTTGAGAACTGTGGGTGCAGTCTGGGGACCCAAAGTCGTCGCTGTTCCCTAAGCCCCACACCCTTGGGGGGCTCCCTGCCACCACCCCCCCAGGACCTAGCCCTGAAGGTTTGATTCTGCCCCTTGGTAGCAGCGTCTCTGGGAAACAGGGTACACTCTGTGCCTCGGTTTCCTCATCTGCACGCCTCCTCTGTGACGCCTGTCCCCCAAATTCCTGGATTCGGAGCGCGGCCGCGGAGGCCCCCAGCCCAGCTCACCTCCGAGTCCCTCAGCAGCAGCTCCCCGGAGGGCTGGAGAGTGACCCTCCCCTCGGCGCCAGACACCGGCCGCCCGTCCTTCTCCCAGGAGATGCCCGGCGGGGGGCTGCCGCTAGCCGTGCAGGGCAGGAGGGCAGGGGCGCCTTCGGTGGCGGACAGGTCGGCGAGGCCAATCTCGATCGTGGGGGGGACTGCGGGGCGGGAGCCACGAGGGACGGGGCTGGAGGGGCCGGCAGCTCCGGCAGCTGCAGCCACCACCCCCCACCGGAGCCCCCGAAGGCATGGAGAGCTGGGACGAGGAAACATCGGGGTCACGGCTGGGAGACCAGCCGTGCTGGAAGGCTGGCCGGCGTGGGCTGGGCCAGCCCCCGCACAGGTCGGGACGCCCTTGCTCGCGCCCAGGAAACCACGGCCAGCCGGGGCCGAGCAGGCTGGAAGGGAGACAGTGCAGCCTGACTGCAGGGCCCTGGCGGCAGCACACGCTGGGTAAGACTGAGCGCCGGGAAGTGAGAGAAGAAACCGGCGTCTTGGAACCAACTCGGGGACGGTTTCTCTCAACAGGCGCGGCTGACCGGCACTGGGCACCCTCGAGCCAGTGCGAGCAGCCCTGCGTCCCTGGCCGCTTTCCTAACTAGCTGTGCCTGTCGCCTCCTGACTACCTGGTCCCCTCGGCGCCTCACACGGCCCTGTTCACCGGAGCTGGACTCCAGCACCACCCGGTCCCACAGGCGTGCACGGGAGGCCGCCGAAGCAGGCCACGGCGTCCGGCACAGGAGCGTTCCGGACACCTGCAGGGTCTGCGCAGGGAGGCCCCTTCTCTGCTCAGACTAGGGGAGCACTTGACCGTGTCTGGGCAGGCGGGCCGAGCGGCCGTCGCTGGGGAGCTGAGATGCACGGGGCTGACAGGCTGGACCGGAGGCCACGAGGGGGGCGGGGCAAAGCCACAGCTTGGGTGCAACAGGACGCAGTGCTTTTCCTTTGCTTCTTTCTAGAGCCGCAGCCGCCTGGGCCGGGGTGCAGGTGGGGGGCAGGGCGCAGGGCCAAGCCAGCCTGGGCCCGGAGCCGGGCAGTGCAGGGAGAGGCCGCCAGGAGCCGGAGCCCCCAGCCTGGCCCCCCACCCCACCCACCTTGCACCACCAGCCGCGTCCTCCCCAGGGCGCTGCCCGCGCTGCTCTGGGCGACGCAGAAGTAGTTGCCGGCATCGTCCGGGCTGACGCGCTCAAGCCGCAGGTGTCCGCTGCGCAGCACCTGGACGCCGGCCCCTGGAGATGGCGGGAGGAAGTGGGGTGACCGGGGCGGCGGGCCTGGAGGGGGGCAGGGGGCGGCTCGGGCTGCCTGCGTGGCCAGTGGCTGCTCACAGGGTGACAGCGTGAGCCGTCGGGGTCCCACCCCCAACCTCCCGAGCAGCAACGCCGCTCAGCTCTGAGGTGGGGAAAGGAGGGAGGGCGGGTCAGGGGCAGCGGGCAGGTGGCGTGTGTGGTGGAGGGGAGGCCTGGCGCTTCGGGGGCGGGAAGGACGCCAGGCCCAGCAGCCCCCTCCCACCCACCGGTCCCCTGCAGGCTCACCAGGCACGACGCTGAGCCCCTCCTTCTGCCAGGCGACGCTCGGCCGGGGGATGCCCAGGGCCTCGCAGGGCAGCAGCACCTCCTCCTCGGCCACCGCCCGGACCTCGCTGGGCAGCGGCTTTACCACGGGGGAGGCTGCAAAGGGCGAGATGCGGCCGTCCCGGGACGCCTCTAGCACCGGGGAGGCCTGCAGCGGGGCCTGGGGGTTCTGCGGATCCTCTCTCCCCATCAGAGGGCAGGACGAGGGCAGGTCTGGCGCCTGGGGCCCAGGGTCTCCCCGCCCCACCCCCGCCCAACGGTGCGGTCTGGCCGGGCCTCTACCTTGCACAGTGAGGGCCACGTGCTTACGGGCCACGCCCGCGGCGCTCCGGGCCGTGCAGGTGTAGCGGCCGGCGTGGACTGGCAGGGCCTGTCTGATCTCCAGGGCTCCTGCGGGGGGGGGGGGGGTGTGCAGCCTGTGAGGGGCCCAGGACAAAGCTCTCACACCCCCACCCCAGTGCCCCCGGTCCAGGCCACGCTGCCCNCCGGGGCCCCGGGGGGGGGGGGGGGGGTGTGCAGCCTGTGAGGGGCCCAGGACAAAGCTCTCACACCCCCACCCCAGTGCCCCCGGTCCAGGCCACGCTGCCCCAGGCTGACAGGCGGCAGCCTGGGTCTGCTCCTGCCCAGAGCATGGCCGCAGGCAAGTTCCTCCCCGACCAGGCCTCAGTTTCCCCTGCGTGCAGTGACGTGTCAGGCGCCTCCCTGTGCACCTGACGGCAGGATGCGGTAGCCACTTCCCCGCATGCCCAGCTGGGTGCCCGCCTTGCTCCAGGACACGGCAGGGGCCGGCTCGCCCGAGCTGTGGCACGTGAGCACCGCGGGTGCCATCCTGGTCACGGTGACGTCCGTCTGGTCGTCGGCAATGGTGGGGGGTGCTGAAATGCAACACAAGGCCTGGCTCAGCCGAGGGCCACCCAGGGCGCTTGGCATCCGGGCCCGGCAGACGCCAGCTAGAGGCAGCCTGAGCAAAAGGCTACACGGTGAGGAGGTGTTGGGGAGGGGGTGGTCAGCTTTGCTGCCTCAGCAGCTGCTTTTTGCTGGGCTTGGGGGACACTTGGGGGCTGCTTTCTGCAGTGTCCCCGGCACGTGAGAGCTGAGCGGTGCTCAGGGGAGGCAGCCAGGGGGACTGGCGTTTAACCTGCACCCTGAAGGAAAGTCGTGCATTGACCAGGGGAAGGGAACAGTGTTCATGGCAGAGGGAACAGCATGTACGAAAGCTCTGAAAACGAACAAAGAGCTGAGTGGCAGGCTGGACCCCAGAACAGGCAGGCTGCGGGGTGGGCTGGACAGGGCAGGGTCAGCATGGCCAGGGGACGTGGGACCGTGGCCCCAAGTGGCACTCTGCCCTCTCTCCTGAGAGCAGCCGGCAGCAGGGCGGATTTTAATCAGGGTGGTGACAAGACATTTGGGTTAGAACGTTCCGGATTAAGGGGAGACTCCTGTGAGTTCCGACACGCCAGGAGCTGTGCTGGAGCCAGGTGTCGTCAGTGCGAGTGGGCGGGGAGCAGAGAGCCTTGGAGGAGGTGGCCCGAGAAGCACAGGGAGGCTGAGAGGGGACAGCAAGTCCCCTGAGGTGGAGAGCGGGACCCCAGCGCCCCACCCACCCCTGCCCGACTCACTGTGAACAGTCACCAGGAAGCGCCTGCGGGCCTCGCCCACCCCGTTGCTCACCACACACTCAAACTGCGCGGAGTCCTGGGGCCCGGGGGCCGTGAGGAGCAGGGCGTTGGAGGGCAGGAGCCTGGGACGCGTGGACAGACAGACAGACAGACGTGAGGCTGCGGGGTGGCTGCCTCTCATCCGGGAACCTGCAAGGGGCGGGGTCTCCCAGGCCTTTCCCCATCCTGTGTCTGGTCCCAAGTCTGGTTCTAGAAGTTTCTACCAGAAACTTCTACCCATGAAGATCTAGCTACTGAGCTTGTGGAATTTTAGCTTTCCCTCGTTCCTCCAGAGCCTGTGCTTGCGGTGACGGCCACAGCCACGGCCACGGAGCAGTCACCAGTTACCGGAGCGCCTGCCGCAGACGGGGCCAGCTGCCCAGCACCTGGACCACTGACCGTCCGTCCTCTTGGCCTCGTGTCCTAAACGCCCCGCCAGGCAGTCAGGAGAGTCCCTCCTGGCCCCGAGGTTGGGGCACGAGCGCCAGTCTGGGCGGGACCCCGCACCGCTGGGTCCCACTCGGGCCCAGCCTGCCCTTGGGGAACAGCCCCTCCCACCCCAGGGCCCGGCCTCTGCAAGGCCCCACTCGTACCGGTAGGCGTCCTGCTGCGAATGGAAGTCCAGGTCCTGGCCGTCCTTCTGCCACACCACAAGGGGTTTGGGGGAGCCGCTGGCCTCGCAGGGCAGCGACGCTGGCGTGTACGCAGTCAGCGTCAGGTTGGAGGGGCCAGGAGCCATGGTTGGGGGCTCTGGGGAGAGACCAAGGGGGGCCAGGGGTCAGGGGCTCTCCCGAGGCTGTGTCCAGAGGCGGAGGTCTCCCCAAGAAAGCAGGGGAGAGGAGCCAGAGAGACTCCCCCGAGGAACCTGCCAACTCTCGAAGCTGGGCTGATGGGCATCTCCACCCCCTCGCGCTCTTCCCTAGAAGGTGGCCTCTGGACGCAATTCCTGACCAGCCAGCCCCAGGCCAAGGCGCTGGCGAGGGGCCCCGGGGGCCCCCGGGGGGCGTTGAGGGCAGTGCCCAGCCAGATTCTGGGAGCTCCGTCTACCTGCTGGTCACCCACTCAGCAGCGCGGGGCCAGCGGACGCCGCGTGGGGGAGCCTGTGCCTTGGGGCGTGTCAGGGTCCTGCTAACGGACCTCATGGTTGGACACTGCTCTTGGTTCCTTCGACTAGGAGGACCAGAAGCCGAGCAGGAGACGGGTGCGGGCCGCTGGAGCAGGGAGCACCTCCCCACGCCGCCTACCGAAGACCTGGAGGTTGCGGCCCTGCCGGTCCGAGCCTGCGGGGTTGGAGGCCAGGCACAGGTAGTGGCCAGCGTCCTGGGCAAGGACTGGCTGGATCCGCAGGGAGCCCTCTGGCAGCACCTGCAGCCTGGGGGGGGAAGGGGAAGGGGTTGCCATGGAGACTTGGGCACCAGCCAGGCCATGGGCGGTGTCCCTGGGGCGCCCTCCCCAGGAGGGACCATGAGGCCAGGGCCGGCTGGTCACAGCTACAGGCAGCTCCCACCCCAACCAGCGTCAGAATGAGGGGCTGCTTTGGCCTCCTGTGTCCCCCGCGGGTGCAGTGTCTCCCCAACAGTCAGCACAGCGGCACCCCCGCTGTTTCGGAGGACCCTGTCTGACAGCGGCCCCTTCCCAAGGGCAGGGCGGCACGGCTTAGCTCCGCCCCTGGCCTCAGCTGATTGGACCAGGGATGAACACATCACTCGGGCTGAGCCAATGGGATCCTCTGCCCTGGGAACTTGGGGTGGGGACTCGCAGGCAGCTCTCCGGGCGCTGAGGGTCCCGAATCTGAGGGTGGGGCTCTCGAGGCGGGGTGGAGTTGGGGGGGCTTCTCTGCCAGGGTCACAGAGAAAGAAGGCGCAGAAACCCGCTCTGCTCGTGCGCAGCCGGCTCCAGGGCTGGCTCTGCCTCGACAGGCCGGGTGCCGGGCGCCCACACCACAGGGCCGGCGCCCCACGAGGTCGCCCCAGCTCACGGAGCCGGAGCCGCTGCTTTAGGCCGCCGGTCAGCTGGGGCCGCTCCCGCGTTCTTTTCCCTGGTCGTCCCTCGTCCAGACTCCAAGGTCCCGCTCGCAGGGTTCCAATGCACCAACCAACAGCGAATCCAGGAGACCCCAGCCCCACCCCACCCCCGCAGAAGCAGGGCCAGGCGTGCTGTCCGGCCACAGCCTCCCGGCCAGGTGTGCCTGGGACCCCGTCTCGCCAGCGACGAGCCTTTCTCTAAGTGTTTCGAGGGCGTCTGGTAATCCCAAGAACCCCAAGAATCCAGCCTCGATGTCAATAAGCTGAGACCAGAGGGAGGAGGAGGAGAGGGGCAGAACCCCTCAACCCAACACAGAGGTTAGCACAGGGACCAGGACTCAAAACCAGACGGATGGACGGCGGCCAGGCGGAGGACTCGGCTCTCAGCGCCCTTGGCCGGGGGCCCTGTCCTGACGAGGGAGTCTCCTTTCTGTTCCACCTGCCCAAGCGGGCTTCTGTTTTGAGCATGCAAATTGCACCAGAGACCCCCTCCCGCGCCCACCTGGGGTTCTCAGGGTCCAGAGGGACCCCGTCCTTCCTCCAGCTCATCAGGGGCAGGGGGGCGCCATCCGCCTGGCAGGGCAGCAGGGCCGTCTGGTCCACGGAGGCGTTGACTGTGGGCGGCCCCGGCCGGATGGTGGGCACCGCTGCAGGGGGGCACAGAGTGGGTGCCGGGCCGGTAGTCCGGGGGCAGGGTGGGGGCAGGCAGGGGCGGCACTCACCGTGGATCTCCACATGGAAGGCCAGGCTGGTGCTGCCCGCTGCGTTGCGGGCCGTGCAGCTGTAGTCCCCGCCGTCGGCCAGGCTCAGGGCCTGCAGCTGGAGGAACCGGCCCCGCTCGGGGAACTGGGTGTGTGCGTCCGCCTGTAGGGTGGGGTGCAGAGGTGGCCCCCGGGGCAGAGTCACGGCTGGGGCAGTGAGGGGGGCTTCCCTGGGGTTGTCGACCCCCGGGTGGGGGACCTCATCAGCACCCGGCCAGGCCGGGCCGGCATCTGGACTGCCGGGGGGCCCGGGAAGCAGAGGGGCTTCTGCCCCATCTGGGTTGACCTGCAGCCCCAACCTGACACACACACAGGGCCCTCCGAGGAAGTAGATTCCCATGGGAGGGGTGACCCCGGGAGCTCTGCCCAGGGGCTCACGGTCAGACCGAGAGATACACTGTTGGTTGTGCAGCAGAGCAGCTCGGGAACTGGGCCCGGGCCACAGAGCAACCAGCAGCAACCGGAGATGCAGCGGGAGAAGCAGGGTGTGCGCGGAGGCTCTGGGTGCAGATCTGAGTCTGGCCCCAGTGTCTCCACGCAGCCAGCAGGGTGACCGTGGTAATGGGTGGAGGTTGGGGAGCAGGTTTGCCAAGTGCCGGCACTAAGCAGGCCTCTGCCTCTGGCCCGACATGGTCTGGGCCGGGAGGGACAGAGGTCCAGCCCAGCCCCCACCTGCAGCAGGACGCCATCCCGGTGCCACTCGATCTCGGGTGCTGGTTCCGCCTCCACGGAGCATTCCAGAACCAGCTGCCCTGGTGCCAGGCCAACCACGGAGCGGGGGCCCCGGGGCCCGATAACATTTGGGGGCGCTGTCAAGAGCAGAGGACATGAGAAATAGATCCGCCCCGTGGGTCCAGTCCTGCCTCCCTCGCCTACCCCTGCTCTGGCAGCCCCTACCTTGAACCCTGACCCGGAAACTCTTCTCAGCTTCACCAGCCGGATTCTGGGCCAGGCAAGTGTACAGTCCAGCATCACCCACCTGGGAATGGAGCAGGGTGAAACCAGTCGTTGCCCCCAGCCTGCCCACCGCCTGTCTGGTTTCCTTTACAAGACTCAGGATCCAGCCACAGGTCTGCTGAGTCTGCCTTCCCGCCTCCCCCCGACCCCTCTCTGAGATTTCTTCTCCAGGTCATCTCATCCTTGCTTCAGAGGTGGGGCAAAGCCCGCCTCCTCCAGGAAGCGCCCCTCACTGCACCAGCCCTCCTCTGGCCAGCCTGGTTTCTACATCAGCCTCGACTCTGGCCTGGCGGGTCATCTCCACATCCTCACCCTGCATGAAGCTGGAGCGCAGCCAAACCTTGCCAAGTGCTGCCCCCCCTTCCCCGGCCTCATCCCACAGCGGGTGGGGCAGAAGCACCTGCACAGCCTCCACCCGCAGCAGCCGGCCAGCCCTGCTGCCATCCTCTGTCCGGCTCAGGGGCCGCCCGTCCTTATGCCAGGTGATGTTGGGCTGGGGAGTGCCCTGGGCCTCACAGGGGAGCGCCAAGGTCGTGCCGGGGGTCAGCGACAGCTCTGCAGGCCGGCCCGAGTCCTCGATGTGGGGGGGATCTGCAAGACACCCAGCGGGGGTCAGCCATGGGGGCCGTGCCACACGCTGAGCTGGGGTGCACTCACGCCCCACCCTCCAGGTGCCGGACGCTACAGAGCCAGCGGTGGGGGGGTGGTGTCGGATGGGCTGGGCCCACATTCAGGGCATGATCATTTGTGCTTTGAAGCCAGCGGAGCTGCAGGAAGGAGGGGACCCACCACCGACAGTTTTTCTAATCTGCAGCTCATCGCTTAAAACATTCTGAGCTGGAAACTCAGGGCCCGGCCCCCAGTGCCAGCGTCCATCTCTGCCCCACACGGTCTGGGAGACTGGACAGGGGAGCCAGCCCACCGCAAGAAGCCCCCCCGGCCGTGGGCCCTGCCCTCCGGGGCTCACTTCCTCTCACTGCAGCCTCCCTGAGGCCCACCCGCCCCTCCCTGGGCCAGAGGGTCAGTGCTGGGGCGGAGCCCACCCATCACGGTCAGCCGGAAGTGCCTCCTGGCCTCGCCCGCCTCGTTCACGGCCACGCAGGAGTAGGTCCCCGAGTCGCCGGCTCCCACCGCCTCCAGCTGCAGACCACGGCCCTGCTCCGGGCCCCGGGGCAGCCAGGGCTCCCCATCCTTCGTCCACGACACGAGGGGCAGCGGGCTGCCCCGGGCTTCACAGGGAAGCAGCAGCGGGGAGCCCCGCACCACCGCCACGTCTTCCTGGAACGGCACGGGCTCCAGCACCGGGGGCTCTGCACAGGGTTGGGGGACACATGTCAGTCCATGCCAGGCAGCCCTCGCCAGGGCCTCTGCACAGGCCGCCCCTACTGGCCAGAGCGCCCTTCTCCTGGGCAGTTCCTTCTTACCTCTAGCCCTTGGCTTTGGCCACACCTCCTCCAGGAAGTCCTCCCTGAACCCCAGGCCAGGTGAGAAGCCCTCCTCTGTAACCCCACAGCACCCTCCTCCCCCTGCCTTTCAGAGCTGCTTCCCTTGGCTGCCCTGGTGGCAGGGCCCACCTGCCCCTGTCCACCCCGTGTCTGCAGGCCCAGGCACACCACGTGTCCGACGACCGCTCGTGAGGTGAGTGAGTGGGCAGTCGCATGAACAGACTGAGGAGCCGTGGCGGCCCAGCGGGCTCCGAGTCCCACCCGAGGCCAGAGGACCCAGCGAGGCCCCCGCCGCATACCGTGCACCCGCGGGCCCCTGCCGCATACCGTGCACCTGCAGGCTGAAGTTCCTGTTGGTCACGCCGGCCGAGCTTGCAGCCACACAGGTGAAAGTGCCAGAATCTGCCAGCTGTACCGGGGAGATCCTGAAGCCCTCAAGAGTGGGGGGCGCGGGCAGGAGGGAGGGAGGAGAGAGGGCGCACTCAGCATAGGGCCCCATCTTCCACCTGTCATCCTGTCTCCCAGCTGTGGCTGGCATGCACCAGTCCAGCCTCTGCCGAACCCCCTTCCTGGCTTCCCGGCGCCCCAGACTCCTGCCCCCAGGCCTGCCGCCTTCCCTGAACCACCTTACTCTGGCTCTGCCAAGGCTCTGATGCCCGTGGGGCTCCCCCACTGCCTGCCCCCACTCTCGTTTCGGTAGACCCTCTTCCCCCGGCCCCTCCCCTGGGCTGCACTGGTCAGTAACCCCGGTGACCTGAAACGGATCTTCGCTCAGCCCTGCCACGCACACAGGCGCTCAGAGCCGACCAGCGAGCCGTGGGCCGCAGGGCCTGTAACCCGCGGGCAGTTTGCTTCTGTATTTTTCTACCCTCCCCGGTGCCTGGAGTGCAGGTGCCTGCAGCTGTGCTGAGTGTGCTCAGGCACCTTCTTCCAGGAAGCCCTCCCTGATGTCCCCCCGCCCAGGGCCAGGCTGAATCCAGTGCAACCGGAGTCCATCACTGGGATCCGTGTCTCCCCCACTGGGCTGAGCTTCATTTCGGGGGCTCTGTTTGTCCTATTTCCATTCTAAAAACCACCCAGACACACTTCAAGCCTGAACGGCCTGGAGAGGGCGCCTGGGTCTGGCGGCCCTGGCAGCGGGCGGACTCCGCCTACCTGAGGGTGCGGCCGAGGCCATGGAGGTGGGTGCGCTGGGAGAGCGGCAGGGGCAGGCCGTCCTTGAGCCAGCTCATGTGGATGGGCGGGGAGCCCCAGACCGGGCACGCCATGGCCACCAGCTCCCCCGGCCTGCTCACCAGGCTCCCCGAGCCCTCCGCCCCTTGCTCGATGGTGGGAGGGACTGGGGCGGGCGGAGAATAAAGCGAGGCAGTGAGGGGGGGTCAGGGCCGGGCAGGGCAGGGCAGGGGGCTCCCTTCTGGAAGTTCAGGGAGGACTCCTGGGGCAGACTTGGGCCACAACCAGCCACGGTGGAGGGGGCCACAGGAGCCCCACGAGGATGGCGCCTGCACGGGGGCACGGCTCCAGGCCCCTTCTGCTCTCCCTCTCGCTGGCCCCCTCACTGCACCCCAGAGTGGCCGTGCCTGTAGTCCGAGGAGGGGGCTCCAGACCCAGCGGGGCAGACCAGGCCCCCTCGCAGCTCACGGCGTGGCCAGCCCAGGCTCAGACCGGCCCTCCCGCCCGCGCCCCGCAGAGCCGCTCACCCAGCACGCTCACGGCGTGCAGCCTGGCGTCCTCGCCAGCCGCGTTGTGGGCCACGCAGGCGTAGGCGCCTGAGTCAGAGGCCCTCAGGCCCTTGAGCACTAGGGAGCCGCCGTCCAGGTAGAACCTGGTGGGAGAGCAGCCGTGAGGGCCCGCAGGAGCTGTGGGGGGGTGGGGGGCGGGGGGGCGGCCTTACCGGAGGTGGGAGCCCGCGTGCTGGGCCAGGGGGCCCCCGTCCTTCAGCCAGGCCACGGCGGGCGGCGGCTGCCCGTCGGCCTCGCAGTCCAGCCGCACCTCCTGCCCCTCCAGCACGCTGTGTTCCTGGGTGGTGCCCGAGCTCTGGATCTGGGGGGCCACTGTGGCAGGGCAGTGGTGAGGGGGGCACGGGCAGGGCTGGGTGGGGGTGGGGGTGCAGGGCGGGGGCACAGACATACCCAGCACGGCCACCACGAAGTCCTTGCGGACCTCGGCCCGGGCGCTCTCAGCCACGCACGTGTAGGTGCCGGCCTGGGCAGGCTGCAGGCGGCTCAGCTGGAGGCGGCGCCCCCGGGAGACCACGCCGCGCGCCACGCTGCTCTCTGCGGAGGGAGGGCCGTGCCAGCTGCAGCTGCACAGGCCCTCCCGGCCCAGGCGCAGGCGCCCCGGCTCCTGGGGCAGTGTCCCTCCCCCGGGCCACGCTGGAAGACCCCAGAAGCCTCCTTCTGCGCTCAGAGGGAAACTGAGGCCCACAGGGGCCGTCTCTCTCCACTGCCCTCAGCCTGGCCCCCGACTGCTGTCGCTTCCTGGGGCGTCCTTCCCAAAGGGCCCCCCTTAGTGTCCAGGGTCCCCTTCCTGTCAACTCTCACCTCCCACCTTCTCTCCAGCTCCTCCCCCAGAGTCCATCGAGGCCGACCAGCCACTACTGGCACCCACGCAGGTCATGTCGAGGCTCCCGCCCCCCCTGCCCCGGTGGGTGCCGCCCCCTCGCTCTCCCAGTGCACCTCCACCTGAAGCCTCCCCGGCTGCTCCGGCCCAGGCTGGTCCACTCCTGCCCGGAGTCCATCTGGCCAGCCAGCGCCCCAGCACAGCGTGCAGCTGCGAGCTCGGGGGTGGGCGATGAGGGATGTGGGCCTGGCCTCCGGGAGCTCAAGTGCATCAGAGAGCACGAAGAGGGGGCCTGGGGGCGTCCCTGGGAGCCCCCACTGGGGCAGGGCCGTCGGGCAAGGCTTGGAGACGAGACTCAGATGAGACTGGAGGAGCTGCTGCCCCAGCCGGGGTCCAGGGGCCTGGGCTGGGGGGTTTCCAGGTAGAAAAGGCGGGAGCTGGGCCGATGCCAGGGGCAGAGGTACGGCCTTGCCCACAGCCGCCACGGCCCAAGCGCCACGGTGCACGGGGCAGGAAGTGACCGACCCACACGGTGGAACCGCGGCCCACAGAGGAGCGTAACACAAACGTAGAGGAACGGCAAAGGGGGGAAGAGCCGAGCCGCCCGGCACCCTGGTGGACGGGGGCAGGTCTGATGCAGGCAGCAGCGCAGGCTGGAGGCTGCGGATCCACACCCGCATAAGGCTCGGACGGGCCTGCCCAGAGACCAGCCCGGTGAGCAGCCACCTCAGACGGGGTGGGGAGGGGCGGGGGGGGGTACGGGGAGGGGAGGGTGGGGGGAGCGGGGCTGCCTCTTGGGCGACAAGCGTGCTCCAGAACCGTCAGTGACCCTGGCCTGTAAACGCATGAGAAGTGAGAGGCCCTCCGCGTTCAGAGGTGAGTTACACGCCACAGGACGCCCGCGCGGTGTCTGGCGGGTCTTAGAAACAGACTCGGGGCTTTTCCTCACCAACAGTGTAAGGGAATGATGTGAACAAGACGGTGTTATTTACGGCCGTGCTGCACGTGGATATGTCGGAGAGTTACCAGAGACAGACAGAGGAGAGACAGGCAGGCCTGAGGCCACAGGCTTCGCAAGGAGCAGAGGCTGACGGCCCAGCGCCCCTTCTGCCCCGTGGAGCCTGCACTCGACGCCGGCATGGAGCTCCTGCCCTCGCCGGCAGCGGCGCACTGACTGGACAGGCGGGTGTGGGCACTGGCAGAGGGTGGGACTCAGACCAAGGCAGGATGGGGCCAGTCACTGCAGGGCCAGGTCAGGGCTGCGGGCCCGGAGCTACCGGAGGGGAGCAGCTGTGGGTCACTGCCAAGGCTGGGGGGCTGCGGGCCTCGGCTCCACCCTGCACGCCTCTCTCACGGGAGCCGACCGGACACACACACTGGGGCCTGGAGCGGACCTTGACGTGGGCGTTTTCGGGCCACATTGACAAGAAGTGGGGGGTGGGGCCAGTAGCTGCCGGCTGTGGGTTTGGCCAAGAACAGCTCTAGCCACATGCCCCCCTTTCACCGTCGCCCCATCCAGAAAGGGGTGTTCACACCACACAGGCCGGGCGGCGTGCTCACCCACGGGCATCCTGTCCTTCAGCCAGGTCACCGTGGGTGCAGGGACGCCCGTCACGTCACAGGCCAGCACCAGGGGGCTCCCGGCCAGCTGGCTCACCACCTCCGTCTTGGGGTTTGCAAATGTCGGGGGCACTGCAGGAGAGAAGCCAGATCCCAGGGCCCAAAGACTTCACTGCTGCTCCTTCCTCTGGGCAGAGCTGGGCACCCCACAGCCCCCCAGCTCAGGAGTGGACACTGCTTGGCCTCGATGGTCACCCGAGCTGAGTATTACGACTGAATAGCCAGCAGCGGGCCACTTCACACACGGACAGCTGCGGTGTGCACGCGCTTCAGAACGTGCACAAGGCCGAGCCTGCAAGCACCTGCGAGCACGTAAGGGCACCTGCTCCCGCGGATGCACCCTCCGTGTCCAGGCAGACATCACTGATGGAGCCCCCACTCTGCACCCAGGCAGACATCACTGATGGAGCCCCGCACTCTGTGTCCAGGCAGACATCACTGATCGAGCCCCGCGCTCCAGCTCAGCCAGGGAGACAGCCTGCACTCTGTGTCCAGGCAGACATCACTGATTGAGCCCTGCGCTCCAGCTCAGCCAGGGAGACAGCCTGCGCTCAGAGCCGTCAGCAGTGGAACACAGAGGCCAGGGCTCAGGATGAAACACCTTTGCCCGCAGGGACCCAGTAGCCCCCTTATCCAGATTCCACCCTTGCACCCTCAGCCTCCCGAGTGTGGCCAGGGGCCCCTTGGCAAGGCTCCCACAGCCCCAGCCTACCCTGGACGGTGAGCGAGAAGGTCCGTGTGGCCTCCCCGGCCGCGTTGCTGACTCTGCAGCTGTAGAGACCTTTATCTGACACCTGGGCAGACAGCATGTGGGAACGTGTACATGGTGGGAGAGGGGACCTAGGGGTACCCCCAAACACACAGGTCCCAGAACTTTCCAGGGCAGCACTTCCCCAAACATGCACATCCTGCCTGGGAACCAGGGGGAGGCCCTCCCTGGTGGTGCAGCAGGTTAAGCAAGCGCGGTGCTGTGAAGCATCCACAGCCGCTGCAGCACGAGTTTGATCCCCAGCCAGGGAGCTGGACCACATGGCGCAGCAGATCTCTCCTGCCTCACCCGCTGCTCCCCTCAGCAGTGTGTTTCAGTCTGCTTGTTCTGCTCCCCTCTCTGTCTCTGGTCAATCTTCTAAACCCCCCACCTCTGGCCTGTACTCCAGTTTTTATACACATAAATATATCTTTAAGAAGAAAAAAAGAAGCCAGGGGAAACAGGACCCGCTGACCTTTCCCAAGAACCCCAAGAAGCGGAAGGATTGATGGAAAGGGAATGCAGACTCCCCACCCCAGGACCAGCCATCCCGTGGGCTAAGCTGGAGGAAAAGGCTCCTCGTTCTGGGTGGGCCAGGAGAGAGGGGCCCAGGATGGACCCCCCCTCCCTGCAAACACCTCACCCCAGGGAGGGAGGGCAAGCAGACCCCCAGGAAGTCATAACCAGAAGGGCCTGGATAAGCTCCTAGATCCAGGGAAACGGAGGCTGGTGGGGGGCCTGCTCAAAGTCATTCTGTGGTGGGGAGCACTGGAGGCTGCTCCTCAACTCAGCCAGGGGCCTGCTGGGCCCTGTAGGCACCACGCCGGGTGCCCCCTCCCCCCACCCAGCACCCCTGGGACTGGGAAGCGCAGCCCCACAGCACTTGGCCACGGCGCTGCTCACCTGCGTGTCCAGGATCTCCAGCCTCTGCCCACCTGGCAGCACCTGGGTCCGCTGTGTCAGGATCAGGGGCTGCCCGTTCTTTAACCAGGTCACAGCCGGCTCGGGGAGCGAGTCCGTCTCGCAGCTCAGCTCAGCCTGGCTCCCGGCCTGCACCAGAACTGCCTCCTGGGGTCCGCTAGGAGCCCGCCTGAAAGTGGGGGGAGCTGGGGGAGATAGGGGACTGAGGCATGGAGGCCACAGACCAGCAGCCCACGGGGGTCCCGCATGGACTCAGCCAGAGAGGGCATAGACGGGGGGGGGGGGGTGTGCAGGGAGAACTCAGGCCCCGCTGCGTGACTGGGGAGCCTCCTGCCCCCGGGCCTCAGCCCGGCCGTGGGGAGGTGCTNGGGGGGCGGGGGGGGGGGGGGGGGGGTGTGCAGGGAGAACTCAGGCCCCGCTGCGTGACTGGGGAGCCTCCTGCCCCCGGGCCTCAGCCCGGCCGTGGGGAGGTGCTCCGATGGCCCTTCCGGACTCTTCTTTCCATGGGCAGGCCCCAGCTGGGTCAGAGCCCTCTCTGGGGCTCACACCACCCCCATTTCCTCCAGCAAACCAACACAGAAGCCCCCTCCCTGGCTGGGCGCCCACGGAGCTAGGAAGGAACTTGCAGCGAGTCCTGGGTCATTATTTCTTGGCGGCTTTTCCCCAAAGGGCTTGACGAGCACAAGACCAGAGAAGCTCCGCGCAAGAACCGCAGAAGAAGCAGGCTCGGGATGCCCCCTCGCCCCCCAGGGCCGGGGCTGAGAGCTCGCAGCCCGCCCTCTCGTCTTGAGACCCTCGTTACCGCGCGGGCGGGAGACCCAAGGCTCGGAGAGGAGGAGCGCCAAACACGAGCGGGGCCGAGTGTCCAGCCCACGTGCGCACCGGGACGCGGACGCTGCGAGCCCTGGACGGCCGAGGGCAGGCGGGGATGGGACGTACCCAGCACGCTGAGCTGCACCAGCTTCTGGTCCCGGCCGGCGGCGTTGAGGGCCTCGCACACGTAGGTGCCGGAGTCGGAGGGCTGCACCCGAGCCAGCTGCAGGGTGTGGGTGCCTGCGGGGTGGGGACAGCCCGGTTCTAGCTCCAGCCCGGAGCCTGCAGACCCCAGCCTGCTGCAGGCCAGTGGAGCCGGGCCGCTGCGGGCTACCCACCGGGCAGGAGGAAGGCCTCGCCTCCCAGGGCCAGGGCCCGGCCGTCCTTGTGCCATGTGACCTCTGCGCTGGGGTGCGCATGGACGTCGCAGGGCAGGGAGACGCTGCTGTTGAGGGTGCTGGAGATCTGCTGCGCGTGCGGGCCTGCAATGCGCGGCGGGACTGCCCGGCCCGAGACAAAGAGGCACGTGAGGACGCGTCCGCAGAGGCAGAGGCCGGCGCAGCGCTCGGCGCGTCCCCTGGGAGCCCTCAGCAGCGCAGCCTGGAGCGGTCACCCGGACGCGGGGTGAGACCGGGCTGGCCTCGAGGCGAGCCCCTCTCCAGGCCGCTCGGCGGCGGGGCCAGAGCCAGCACACAGACGGGGTTTCCGGCCTGGACCGTGATGCCAACGCCGCCGCCCTCTGCCCAGGTCACCGCTCCCCGCTCTGGGGCAGTGGTGCGGGGGCCGACCCCCAGGTCTCCCGCTGCTCTGCCCGCAGCCGTGGGCCCAGGGGCGGCTGCAGGTGTGCCCAGGGCCACGACCAGCTGATGTCGCTGTCCCAGGGTGTGGCTGGCACCAGGCTGGACCCTGAGCTCTGAGCGCGGACCCCAGAGCCAAGACACGGGCGCCCAGGCCCGCGCACCTGCCCCTCCTCCGGGCCCTGGGCAGCCCAGCTCACCTTGCACCCTGAGCGTGAACAGCTTCTCCGCAGAGCCCGCCGCGTTCTCCGCCACGCACATGTAGCTGGCGGCGTCGGCCGCCTCCGCCGCGGAGACCTGCGGGCACAGGGAGCCAGGCCTGAGGGCCCAGCCGGCGGGCCACTCCAGCCCTGGTGGGCCCGGGGGCCTCCTCCCTCCGGCCCCAGCTGCAGCGGGTGCAGGGCCAGAGGCACGACGCGGTGTCCCCACGGGGCTGCCCCGGCGCCGGACCTGGCATCCTGGCGGCGAGAGTGACCAGCAGCGCCACGGGGTGGCTGGGTGACTTTGGGAAGCACCTAAGGCTGGGGCTAGTTGCCAGGGGGACCAGCCAAGTGGTCAGAAGGTTGGAATGTCCAGTGCTGGCCCCAGACCGATCAGGCCGAAGGAACGAAGCCCAAGTGGACGGGCCTGGGAGAGCTTCTGGCTGGAGGACATGCGGAGGTTTGGGGACAGGTGCAGCGGGCACCTGGACGGGCGTCCGTGCCGCTTCCCACACCTCTGGGCAGACGGGGGCAGGGTCAAGTTGCCCTCCGTGTCTGGGAACTGCTCGTGGGTGCGGGGAGTCTACCCTGACACCCCCACTGGAATGGGGTCCCAAAGCCCCCCAGAAGGCACCCTCGTGTGCTCGGGCAGCGCTGAGGGGTGCTGCTGCGTGTAGGCACAGCCCACGTCCGACGAGGCCGTGCAGGGGCGCGCAGGCCCGGGAGCATGCAGAGAACAGCCTGCCCGCCCGCGAGGGCTGCCGGAGTCGCTGCCCTCCAGGGTTCCGCAGCGGCCGGGTGCTGTGGGGCTCCGGGCGCGGCTCCGTGGGCGTGCGGGGGCCCCGGAGTGGTGCACCCCGGGTGCACATGAGGTGCAGTGCCGCCTGCCTCCAGCGAGGCCCCCAGGGCGCTTCGGGCGCTCCAGCAGGGTTCCAGGCAGAGCCTCGTTCGCCAGAGACCAGGACAGCTGCCGGTTCCCAGGCAAACCACACAGGCCCGGCCGGCCCGGGCTGGGAGGGGCCGCTCTGACCTGCAGGACTCGCCCGGCGTCCAGGACCTGCAGCCGGGGGCTCGGGGAGAACGGCAGCCCGTTCTGGAGCCACGAGACGGCGGGCGCGGGGCTGCCCAGGGCCGGGCACTCCAGGCTGACGGCGCTGCTGGCGTTGACAGTCACCTCCTCCACCAGCTCCTCCGTGTCACCCAGGATCACAGGGGGGGCTGCGGGGACAGCAGGTAAGGAGCAGGGGCCTCCTGGGAGAGGTGCCCGCTGGGGGCTTGGGGCGAGAGCAGCCTGGGCCCTGGGCGCCAGCCCGCAGGCCCGACACAGACCCCGGCGCACGAGCGCGGCTGACGCAGGCCCCGCAGCTGCAGGCGGCTCGCTCGGCCTTTGAGGCCAGCCCTGCACCAGGGCCCAAACTGTCCCCCCGCACTGGGGCCCTCGGGGGCCTCCAGGGAGCACAGGGGAGGTGCTGGGGGCGCAGACCCGACGCCCGCTGGCCACTCACTCAGCACCAGCAGCTCGTAGTGCAGCCAGTCCTCGCCCACCTCGTTGGCGGCCCTGCAGGAGAACCTCCCGGCGTCCTCCGCCCGCACCAGGGGGATCTGCAGGACACGGCCCCCTGCAGGGACGTGGGCACACGTGACACATGGACAGGGGCCTGAGCGCAGGCCAGGAGGCCACGCCGGCCCCCAGGGGGCCCGGAGCGCAGCAGGGACCCCCTAGGTCCTCACGGGGCTGGGGCAGCTTCACCAACACGCGGGGTCATGAGTCTTCCGAGCTGCCTAGCAAGGGCCCGGCTCCCCCCACCCCGGTGACCGCTGGCCCTGTAGACAGTCTCGGACACGCGGGTCTCGGCCCAGAGGTAGCCGGCCCAGGCGAGAACTTTGGCGCCGGAGCCCGTCCAGCTGCACCGGGAAAGGAGGCGTGAGGCCCAGGGCACTGCCCCGCCCCATTGCACAGCGAGCAGCACTGGGAAGGGCGGCCCCGCTGGCCGCACTGGTTTGGGGTGCCTGTGCCCCCACAGACGCCAGTCTGCAGGCCCACCTTGCAGAATGGACACCCCGTCCGTGGCCGCGAGGGGCTGGTCCTCCCTGAACCAGGTGAGCTCGGGGGGTGGCACCGCGCTGGACTCGCAGTACAGGTAGGCAGGGCTGTTCTCGGGGACCTCGCGGTACTCCGTCACCCCGGCCCGGGCCTCCTCCTCACGGGACAGGCTCTCAAAGCCCACGCCGGTGTCGCCCACCCTCTGGAACATGGGGGGCACTGGGCGGAGAGGACAAGCCATCAGGAACACGCTAGGGCGGGGGGTGCGTCCTTGAGGCGCCTGCACCCCCTCCCCGGGCACGGCCCGCCCCGCAGCTGAACCCCCACCCCGGCCGGCGGGCGGGGCCGTGTCCTGCACAGCAGCTTCCAGCCGGTGTGCGGTGAGGCCCCGCCCCTCGGCGCGCATCTACGGCCTCAAAGACTCCGGGATGCTCTGGGGTGCGGGAGGAGCAGATGCCGTGAACCACCCTGGGCAGAGCAGATGGCCCGCCGTTCGGCCTCGGGGGCCTCGAGGGCCCGGCTGGACGGCCCACATTTACAGGGCCCAGGGGTGCAGCGGTGCTGGTGACGAACAGTCACGACAGTGCAGACCCGGAGTCTGGGTTAGAGAAAGAGGGAGGGGATGAGCACCCCAGAACAGAGTCCTTCTGCCAGGACACCCCAGAAGCACCCCACGCGAGCCCTGGCTCTGACACACCTGAACTCGACTGGCACCAGCCCTTTCCCTCCCGCCCGCCCCCTTCCCTCCCCCTTCCCAGGGGTCAGGTCCAAAGGCCCTGGGGACCCGCAGGGATGTGGTGACAGCATGGCCACTGCAGCCCCCCTGGGGTCTCTCTTGCTCCTCTTAGGAGCTCTGAAGGGCTCTTTCCTCCTCTCTGTATCCAGCGAAGTGGGGGAGCTACAGAAACACCTTTGGGGGCTCCTAAGGTGCCACCCTATCCACAGGGTCTTTCTGGGACAGCCACGCCAGCAGCCAGGGAGCAACCACAAGATTTGCAGACTTGGGCGCTGCAGAGACGGCCAGACCCGGGTGCTGTGAGCCCCCACCCGTCCCCCTTGGTCCCCTGTCCGGAACCCCCAGGCCACTCACCGGCCATCCCCTTGCAGGCCAAAGGAAGGCCGCACGGGCAGGCCCCAGGCCCCGCCCCGCCCCGCCCCGCCCCCCGACGCACCCTGCACCAGCACGCTGAAGTCCTGGTCGTCCTCGCCCGCCTCGTTGGAGGCCACGCACAGGTAGCGGCCCGAGTCCGAGCGCCGCGTGGGCCGGATCTGCAGCAGCCGCCCCTCACCCAGGACGCTGAGCCGCTGGTCAGGGGTCACGGGCTGGGGAGCAGGGGCGCGGGGTTCAGAGGGACGAGGGGCAAAGGCGGCCGGGAGCTCCCGCACTGGGACAGCGCCACCGGGCCTCTCTGCAATGCCCGCCCGGGGCGCGCGTGTGGGGAGAGAACGACGCAGCGCAGCGGCTCAGCACCGCGAGACTGCTTCCTGTGAAGAGCTGCACTTCTCATCACTAAACAGTGGGCGCGCCGGCGGCCTCTGGGGCTACCGCTCCCACTTTCACTTGCTTTTGGAAAACGACAACTCATTCAATCCCCATGACTCTGCGGGGTACCCCCCTGCACCCTTCAGCTCCTCCCGCTGCCCCCTCTCCGCTCGGAGCCCCACGTGGCCACCTCCTGTTGCACAGGCCCCTGGTGCTGGTCACGCCTCGTGTGAACCCCTTTATCCCACCCATGTGGGTGTCTCGCCCAGGGACGCCTCTGCTCCGTGCGCGTCTGATGCTGGCACCTGAGCCTGGCCCGCGTCTCGGCACACCGCTGCCTCCCGCTCTGTCCGTTCTGCTATGGCTGAAAAGTCTCCCAAGGGGCACGGACCCCTCCTCTGGCCCCAGTCCTCTGCCTGGGGCACCCGGGTGGCCCCCAGGGCCTAGCTGTTGTCAGGAATACTGCAGCAGACACGTGGAGCGTAGAGTTTGGGGCTGACGGTATCATGTTCTTTGGATAGATGTGGGCTAGGGGCTTTGTCTGCCTTTTCTAGAAGGTTCTGAGCAGAATCAGGAGCCAGAGATAAGAGCCCGAGGTGGTCCTGGCAGCGGCACTCACCTGTCCATCCTTGTACCAGCTGATGGTGGGCGGGGGCACGGCCCAGCACTCACACTCCAGGGTCAAAGTGCTGTTGACCTTGGTCTTCACTTCCTTCATGCTGACCTCCCCCGAGGGGTCGTCTTTGGAGATGGACGGAGGGACTGCAAACACAAGGAGGCGTGTGAAGAGCAGGTTGGGGAGGGACGCTGAGAGCCCGTGTTCACCCTGCCCCCAAGGCCATCCCAGAGACGGGGGGCTCCTGAGTGGGACGGGGACAGGGACCCTGGAAGCTGACCTGCTCCCAAGGCCATGTGCTCAGGGAGGTGACAGTGAAGTGGCAGGGCAGGGCAGGTTGAAGCCGGGTGGCCCCTGGGAGTCCGGGAGGTCCCAGGCCTTCTGGGCGCACCCCAACACCGGTGGCCGAAGGAAACCAGCACTGGCACAGGCCTGGGCGCCTTGGGGGCCCCATCCTAACTCGCTCTTTCCCCTCGTGTCCTCAGCCCTCCAGAGACCAGCCACGGGGAGATCCTTGGGTGTCATCTGAGCTCCAGGGCTCCCCAGCAGCCTCCTGCCCATCCAGGGGAGCCCGCAGGCCCCCAACTCACTGAGGACTTCCACGTGGTAGTGCTTCACGGCCTCCCCAAGCTCGTTGGTGACCACACAGGTGTACTGGCCGGCGTCCTCCTTCTGGGCATTCAGGATCTGCAGCCCGTGGGTGCCTGCTTGGGGGGTGGGGGCCAAGGTCACCCTCAGCTTGAGCTCAGACTCGCGGTCCCTTCTTCTGTGCCACCTGCCCCTGCGCCCCCAGGGGGCATCACCTGGAAGCAGCTGAACGTTGTCGGAAGCCTCAAACGGGGCCCCATCCTTCATCCAGGAGATGGTTGGGGGCGGGAAGGCCAGCGCCTCGCAGATCAGAGAAATGGGGTTGTTGACCGTCACCGTCACCTCCTCGTCCCCACTGTCCTCGGTCACTCCCAGGATAGTGGGAACCACTGTGGAGGGGGCAGGGAAGGCACCCCAGGTCAGGGCACCCGAGAAAGGCTCAGACCCTTGGGTGCGCCTGCTGTTTGCAATTCCCAGATGGGAGACTGAGGCTCATGGGAGCCCTTGCTTGGGGCTGCCAGCCTTGAATCTGGGTGACCCCGAGCCCGGGTGCTCCACCCATCACAGGGAACGCTGCCTCCATTAGCAAAAAACTCCCCCAGCGCCCTCTCAGCCCCGAGGTGCCCCTCCTTGAGCTGGGGCTGGCGGAGCTGCTCCTGGCTGGGGGAAGCTGCTCTCCATGGTCCTGAGACTTGCCCTTTCAGCTCGCAGGGGACTCTCCCTTCCACCGCCAGTGTCTTTACAACGGGTTTTACTACACCCCGCTGGCCCAGCTCATGTTCTAGATCCCTGTCTCTCCGGCCTAACAGGACCGCTGTTGGCGCAGCACCGACCACAGGAGAGGACAGCCGGGTGAGCCCACCTTGGCCTGGAGCTACCTCCTCGCCTCTCTGGGCCTCAGAGCTCCCAGTGACTTGAGGTGGGGACATCTCCAACCCATCACAAAGCCTGGCCCATGACAGATGTTCCACCACTATCATGGCTGTTGCTGTTACTGCTGAACTTGGGGAAGTGAGAAAACTCCTGGCGTGCCTCGGGGGGGCTGTTTCAGGAGCTGGTCCCCTTGGTTTTCCCTCGTGCCGGCACCGAGTGACCAGCACGTACCCAGAATGCTAAGCTGCAGGTGCTTGGTCTTCTCGCCCACTGTGTTGGCTGCAATGCAGGAGTAGTGGCCGGCACTGGAAAGGTTAGCCTGGAGAACCTGCAGGAGGGCTCCGTCCGGAGAAATGCGGTGGGCGTCTCCGCTAGCCAGGGGCTGGCCATCTTTGAACCACGTGACCTGGGGCTTCGGGTGACCTGCACGCACAGGGAGGCAGGGAAGACAAGGCAGCAGGCTTTGACTAGGCGGGCACGGAGGTGCCCCAGCATGGACCCGGGGTGTGGACGCTGTCTTTGGCCAGAATCCAGTGCAGTAGGGCAGCAGCCACCTAGCCTGGCCTTGCCCTTCCCTCTGTGACTTGATTGTCTTTTTCTTACCAAGGAGCAGACGGAGAAGGGGTAGACAAGAGAGCATCGCATCACCCCATCCACTTATCCATCCATCCGTCCATCCCCCATCCATCCGTCCATCCCCCATCCATCCATCCACCCATCCATCTGTCCATCCCCCATCCATCCATCCATCCATCCCCTCCCATTCATCCATTCTTCCTTCCTTCCACCTACCCACCCATCCATCATCTATCCACCCATGCATCCATGCATCCATTCATCCTTTCCTTCATCCATACACCCATTCTTCTATCCATCCAACCAGCCATTTAGTCATCCATCCATCTATCCATCCGTCTATCTGTCCATCCGTCCACCCACCCAGCCACCTGTCCCCGCCCACAAGCATTAACGGGCACCTACTCTGCCCAACACCGGGGAAACCATAGTGACAAGCAGCCCTTGGGTCTTCCAGGGGCCCAGAGCCCGGCTGAGCTACGCAGATGTCACGAGGCCACTGTGGCCAGTGAGTCAGCGCTGCGAGAGGGAAGCCCTGGGGCCCAACAGAGGCAGCCCACTCGTCCGGGGGGCAGCGAGGGGCTCCTTGAGAGTCCTGCAACTGAAGCCCGTGGCCGGTGAGGCGCAGGGAAGCGGATCGGGGCAGAGACGAGGGCAAAAACTGCAAGGGCCCCGGTGCTGAGCTCCAGACGGGGAAGCTCGTGGGGAGCAGCTGGGCTGTGGCTGGCAGGCCGGACCCTGAGCTCCTTCCTTTCCCGGCTGCCTCCTCCCCTCCCCCAGCCCGCCCTGCGAGGTCCTCACCTGTGGCATTGCAGGTCAGGTGGGCTGTCTGCCCCCTGGGGACCCTGACGACCTCCTCCAGGTCCTCCTCCTCGATCCTGGGAGGAACTGGAAGAGGCAGAGAGGGCTGCTGCTGACCAGGGCCGGCCCGCTTGGCCTGGAAACCTGGGAGCAGGGAGCCGGGAGTCCAGAGCAGCACTCTTCAGTTTCCTGTGCCTCAGTCTCCCCTTCCCCTCATGACACTTCCCCGGGAAGCGAGTTTAACGACCATTTGCTGCTGACTAAGGGGAAGACCAGTGCGCCGGGGCGGAGACTGGGCAGAGGAAGGTGCTGTGGGTGGGCCTCCTACCTGGGTCAGGCCCAGCTGAGCCTGGGAAGCTCCGCAGCAGCCGCAGAGCAGAGGAAAATAAGGCTGGACCCGCCCCCGCTTCCTGTGCCGGGTCCCTGGTACAGCCTGCGCCCCTAGTCCGGGGCCTGTCCCCTGAAGCCCCGGGAAGGCGGGGCAGGGCTGGTGGGCTATCCCGAGAACAGCACGACATACCCAGGACGTCCACGCTGAAGTTCCTCCGCGCCTCCCCGGCCTCGTTGCTGGCCAGGCAGGAGAAGGGGCCTCTGTCTCGCTCCTGCGCGCGGGTCACCCTCAGCATCCAACCGCCTGGGGACAGGGGGGCCGGGGGCCGAGCGTGGCTACGAGCAGCCTCCGGCCCACGCTGCCCCCCGGGAAGAGGAGCGCCAGCATCGCCACTAGACGCGTGTGCCTCCCGTCGCCGGCCCTCAGATGGGGAAACTGAGCCCAGGAGGGTAAGCGGACGGACCCCCGGGCCATCAGCACCGCCGGGGCAGACCAGGACCCTGTTCTAGCGGCACCGCTGTCGCCTGGCTACCCCCGGTTCCGGGCACTGGCCAGGGCTAAGAGGAGAGCAAGCGGGCAGTGTTGCCCAGCCGGGTCAGACCCCATCTCTGACGGACTCCGTAAGGGCCGCTCCCAGCTCCTCTTGGCAGAAGCCGGAGGTCTCCAAAGACCGGCCCAGGAGGAGACCAGGCATCACTCATCGACGGCGGCCTTCTCTTCTGCCAGGCCCACGCGCAGTCCCTGAATCCGTGTGATCACGATGCCGGGGGCAGCCCCACCCCGTGCCCAGACGTGGTGCACAAGACAGATTTATTCGCTACCCCTGCTTTGCCTGCAGAGAACGATCGACAGGCCCCAGAGGCTGAGCTCCAGTGGCCTTCAGAAGTCTTTGCAGGGCTTGGATGGAGCACTGTCTCACGGTCTCGGTTTCCCCAGTTATAGACCAGCAAGACCCGTCACAAACCAGCTGTGAGAGGAGGCTGCACATTCAAAGAAAAAGGGGTTTTGATCGGCCTCTCCAAGCCTGTCTCTCCTCTGTAGGATTTTTTATAAGGACCAAGAGAATTTTTGCCGCAGGAATTATCAGTGCCTTGACCAGGCAGGTGATCACTGGAAATCTCTAGAAGGGGAGCAGAGTAGGAAGTCTTTTCCAAAATTATTTAATCCCCTTTTTTTTCCTGGCGCACATCACCTTTGGGGTGCACCAGCATTTTGGGGTACACTTGAAACGGTCCCAAACAGACCTGGCAACTCAGGGCCAGTGAGGAGAGGCAGAGGTCAGCCCCGACAGCCTCATGCCCCCGGCGGGCACCTTACCTGCCAAGAGGTAGGTGTCCTCTCCGGGGCCGATGGGCTCCTCCCCGTGGAACCAGCGGACGCCTGGGGCAGGGGTGCCCGCGGCCTCACAGAGCAGTGTCAAGGGGCTGTGCAAGGCCACGGTGATGTTGGTCAGTGCGTCCAAGTCTCCAACAAACACTGGGGGCACTGGACACAGAAGAAGTCTTTCAGGTCCAGACAGGGGTGCCCCCCACACTGACCCCCGCCTGAGGGCCCGCTCCCCAGTTGAGGGACTCTGAGGGGCAGAAGTGACAAGATTGAAACTGTTCCCCATGAAGGGGGAGTGGGCTGCGGTGGGAGGCAGACACCTTGGGCCTCAGTTTCCCCAGCACCCCAAGGTGTGCCAGGGAGATTCAACCAGAAGGCCCCGGCTTAGCACAGTGCCTGGCAGGTGCTGAGTGGATGAGACTAGAACTAGAGCAAAAGTGACCGCGGCCTCTCACGTGCCCCAGCGCCGACGGCAGCTTCCAGAGGATTCATTCCAAAGAGAAACACGTGCAATCACACAGGGACAGCCAGGAGAGGTTAAGGGTCCCAGCAAGGCCAGGGGCACGGTGGGGGGGTCTTTCCTAAAGTGACCCCTGCCCGCCTCCCCCATCTCATCGCTCACCAGCCTGCCAAACTACACTAGTTCACGACAGGCACCATCAGAGCTCGGTAACAACGACGGGAATGGTGGACTGCTCCAGTCATCCCACACGGCTGTGTCACCCTCCAGACCCTCTTCTCCCTCTGCCTGGCACTCTTTCCCCCTCACAACAGCACCAGGTTAACTCCTACTCCACTTTGACATTTTAGCCAAAAGGTCACCTCCTCCAGGAGGCTGCCCTGGTTTCCCATAACAGTGTTCATGGTCAACCTGATCTCTCTCAGGCCTCTGGATTCCCTTAGCACCTATGAACTACGCAGGACAGTGCAAAACAGAGCAGGGAGACAGTAAGGGAGGGAGGGGGGAAAGGAGGGAGGAAGAGGAGAAGAGAGGAAAGGAGGGAGGGAGGAAAATTTGGGCTAATTGGAGGCAGTCCTGATTTGGGGAGCATGCTGACCCCCCCAGCAGCAGTCCTGACTGCAGAAAGCACAAGAGGACACGCCGGAAACACCACACACATCACTCTCCTGCGGACTGCGCCTGGGATCAAACCAGCCTTGCCTTCTCCCGCCCTCCCTTGGCAGCCTGCCAGTCCTCACCCAGCACGGAGAGTGAGAACCTCCGCTCAGCCTTCCCAGCCTCGTTCTCAGCCACGCAGCTGTAGCGTCCAGCGTGGGCTGCCCGGGCCCTCTCCACATGCAGGCTCTGGCCCTGGTTCTGTAGCTGCAGGCCAGACTCGGCCCCCACCGACTGGCCATCCCGTTCCCATGTCACCCTCGGTGGGGGATTCCCTGTGGCACTGCACTCCAGAGTGGTCTCCCCATCCTGGACCACGGACACTTCTGTGTGGGGTTCCTGGGGAGCAGTGATCTGAGGAGGGACTGAGGGAGGACCAAGAGAGTCAGGGGAAGCTGCTGCACATGCCACGTTCCAGGCCCCCGCATGGCGGGCGCCCCGCCCAGGTCTGTCCCCAGCGCTCCGTGCGGTGATCTCACTCGGGGCCTGACTTCTCTGGGCCTCTGCCCTGTCGCTGGAATGGTCGTCAGAGTTCCCCGCAGACCCTCCCTCCCCTGCGTTCTGGGGCCAAGCGCGGCACTGGTCTTTGGTGCAAGCTCCTCGAACCTAGGAGGGGTTTCTTTGCTCAGAAAACAGTCTCTGGAGCTCAAACAGGCGCTGGAGCTGGCTGGGTTGTGGATTATTCCACTGGGGGTTTCTCCCCAAGGTGCTAAACTGCACTTTCCTCGGTTTTACTTTCTGGAATGGTCCTCCAAGGTGGAGCGACACCCAGTCGTCGCTGCGAGGCCAACAGACAGTGTTAAGGCCTCTGCCTCTATCGGGACCCCTATGTCTTTCCTTCCCAACCAGTGCAAGAAACGCTTCTTTCCTTGGGGCCCCAGGGGTGCTGGGGGAGCGGGCCACCCCTCTCCAGAGGTTCAGTCAGGAGCTGCGGGAGGAGCGCGCCAAATGCCAGTAACCCCGGGACCTGCCCTGGGTGGTGCCGCGCTACCAGGGCCCGGCTGTCCGTCCTTCCAGCCCTCCGCAGGGCGGGCCGTCCAGCCCGGCTTACCATGCACCTCCAGCTGCTGGTCCTGGCTGCTGTTCCCTGCCACGTTGCTGCACTCACAGGTGTACGTGCCCTGCTGGGCCTGCCGGGCCTGCCCCAGGTACAGCAGCCTGCCCACCGCCGACACCTGCTGGAGGTCAGCTCCTTCCCCGGGCAGCTGCTGGCCTGAATGGGGCGAGAGCAAAGTCCCTGGTCCTGGCCCTTCCACCTGGAACATCTGTCCTCCAGCCCATCCCGGCCAACCCCTGCCCACCCTTCAGGCGAGAGGTCACCTCCGCCAAGTCTGATCCTGGCGCCCCCTTCTGAACCCTGACAACCCCCAAGCTTCTCCCCATCGCAGATCTGCCTGTAGCTGTCCCCTCTGAATGCTGCCCTGGTCTGGGCTGGCCCCGCCTCAGTTTCCCTAAGGGACTAGAGGCTCCCCAGGGCCCAGGACAAAGCAGGACTCCAGGAAGCTACTGAATGAACGACCACCCGCTGGCCATCCGGCCGCAGTGCCCAGGCCGCTGCTAGGCGGGGCCGCGAGGACATGGCTGCGGGCCCCAGGCACCGCACTGAACTGGAACGTGCGTCCGCTACGCCTGCCTCTGTAGGGGCGGCGCTGAGCCGTCGTGGGCCGGCCAGGCCCAGACCCGCATGCGGCGCTGCCTCCCTCCCGCCCCTCGCTCCGTCCACGCCCTCAGCCCGAGACCTCGCCTGTCTGGCTGCGCCAGGTCTGCTCGGCGCACCCCGCGCCACCCAACATCAGCGGACCTCTCCAGCCCTGCCCGCAGCCGCTCCCTCTGTGACCGCAGCAGCCTTCTCAGCCCCAGCGGCCGACAGTGCCCCGGCGCCCTCCTGCACCCGCCCAGCCTGGGCTCCTCCTGCTCCCGGCTGCCCGGCTCCGGGTCCAGTCTCGGTGGGAGGCTGCGACATGTGAACGGTGTGAACGGGATCCCGCCCTAGCCTGCCCGGCTCACTGGGGCCAGAGCCAAGACTCAGAACCGAAGGCTCCCACCGCCCCTCCGCCAGCCGACCAGTGCTCCTGCCCCTCCCGCTCTGCTCCTGCCCCTCCCGCTCTGCTCCCGGCTCCTGGCCCCTCTGCTGCTGCCCCCTTCTGCTCTGCTCTGCTCCTGCCCCTTCCCACTCTGCTCCTGCCCCCTCCCGCTTGGCTCCCGGCTCCTGGCCCCTCTGCTGTTTCTCAGACACACTTGCTCCTTCCTGCCTCAGGACCTTTGCACCTGCTCTGCCTGGAGTACGCACCCGAGGAGAGCCTTCCCCTCCTTAGGGCAGGCTTGGTCGGATGTCCCAGCCTCTCGGCTTAGAGCTGCAGCTTCCCACCCCCACCCGCACATCTGCACCCTTTGCCTGGCTTTACCTTTCTCCAAAGCGCTTGCCCCTAAGACTGTTACCTGACTGCCCCACTGCCCTGCCGTGCCCCGGCAATTAGCGTGGCCGTCAGAGACGCCCCGTGAACACTGGGTAATAACCGAAGCCGAGTCTGTGCCGAATACCGTTCTGTACCAGGCCCTGCCTGGGAACCCAGTAAGACGCTGCCCCACAGGGCCCGCGTGCTCTGGGGGAGCAGGACAAAAGACTAAGACGGCGACACGACATGCTAGCACGGAGGCCGAGTCAAGGAGCGCCTGCCCTAGCCTGGGGTGGGGTCTGGGAGGGCTTCCTGGAAGAGGTGACACCTGAGGCCTGCCCCAGCTCTCACTGACCGGGAGGCATGAGGGCAGGGGCGCGGGGCAGGAAGGGTTGCGGGGCATCACTCCTGCAGCCAGCCCCACCCTGCGGAGAGCAGCGGCCACCCCCGGCTCAGCGGGGCCTGGAAGCAGCCCCTGGGGGCGCAGTGAGGGTGGGACTGGCAGGAGCACCGAGCCTACCGTCCTTCTTCCAGGAGATCTTGGGGAAGGGGACGCCCCAACAGTCGCAGGACAGCCTGGTAGGGCGTCCCTCCATCACGGTCAGCGTCGGGGGCTCCCGAGAGGGGAATGCTGGAGCAGCTGAGTAGGAGCAAAGACGGGTGAGAGGGCGGGGGTGGGGGCAGTGGAGGGCAGTGTCCGGCCCAGAGGAGGAGGCACCTCCCTCTGCACCCGGGCCTCGGGCCGCCCTGTAGAGTCTGGGAAGGCCCTGCAAGGCCCTCACCCCACACGTTCAGGCTGTAGTGCTTCTCCGAGCGGCCCGCCTGGTTCAGCGCCTCGCAGGTGTAGCGGCCTGCGTCTCCCAGCTCCGCTCTGTGCACCTGCCGGGAGCAGAACGCGCCGCCGTCAGCAGGGCAGCGGGGAGATGGCTGCTCCTGGCCCGTGAGGCCTGGCTGGGCGAGCCCCTCCCAGCAGCGCCTAGAGCAGCTTCCAGAGGACCGTGCCTGCGTGTCCCACACGCTCCAGACACGTGGACGGGCTCCCCAAATGGCAGCCCACCAGCCTCACCCCACTTCACATCCACGACCAGCCCGCTAAGGGCTACAGGTCCCCCCGACAATCTGCTCCCGTCTCTCCGGAAGGACCAGAAGCCGGAAAAGGCGGACGATGAAGAATGGGGTGGGGGCCTCCCTGGTGGCGCAGTGGGTTAAGCAACGCACTATGAAGCAAACCGCAGCCACTGCAGCACGAGTTCGATCCCTGTCGCCGGCCAGGGAGGG